>JAABOM020000101.1:3648625-3664070 GCA_011800125.2 Solanum clarkiae
TTTAAAGTGTTAAAAATAAAAAATAAATCCCCCCGTGAATAATTTGATACCGTGGAGGGTAAAATTGGGTGTCAACACTTGAAGTTGAAACCCCAACTGAATTCTAGATTGAATCTTGAAGATGAGAGTTGGAGAGAATTTTGAGAGTTTGATTCTAGAAACTAAGTGTTAGTCTTGAATGAGGGGTTAGAATTAGTGTAGGAGAGGTTTAGGAATGTAAGGGGGGTGGAGAGGAGGGGGGGTTAAAGGTCTTAGAAAGCCTTGGGAATTGGCCAAAATATCAAAAACACTTCAATAAAACGCCCCTTAAATTTTATCCGGAACTTCTCACGGTTGGCTTCACGGATGAAGCTCTTCATGGTCTATGAAGGCTCACTGTCCAACCCAGATAGGCTCTATGGAAAAGGGCATAACTTCTTGCTCTAAACTCGGAATGAGGTAAAACTAGATACGTTCATAAGCTAATTCAAAGAGCTTCAAATTGATAGGTTGTGGGTTACTCAATTTTTTTTGTGCTAAGAGATATGACCATTTAAAGTTGACCCTTCCATCGACTCTTGTGAAAAACTTAGCCAACAGAGTTCCTTTGAACTTGGCTTGATGTAGGAGACTCATGATGGCATTAAACAACATAAATAAGCTTCAATTGAGTTCTTAAAATTGAACTTAGCTTGATCTTAAAGATTCTATATTTAGGAAAAATTCGATACCAACACCCATACGGAGGGCTCCACGGGCTGTACCAATCCAAACGGTTTGTGTTCTCCTCTGTCTAACTTCATGTAGAAAATTCTTCATGACAAAGTTCCGGGGTGGTGATCTAATACTTAGAAAATATTTCACTCCAGAGCTGATACGGAAGGCCGTACGGGCAGTGTCACCCTACACGGGCAGTGTACTTGGCCGTGTCACCACCCTTGGTCCCAAAATTGTGGGATTTTAAGCTAAGGCTTCCACACGGTCCGTGAAGTGTTACATGGACTGTGAAGGATCCAAGTGTGTTGTGCCTTGGTTTGAAACTCCACTCTTAAGGAGAAACACCCCTCCATAGGCCAAGGGTCACTTCACAAGACCCCACACGGGTCCTGTGGCCTCACACGTACCATGAGGTCTCCCATGGAGTGTCACCTTTGTCCAAAACTTCATGAAACCAAATTTTTCAAGCTCCAATGAGATTATAAGATGTCCGGGGTCCTTACATATATGTACAAAAGACCTGCAAATTTCAATATTAAGTTTAATTATGAAATGAATGCTACTGACTAATTAAGTCATGATGTGACACTTGAATTAGTCTAAGTGTACTTGATTTCTGCATTCGGTGATGTGGATAGCATATGAGATTCTTCAAATGTTGATTACAATTTGTGGCATTACTTCTCTTGCACTTCTTAATGATCATCCTCTCAAGTTTTGGAGAACTAGTTCTCAAACACGTATGGTGCATGTGTATTCTATACTAACTAGTATAAATTTCTTTAAAAGGCACAAAACAAAGATCTACACAACTTTAAAAAAGTCTGTTGTATGTACTTAATTTAAAAGGAAGTTAATTGAACGAACGTACCTTTTGTTGCAGAAAGTGCACTCTAAGAATATACCAAATATTAAGTATTTTAAAGAAGAAAGCATATAATATAATAATTTGACAATGAGCTAAAGGGTAAAGGTAGTGATTATATAGAAGGAAAAAGGATATGAAAGGTTCTTTAACGGATGGATAAGCATGACTGTAGAACTTCTTTAACTTCCAATTCATTCATTATATGAATTAATAATACGTTAAAAAATAGTTTTACTTGTGAATTGCTTCTAACACAATGTATTATTTGCTTCTTGTATTTAATGTAGTACACAAAATATTTAGCCGTTTTGTCCTTTTTCGCAAGTGAATTTTACTAATATATACTCCCTCAGTTCAACTTTATTTGACCCCTGTTGACTTGGCACAGGGATTAAGAAGTAGTAAATTATGGGATACTTTCACCAAATTACCTTTTGAATATAATAAATATGATATCTTGAAAAATATAATAAGGAAATGACTATAAATAATTATAAGGGTAAATTAGGAACTAAGTGTAAAATTGTCTCTTGATTTCATAAAGTGAACAAGTATTGTTGGACATCCTAAAATAGTAAAGGGGGTAAGTAAAGATGGACGGAGGGAGTAGTAATAACAACAGAAATTTGCAATATTATAACTTAATAATTAAAGTGCAACTCTTGGAATTTAAATTATGTTATTAAAAAATTACATATTTAATTATTTTAATAAAGTGGAAGGGCAAAATGGTAATCCAACTCTGAAGGTTGGTGCTTCCTACTTTTAGTAATATATGATGAGAAAGCATGACTTTTGTTGCCTTGTATGAGTCCACCACGAGTCGAGGGAACATGTCCTTGACTAAGAACATTACTAAGAACTGAAAGTAAATAACCACAAACAATATGTAACGAACACACAATGTACGTGGAAACCTCCTTGTTCAAGGAGTAAAACCACAACCTACCATGGTAGGATTTCACCAAGCACTTAACATGTGAGTAATGATTCGATTACAAGCTCTTGTAATCCTGTGAATTGACCTCTTCATTCTTTCCTCCTTGTAACAACTCTACTACAAGACTTCAAGGTGGTAACTCTATTGCACTCTTACTAAACCAACTAACTCTAGTTAAATACAAACTCCAGATGATGATAATACAAAAGTGAAACACCTACACAAGCTTCTCAAGAGGAGTAGGTTTACAATAGAGCTCAAAAGACAAAACCAAAAAACAAGGAACTAAAGACATTTTCAGTTCATACGAGCAAATCCCTTGCTGTTGAAGTTTTCCCTTTTTCAAGCTGAGTCAACTTAATGCTATTAGACAGGAGTTCATTTTTTGAATTTTGATAAAGCTAGGTTTTGCCTCTCGTCATGTCCCAGTATATTTGTGAGAGAGGGAAAACCCGTAAACGCATCTCTTTGTCGAGAAGGAAAAAGGACACTGCAGTCCTACTGCTGCACAACTGTAGAAATATAAATATTGTAGCTATAAATTTGACCTTCCTAAGAGCATTCTAGCACCAGGTCTCTTTGTCTGGTTTGTCGATCATCAAAATCAGAGTTTACAGCAACTTGTATCAAGTACATTTTGCTAGTTCTCCTTTTGAATTTCCTTAACCTCACTATTCGAATCTCCTTCAGAGCTTCACTCACTTCATTTTCTGCCTTGGACAAGAAGTCAAACAGTTCCTTTGTGTGACATATTGTCCCATTAGCCTGAGGAAAAAATCAAATTGTACAATGTGGTCAATCTTTCAAAAATTAGTGAAGCTTATATATTATTATTGATAAGACATGGAGAAAATAACTTGTCTACTATTCAAAGAGAACAATGATATAAATACATGGAGAGGACAAGCTAATTAAGGTAACTAAATAAGCTAACTATGATACCTAAATATTCAAATCCCTAACAATCAGCTATATCAGATCTCTATACTATCTATGTACATTATTATACAGATTTTGTAACACTCCCCCTCAAGCTGGAGCATAGATATTGATCATGCTCATCTTGTTACAAAGATAGTCAACTTGAGTTCCATGCAATGCTTTTGTAAATAAATCAGCTAGTTGTTCTCCTGTCTTCACATAGCCAGTGCAAATCAAGTTCTCCTGAATCTTCTCATGAATAAAATAACAATCAATCTCAATATGTTTGGTTCTTTCATGATACACCGGATTTGAGGCAATATGAAGAGTACCTTGATTATCACACTAGAGTTTTGCTGGGGTATGATGCTTCATCCCAATTTCAGATAAAAGATTATGTATCCACATAATCTCACATGTAGACTGTGACATAACTCTATAATCAGATTCTGCACTGGATTGTGATACAATACCCTGCTTCTTACTCCTCCATGATATTAGGTTCCTTCCAACAAAAACACAATAACCTGTAGTAGATCTTCTATCAATTTTGGATCCATCCCAATCAACATCTGCAAAACACTCCACATGAGTATGACCGTGGTTTCTATATAATATGCCCAGTCCTGGAGCTTCCTTCAAGTAACATAGGATCTGTTCCCAAGCTTCCTAATGTTTGATCATAGGTGCAGACATGAATTGGCTAACAACACTTACCGCAAAAGTAATATCTGGACGACTCACAGTAAGGTAGTTTAACTTCCCAACCAACCTTCTATATCTCTCTAGATCATCAAAAGGGTCACAATCATCTTTAATAAGATGTACATTGGGAACCATTGGAATACTACAAGGTGGAGCTACTAACTTTCCGATTTCTGCCAGTAAGTCAAGAATATACTTTCTCTGACATATGAAAATACCCTTCCTGCTAGATACTTCTACTCCCAAGAAGTATATCAGTTGTCCTAAGTCCTTTGTATAAAACTTAGTATGTAAGAAAGACTTGAGAGAAGAGATTCCTGCAAAATCACTTCTTGTAATGACAATGTCATCGATATATACAACAAGGAGAATAGTTCCAGACGCAGATTGTTTATAGAAGACTGAATGATCACATTTGCTCTTCTTCAATCCAAAATCTTGAACTACCTCACTGAATTTTCCAAACCAAGCTCGAGGGCTCTGTTTCAATCCATACAAGGACTTCTTCAAGTGACAAACCTTTCCATTCTCCCCTTGAGCAATGAAAACCAGGTGGTTGCTCCATATAAAACTCTTCATGGAGATCACCATGAAGGAATGCATTTTTAATATCCAACTGATGCAATGGCCAATTCTCATAAGCAGCAAGAGAAATAAACAAGCAGATAGAAGTGAGTTTGGGAACATGAGAGAAGGTGTCTGAAAAATCTACCCCATAAATCTGAGCATATCCTTTGGCTACAAGTCTAGCCTTACGTCTTGCCACAGAGCCATCTGGATTAACTTTAATTGTGAAAACCCACTTGCTTCCTTCTGCTTTCTTTCTACTAGGTAAATCCACCAAATCCCAAGTGTGGTTTTCCTCTAAGGCATGTATTTCGTCAAGCATTGCTTCACACCATATAGAATGATTCAAAGCTTCCTTAACAGTTTTGGGTATGGACATAGAGTCTAGGGATGCAATCAAAGATCTGGATGCAGGAGATAACTGATCATAGGAAACAAAATTACCAATGGAGTATGTGGATTTGCAAGTGCATGTACCTTTGCGAATAGTAATAGAAAGGTCAAGATCATTTGGAGGATCACTTGGAACAGGATCTGATGATAAAGGAACTGGTGCAGAAGAGGTATCATTAGCATCTTGCCTCCTAGAATAAACCTGAACAACCGATGGTCTTGCTAGAGTAGATGGAATTAGTGTTGATTGGTGCTCAACTGAAGAACTAGGCAGTGTATGTGAAACATCATCTAATGATTCTAGTGTGGCCCTACTAACTAGGTACACTAACCACTTATCTTCCTTCCCTTGACTTGTGGAAATAGGAGGTGCATAGAAGAATGGTGTAGCCTCTGCAAAGGCTACATCAGTTGACACAAATATTTTCCTAGTTCAGTAGAGTAAGTAACAACGATATCCTTTCTGAAGGCGAGAATATCCCAAGAAAACACACTTCAAGGCCTTGGGATCCAACTTAGTAAGTGATGGTTGAACATCTCGAAATAACAAGTGCTTCCAAACATCTTAGGTTCCACTGGAAATAGTGGCTTGTTTGGAAAAAGAACACTATAGGGAACATTACCAACAAGCACAGTATATGACATGCGATTGATCAGAAAACAAGTTGTAGAAACTGCATCTGCCTAAAACTGTTTGGGAACTTTCATTTGGAACAAAAGTGCTCGAGTTGTCTCAAGTAGATGCCTATTATTCCTTTCAGCAACTCCATTTTGAGAAGGTGTATCAACACACAAAGATTGATGAAGAATACCATGTTATCTCATATATGATTGAAACAGTTCTAACATATATACTTTAGCATTGTCATTTCTTAAAATACGCACAGAAGCATTAAACTGAGTTTTAATTTCAGCATAGAAGGAACAAAAATGAGTGAATACTTCAGAATGACTTTTCATAAAATAAATCCAAGTCATTTGAGAGAAATCATCTACAAAAGTGATGAAGTACTTGTGTCTAGTTTTGGAGACGATTGGACATGACCCCCAAACAGCAGAGTGAACTAATTCAAAATTTGACTCAGCCAGCTTGTTGATTCTTGGACTTGATAAGTTATGATGATGTTTTGCAAATCGACATGACTCACATTCCAATGTAGAAATATTCTTAAACTGAGGCTATTTCTTTAATATAGGTAAAGAAGGATGTCCCAATCAGCAACGTGCTTGAAATGGAGAAATAACACTAGAGTAGGCAATAAATCGAGGCTCCCATTCATCAAGGATATAGAGATTGCCAGCTACATGTCCTTTTCCAATAACCTGATTTTTCTTAAGATCATGAAACAAACAATAGTCAGGAAAGAACGAAATGTAAAAATTAAAATCTCTGGTCACTTTGCCAACTGAAATCAAATTAAAGGCCAACTTTGGTAAACTCAATACAGATGACAGGGTAATAGAATATGTTGGTTTCATAGTTCCGGATCCAACAATGCTACAAGTTGATCCATCAGCTACAGTAACATGAGAGGACGCTTTGTGTGACTGAAAGCTAGAAAACATATTAGGATTACCTGTCATGTGATTTGTTACACTTGAATCAATCACCCATTTATTTGAAGACGTCATACGGCATGTCTTATCTGACTCCATAAAAGCATTAACAAAAATGGGTTCCTTCAATGGTTTCTGATGAGAGGTTTTAGCAAATTCTTATACTAAAACCAAAACCATATTACCAAACTCACAAATAGAGCAATCCAGAGAAAATCAAAATATCCCAAAACAGTATTCAGATGGCTAGAATACCCAACAGTTCATAGAGTAACAAGAAACTAAAAGATGTATAACCAAAGGTTCTGAACAGAGAACTAATTAAGCTTTCGAAAGGGGATTTGAACCAGCAACAATCGAAATCAGAGAATTTCAAAATAATGAAATCGTCAGAATGCCAGGCCACAGTGGAATCTGAATTCTAGTGATCGAAAAATAATGGTAGACACAGGCTCAAAATATCCAGCAACTCCGTTAATTTCCAAAAAGGAACTGACTGGAAAGATATTGTATTGTGAATAACCAACCTAGAATGAGAGAACTTGATCTCTGAGATAGAAACTGACCCTAAAGCTGTAAGACAGATAACTCACCTCAAAAAGGCAGTAATGACTCTGATACCATGTTATTGATAAGACATAGAGAGAATAACTTGTCTATTATTTGAAGAGAACTATGATATAAATACATGGAGAGGACAAGCTAACTAAGATAATTAAATAAGCTAACTATGGTACCTAAATATTCAAATCCCTCACAATCAGCTATATTATCTATCAAATCTCTATACTATCTATGTACATTATTATACAGATTTTGTAACATATATACACACAATTATAGATGCACATTTTATAAACAAGAAATTCCAGAGGGCCGGGCACAGGTTAAAATTCATCAAGATACCAAGCTTATATATGCAGCGGAAGGTTCAAACCTATGACATGTTCCTAATGCATACAACATGCATTGTAGCCTTACCACAAGAGTGAAGGCCCAGGCCTATTTGTACATATATACCATAACAGACACAGACACGCACATACATATAAAATTGTAACTAGTAGTCAAGTTCAATAAAATTTGGAGAATTCCACAATAGTCAGGTACGTAGAATAGCTATACTAAGAATAAAGGATCAAATTGAAAACAATAAATCTCATGAAAAGTGTTAATAATTTCAAAATCTGTATGGGCTAGCATAGAGCCTGAGCCCCAACCTTAAACCAAAGATGATGCCTCCCTATAGTAGTATTGTAAAGATAATCGGACTCTATAGGGATTGATATAGAGCTCGGACCTCAAACTATAGGTGAAGCCTCTCCAATAATAATGATGATATTAATAGAATCTGGCTCTGTATGTCGAATCCATCTAGGAGGATGAGTCATCGAAATTAGAAAGTACAAAGCCTGAATCTCGAACCTCATATTAGACCTTTTGATGATATCCTTTTAAATACAATAACCTTAAATAAAACTACTAAGAATTTATCATATCAAATGTTGTCATAAGACCCCAGTATAACGCTGTGAACATTCTCTGAATAGTTAACACACTTCAAAGTCAAATTGAAATCATTCTTACTCGTCGAATAGAGCCTAAGAACGTAATCATGAACACTGAAATTGAAGGATACGAGAATTATTGATAAAAGGCATCGAAGCTGAGTTACTTCTTACCTAAGGCTAATCTCTATCAGACTTAAATCTGCTACACCAATAGATAGGGAGCTAAGCCATTTAGTATGACGCTGGGGTAAAACTAAGCGCTATCGACTCTAAAATACACAAGTCTATCACAAACATTAGCCTAATCCAAAATTAAGTCCAAGCATGCTCCAAGTAAATATGAAAATAAAATACAATAAAAATTCCAAGAAAGTATCATAAGAAATAGCAGTTAGAAAAGCCTTAACACCTAAAATACCTGACAAGTATCCTAAAACATGGTTTCTAATAATTTAACATGATCAACTAGTTACCTGCCCCAAATTTATGCAAATCCACATACATTCACATAGCTAAACTGAGTTTAAGGAGGAAAGTTGTAGCCTACCTAAAAGCAAATTGTGCGAGCTCCAAATCATGTGTTCAAAGCTTTAATCTTATAAACAACCTCTAAATGTTGTCAAGCTATCAAAAATAGAATTATAACATCAAAACAGTCATTTTGATACCAAAAACACTAAATTCAGATATGAATAAAGTTGCAATCTAAAATGGGAACTGGGACTAGCCCAGAAAACTCGAATCTACCTATGTAAAAATGTCCAAAAAATTCTCCAAGCTTGTGTCCCAAGACAGAACATAATTAAGGGCTCAGAACAGCTTGAAACCATTCGTGCAATATTTTCCCAAAAATTAACTAAGAAAAGAGAGAGAGGCAGATTTTTCTAACCAAAACATACCTCAAACAAACAATTTTCAATGACCCTTGATCACTCCTATATATACAAACAGATATCCCTGACACCTCAAGCTTTGAGTCACTGAAAACGGAGCTAAATTGATGAAGTTATCACACTCTGAAAGTCGGATCCTGAACTGAACTCATCTATCCTTTTAATTAAAAGACTATACAAAGATGTACTCCACAAACACAGTTAAAAGTCCCACAAACATAGAGGGTCAGACCCCTAAAGCTCTGTGAATGAATCCCCTAGCCCATGAATGCAAAGGCTTGCCCAAGCCAAACTCCACAATCGTGGAGTCTCCAGTCACTAGCCTCTATGAACACAGGCCCTATGTCATGCAAAGAGTAAATAGGGCCAACACCAAATAATTTTCATCAGTTTTTTTTCTAAGTTTCAAGATCCCGATGGGGTGCTTAGGATTTCTTCAGAACCTTATGTGCGCAAATCAAATATACTATCCCCATGGAATTCGATATTCCAAACTTAATGGTATAATCAAAATTTCCATGGAGGTCATTTTGATTGAATGTGAGTCCTACTTCCATATGCCAAATTTCACCAAAATCTACAAAGGGGCTCAGAAATTATTTCAAAAGCCTAGGGAGACGATCAAAAAGTTATTCTAGACCAAACTCAATATTCTAAACTACCTGCTGATGGAATTGCCATTTGGGCACAATTTCTAAGAATATTTGTTGGAGTCAAACTTAGGCTATAACTTAAAAGCTAAAACACTAAATGACATAAACTCACACTGAAAGCCTCCGGACTCAAGGGTCATGCCACTAGCCCAAAATGACCCTCTGAAGCTGATAGAACTATTAGAATTCTATAGCTAGGTTGTTTACCTGTATTATTTACTGAAGTCAACTTTTCAAGTTTTCAAAGCCGCAAAATAGAAAAAGCAACACAAATCCAAACGAATGACCAGGTAATCAAACTGTCAATGTCAGCAATTCATAAATGACTTGAATTCACTATCGGAAAGCTCTAAATAACTCAAAGAAGGCATTAACATGAAAATGACCAGAACAGTCATTAATACTTTCAACCAAAACAAAATCATCTGATTAACTAGGCCTCTTTACGGAATGTGGCTTCCATAAAAATGAATACCAAAATTGACTAATTAAAGAATCTCTATATTCGTAGATGTCTAGTGAGACACGAGAAAGACCTGAAAGGCGAAAGAAGTCCTTTGATCAAATGAAAGTCCCCAGCCCAAGTATAGATATTCTATTTGTCAATGGGGTCATCCTCTTTGAGTAAGATAGTGTTGATCATAGCTCATCTTCTGAGGATTCAGAGAGGTCTACAAACTTATGTTTTGGCTTTTGTTTAAGGGCTTTAAATGTATGATTTTAAAACTGCATAGAAAGGAATCAATTTTTCCTCCATAATTATATGGTATAGGTGCACTCATAGATGTATCATCATCAATTGAGAATTTGTCCATCTTCTTACATAATAATAAGATCGCAATCTCTTTTAAGTGCAGTATAATACTCGTACCATTTTCTTGATTTGTTTTTATTTAATATCTGAACATCAGATAATATAGAATTCAATCCTTTAGCTAATATAAGAAAAGTGTCTTATGGTATTTGTTTTTCTTTTCTCAAAGATGTTTTGTTCTCTATTGTCGAACAACTGTTAGAAACCTACGCTCCAGCTGATTAAATAGGCTAAAGAAAGGAATTAAGAAGTTAAATACTTAAATAATTTATGAAAGGACATCCTTCTCTTTAGGAATGTGATGCAAAAGGACCAAAGGCTGATTTAGGATCAGCTCGAGGTCAACCTAGAGAAAAAGCTTACCTTTTCATCCTTGGCTCTATATCTCTTTCATTAAAAGTTCTTTGAATTGGATAAATGGCCCATCTACGTCCCAAATTAGAATGAGGATAAGTTTCAGAGAGACGGTTACTACAGTGGTTATGTGGATGCCTATATACCTATAGGTGAGAATCTACTCTACTTGTTACATTATGGAGCCTGATGTAATATTTAATATACTATTAAATATTTGTCAACCTCGCAGGTCAAGCAATGGAGGTTGTATTGTTTATTTTCCATGTAAAAATATTCTATATGCATTATGTGTATATATACATATATATATATATATATATATATATATATATTACACCGTGGAGGTTGCCCAAATAATTGGGTGTTACCACGTTAAAAAAAGTCTTTCCTGTTTTTAGAGAAAGAAACTCTTGCTTCTCTCTACTTCTTCTTTAAGATTTCTTCTTCATCGTCATCTTAATCTGTAGATCTAGTACATATCCTAACAATTGGTATCAGAGTAAGATTAGATTCACCACGATCTATGTTGATGGAGAGTTTGAAGGTCGATATTGATAAGTTTGATAGCTCCAATTTTGGGCTATGGAAAATGCAAATTGAAGACTTCTTGTATCAGAAGGATCTTCATGAACCCTTGACTGGGGTGAAGCCAGAGGGGATGGCAGAAGAAAAATGAAAGGATCGACAAGCTCTAGGTCTGATCCAGTTGAGTTTGTCCATAAACGTTCCTTCAACATCATGAAGAAGAAGAAGAGGATAACAGATATGATGAAAGCTCTGTCAAATATGTATGAGAAGCCCTCTTGGATGAACAAGATATAGTTGATTCGTAGATTATTCAATTTACAAATGTCTGAAGGCGGATCTATGACTGACCATATTAATAAATTCAATATGAGTGTAAGTCAACTGAGTTCTGTTAATACTAGTTTCGAAGATGAAATTAAGGCTTTAATTTTGAAGTCACCTCTACCTGAATCTTGGGATATGGTTGTTGTTGCAATTAGTAGTTCCCGTGGGTCTGAAAAACTTAAGTTTGATGAAATTCAAGATGTTGTTCTTAGTGAAAGCATTTGCAAGAGAGAGATTAGACAATCTTCAGGTAATGCTCTCAGTGTTGACAACAGGGGGAGGGGTAAATCGAAGGGTCAAAATACACATGGAAGATCTAAGTCAAAGAATCATGGAAAATCTCCACATAAATCTAATATGGTATGTTGGAACTGTGGAGAGAGGGGGCATATTAGGATAGACTGTAAGAAACCCAAAAATAAGCAGAATGACAGATCTGGAAATGATAATGACTCCGTAAATTTAGCAGAAGACATTGGAGATGCATTAGTTCTTAGTGTTGACAACCCGGTTGAATCTTGGATTTTGTATTCTGATGCTTCCTTCCATACATCACCAAGCAAAGAATTGTTTCAAAATTTTAAGTCTGGATATTTCAGAAAAATATATCTTGCTGATGATAAGGCTTTGCCGATTGAAGGAAGGGGGGATGTCTGTATACATACTCCATCTGGCAATAAATTGATGCTGGAAGATATCAGATAAGTTCCTGCTCTCAAGAAGAATTTACTTTCGGTTTTCAGTTGGACAACTCAGGTTATACATTAGTATTTGGAAATGGTTCGTGGAAGGTTGTGAAAGTTGCTATGGTTGTAGCACGTGGCACAAAAACGGGAACATTATATACCACTAAATGATGTATAAACTTAGCTGTTGTTACTGATGATGTTTTCAATTCAAGTCTATGGTATAATAGACTTGGACACATGAGCGTCAAAGGAATGAAGATACTGGCTAAAAAGGGAGTTTTAGAAGGTCTCAAATCTGTTGATTCGGATTTTTGTAAAACTTATGTTATGGGAAAGTAGAAATGTGTAAGTTTCATGAAGGTTATAAGAGAGCCTAAGAAAGAATGATTGGAAATGGTCCATACTGATATATGGGGACCATCTCTAGTTTCATCACTTGGTGGTTCCATATTTTATGTAACTTTCATGGATGATTTCAGTAGGAAAGTTTGGGTCTACTTCATGAAACACAAGTCTGATGTGTTTTCCATTTTTAAGAGATGGAAGTCTAAAGTTGAGAAGTTGAGAATCAAATGGGGATGAAAATCAAATGTTTGAGGTCAAAAAATGACGGAGAGTATGACTCTTCAGAATTCAAGACATCCTATGCAACTGAGGGAATTAGACTGATGGGAACAGTCCTAGGCAAGGCAAGACAGAATGATGTCGGTGAAAGGATGAACAGAATGTTGAATGAGCATGCACGAAGTATGAGAATTCATTGTGGGTTGCCTAAGACATTTTGGGCAGACGCAGTGAACACAGCTGCATACTTGATCAATCGAGGTTCGTCAGTTCCATTGGGATTTAAGATTCCTAAAGAGGTATGGACAGGAAAGGAAATCAAGTTGTCACACTTGAGGACCTTTGGATGTGTTGCTTATGTTCACGTTGATCCTGAAAAAGAGACAGGCTTGATGCTAAGGTTGTGAAGTGTTATTTCATAGGTTATGGTTCTGACGTGTTTGGGATGACAAAAATAGAAAAATCCTAAGACATTGTGACGTGACTTTTGATAAAAATGTTCTGTACGAAGACAAAAACAAGAAGGACTCACAGTTGAGATGGAAATTACACCTAATGAAGAGGGTGTCACTCAAGAAACTCCAGAAACAGTTCCTGAAGAGCCAAAGGTGGAACAAGTGACACCATAACCGGTGTCGAGGAGATCATCTAGAACCATCAGAGCACAAGAGAGGTATGCACCTTCATTACAATATCTGTTGGTGACTGATGAAGGGGAACCCGAGTCTCTCTGTGAGGCTAAATAGGTGGAAGACTCAAGCAAGTAGGAGCAAGCCATGGATGAAGAAATGAGCTCACTTGAAAAGAATAATACTTGGGAGCTAACTGAATTACCTGCTGGAAAGCGAGCCTTGTTGAACAGATAGTTGTACAGAACCAAGCACGAACAAGATGGCAAAAGAAGATTCAAATCTCGGTTAGTGGTCAAAGGATATTCACAAAGGAAAGGTATTGACTATGCTTAAATATTTTCTCCTGTTGCGAAATTAACTACTATCTGGATTGTTTGGAGTATTGTTGCTGCTGAAAATTTACATCTTGAGCAAATGGATATAAAAGCAGAGTTTTTACATGGAGACTTGGATAAGGAAACATATATGCAGCAACCAGAGGGGTTTGTAGTTCCAAGAAAGGAACACTTGGTGTGTAAGGTTAATAGGAGCTTGTATGGGTTGAAGCAGGCACCTAGACAATGGTATATTGAATTTGACGACTTCATGATCAAGAGTGGTTTTCACCAAACTGAAAACGATCAATGCTGCTACTTCAAGAAAAATTTTGATTCTTATATTCTTTTAGTCTTGTATATGGATGATATGTTGATTGCAGCTTCTAGCATAAAGGAGATAAACAATCTGAAGGTAGGTTTGTCTTCTGAGTTTGAAATGAGAGATTTAGGTGTTGCAAAGAAGATTCTTGGAATGAGAATTATTCGGGACAGATCTGCTGGAACTTTAAATCTTTCCCAAGAGCAGCACATTAAGAAGGTGCTATCCAGATTCAGGATGAATAATGCTAAACCTAGGACTATTCCTTTGGCAAGTCATCTAAAATTATTAAAAGAGCAGTCATCGAAGACAACTGAGGAGCGTGAACACATGGCATTAGTTTCATATGCCTCTATAGTTGGGAGCTTGATGTATGCTATGGTCTGCACAAGACCTGATATAGCACATACAGTAGGAGTTGTCAGCAGATATATGTCAAACCTGGGGAAAGAGCATTGGGAAGCTATGAAATGGCTTCTAAGATACTTGAAAGGTACAACTAATACTTCACTTTGTTTTGGCAATGGAAAGATTATCTTACAGCGATTTGTTGATGCTGATTTGAGTGGTGATGTGGACTCAAGCAAGAGCACATCTGGTTACATCTACACTATAGGTGGTACAGCGATGAGTTGGATGTCAAAGCTTCAAAAGTGTGTTGCTCTTTCATCTACTGACGCAGAGTATATAGCAATAGCTCAAACTGGAAAAGAAATTATATGGCTGGCTGATTATCTGGAAGAGTTGGGCAAAAGGCAGCAGCGGAAAACTCTTTACACAGACAGTTGGTGAAAAACCTTGTCTATCATGTGAAGACAAAACACATTAGAAGACGGTACCATTTTACTCGCAAGTCCATTGAAGATGGTGATATGTGTTTGGAAAAGATAGAGGGTGCAAAGAATCTAGCAGACATGTTGACTAAATGTGTTGATGTTGTGAAACTAAAGTTGTGCAGAACCTTGGTTGGTCTTTTGTAGCTGCTACAGAAGATGATTATTGTGGTGTAATAAAAATATTAATGATGCAGATTTATTTTTTGTTGTTGTTGACTGGATCAGTCTCCAAGCGGAAAAATTGTTATGTTATGAAGCTTGATGTAATATTTAATGTACTGTTAAATATTTGTCAACCTCGCGGTCAAGCAATGGAGGTTGTATTGTTCATTCTCCATGTAAAAATATTTTGTATTCATTT
>JAABOM020000101.1:3664753-3690670 GCA_011800125.2 Solanum clarkiae
GAGTTATTTATCGATTTTTGATTTTTAAACAATTTTTCACTTTTTCTTTAAAAGGTCGATCATTTTTTGGCGTAACACGTATTTGTATGATTTTTTTTGTCACAATTAATATTTGCAATATAATCTGTATCAAAAACTCCGTTCTTGCTTTTTGAAACTGATGCTGCAAGACTTTAATGGAAGTAGTAGTAACTTTTTGGTATCATGTTTTATTTATGCATCAGTGAGTATTTTTAACAAAAGCAGTTTGATATGAATGTTGTATCATAATTGTTTATATTTTTTTTATATCAATCATGTGATATACTATGTATAATGAGTTATACATAATTGAAGGAGATTGCGCCTTAATGGAATATTTTATATCTGTGCATCTTTAAGGGTTTATATCGCTGCTATATGAGCTATAATTTTGTATCATTGTTGTTATGATCATCACACAGTATCATCCTGATACAATATAAGAAATATATGTACAGGAATAGTGTAATTTTTATTTATTTATTTATTTATTTATTTGTAAATGAGATTGTTTACTTTATATCATTGTTATATACATATTTAAATTTGTATCAGTCTTTGCATTTAATATGCACATATTCATTTTATATCATTTTATATTTTTATAAAAATATAGAATAATGTACCAATAATTTGTATCAATGTTTCATATTTATTTGTATTTGTATCACCATTTAAAATATAGATTTTACTTATTGTCTATTGATTAAATGCACCTACCTTTTTCGAAATGAATCACTGTCTTTTTTTTTTGGGTATTGTCAAACTCATTCTTGCACGCATAAAAGAATTATTTAAGCAATCGAGGAAATGTTAAATCGTAATTATTTCATTTTTGTACTAACTTGCAACTTTTCCTTTTTTCCAGCCGCCAGCATTAGATACACTTATTTTTTCAAAATGTCTCACTGTCTTTTTCTTTTTCGTATCGCCAAAGCACTAAAAATGAATGATTTTTGGTAATTATAAAAAAGATTGACACTATTTAAAATTAATACTTCAAAGTATGATATTTTTATAATTTGCCCATATTTTAAACCTATATTTAAATATAAAGGACAAATTTAAGATCATCTTTAACAAGGCAGAAATATAACTTTGTGCGTCTGTCACGGAGTTTCCAATTGTGGAAGGAGATTTCCACTCATGCATGGTGTGTTTGGAGGAAAATAATTTTATTTTTAATGAAAAATATTCTTTTTACACAATATGTTCATGAAAAATAAGTGAATTTTTTATTTAAAAAAATAAAAAAAATATGTAAGTTTCTTATTTATTTTTTCATTTTCTATATTCCATATGGATGGCTTTATGCTTTTGAAAAAAGCCTCTAGGACTCCAGATTTTTATCAAAAATAAATGAGTAAGTTATTTATAGTAATTAAAAACATTACTTATTTATAATAAAAAATATTTTTTAAGAAAAAATAATTGTATTATTTTGCTCTTTGACCTCATTTAAATAAAAGAAATCAAGAAAATATTATTTTGTCTTCTTACCTTTTTTTTCGCTTGATATTTATATCATTTAATTTTCCAGAACTCCTTATATGCTCTCCTCCTTCAAATTTTTGATAAATTACAATAATACTCTATCAAAAATGTGAACTAATAGTCAAGAAATGTTGAATAAAATGCAAATTCTTCTTTTCATTTGCTTATTAACTTTTCAAACGTTACGACAAGCATATTAAAATAAGGACCAAATTATGAATGGATGAATAATAAAGGGGGAGTTATTTTTTTTTAAAAAAATAGTAGGAAAGGCAAAAAGAAAAAAGATAAGTATATTTTTCGATATATGAAGCATGTCATACCACCTCTTCTAATTCTAGCTTTATTATTATATATAGGTTTCTCGACTTATTACTTATAAAATTATGTTACATTTCATATAGCAATTGCCTCGATGAAAGATTATTTTTCAACATTAAGTTGACAAAATTTTACTTAAAATTAATAAGTGAAAAAAATATTGAAGAAATAATTTGCATCTTAAGAAAAATATATTTTAAATAAATGCATATACAATCTTGTGGATTTTATGTCTCTAATCAAAATTTCATTTTAGGCCTTCAATTATATTGAATCTCCCCTCAGTGAAGCTGAGGTATGTTAAAAGCAATATAAAAACTTATTTTTCTAAAATTTTAACTAATCGAATTATGAAAAATTTGAAAAATATTTTCCAAGGTCCTGTCGGAAATTTAGAGACTTCCATTGTTAAAGCACAAAAATTACTCAAAATATATTCAAGGGGAAAATTTTATCATTTTTTCTCTACTCATGCATTAAAATATGTATGTAAAAGTACATATAGAACAAATTAAGGATCATTTATAACAATATATAAATATAACTTTGTGTTTCTGGCACTGAGTTCCTAGTTGTGAATTTTTAATTCCAGGAACAACCTTTTCTTCTCTATGTTTATATATTGTAAATATATAAATATAACTTCTAATTTGATTTCAATTGATAATTGTGATTTTTAATTTTGTTAATGCACAAATAGATATTTTAATTATTCAAAATTTAAATAAATAAAACTTGAATTTTATTTCTGACATGCGCGAATTGAATATATTAAATGCATTTTATCAGGTAAGATTTGAGTATTTATTTGTTCAGATTTTGGAATAGTTAAATATCTATGTATACCAATAAAATTAAAAAATTACAATTATCAGCTAAAATCAATAAATATCATGACATAATATATTATGTGAAAGGAAAAGAATAATTTAACGAAAGAGAAAGAAAGGAAAAGAAAATTAGACTCTTTTTTTTTTTTTTTGTCTTTTTTTATCAATTCAATAATGTTTTTTCCAATGAAACCAATGGGAACAAACATAAGAGTAGTATTTATTCTGCTCCTCAGGTTTATTTATTTTGTTAGTTTTATTTTATTTTTTTCCTTTTAGATTTAAACTCCATTTGTTTATATGGGTATGTCATTTAATTTTAACATATTAAAAAAAAGATAAATGTTTTTTCATATTTTATCCTAGGCGTTAAGGAGTCATTTGGTGTGAGGTATAAAGTATAATAATCTTGGGATATAATGTAAGATTATTTTATCCAGCATTTGATTGGAGATACTAGGTAATTCTTGAATTATTTATCCCACGATTTATACATTAGTGATGGAATAAGTTATCATTTATACATGGTGAAATAACTTATCTCGAAATAAGTTATTCCAATCAAAATGAACCTAAATAGTATTCTCCAAATCATTTTTATAGACTTTCTGATTGAATTAGTGAGAAGAGAAAAAATAATAATGTTATTATAAAGAAAAATTAGGAAATTTTTCACTATTTTAGTCCGAATCTATTTTTCATAGCATATTTTTTTAGTGAGCCATTTTTATGAGAAATGGATGAAAAAATCATACTCTAAACACAAATTTCTCACTAATTCATGAAAACCTTTATTCTTAATAGGGTAATGAAAGTACTAGATGACTAGTATTTCACATTTACTATAATCTTTTCATTTTTCTCATTTTAGAAATTTGTTTTCTTATAAAAGAATATTTGTAACTTGTTTTTTTTACTAAACATAACTTTCATCATTAAAGGACAAAAATTACTCAAAAATATATTCATTTTATCTCTACACCTATATTAAGAAAATAAAAAAGTCAAAGAAAACAAATTAAGGATCATTTATTGTGGATTTTCTAATTGCACAATAAATATATTTTTGTGTTTCTATCACTGAGTTCCCAATTGTGGATTTCTCATTCCAGGAATAACTTTTTCTTCTGCTAAGAATTCCTCTTACAACAACAAAAGGTTTCAGGTTTGTTTCTTTTTCACATCCTTTTGATTCTTCTCATCGATTCATATTAGCCTGTGTTTTATTATAAGTAATCATTTCTTATATTGTTTGAACTTTTTTAAAAAAATTAATTGGTACATGTCAAATTCATTAAAAATATACAACATATGTTTTTGAAGGGTCAATACAAGTGCTGCAATATTTTTTATGAGTTTGAGTAATGCAAGTAATTCC
Organism: Solanum clarkiae; assembly: GCA_011800125.2. Lineage (NCBI taxonomy): Eukaryota > Viridiplantae > Streptophyta > Magnoliopsida > Solanales > Solanaceae > Solanum > Solanum clarkiae. The sequence continues at coordinate 3,668,798 of JAABOM020000101.1, forward strand.
ACAATTTCTTTCGTGTGTATTTGGTACGAAGGAAAGTGTTTTCCATAGAAAATGTTTCTACGGAAAACAAGTCAATTGACAAATATTTTTCCCTTTTTTTTGTTTGGAATGAAGTCATTTTTAAATACTTTTTAAAACATTTAGATCAATCAAGTTTGAAAAATATTTTGCAGAAAATATTTTTCATCATACCAAACACACTCTTAGTCTTTTCAATTTTTTTTCTTAAATCACGATTATGTAAAAAGACTGTTAAAGGATATTTCTATTCGAGTTTGAAGTTCAACGATTTTCATTGTTGATTAATATCTACTTCTACAAAAGTAAAACAATAATTCAATGAAATAGAGAGAAAGGAGAAGAAAATTAAATTCTTTGTTTATCTTTTTTATCAATTCAATAAATATATTTTTGGTACATTTTTCCCAATGGGCACAAATATAGTAGTAGTATTTATTGTACTCTTTTATTTAAAGAGTCATAATGAAAATATTAAATGATTAATATGGTGGATTTAATTTTTCTGTTTTACTTTATGGGTTTTAGTTTGACTAAATATGAGACTTAAAAAAGTAGTGAATTTTTTTTAATTCTATGATTCTAAATATTTATCATCTTTACTAAAAATAAATAATTTAAAATGGTTGTTATTTTAAAAAAAATCAAGATATAATTAATCAAGTATGTACTTTCCACCTTATTTCTAATTCAATAAATGTGGAGGGAGAGATTGATATATGGTGAAAAGAAAAGTAGTATTAAATTGAGATTTAAGGATAAATAAGAATAATTTAGTCAAATTACATTTTAAGTTAATGTTTTCCTAAGAGACGTGAAGAAAAAAAATATGACAAGTAAAATGGTTCGAACGGAATATTCGAATCATAGTACCAAAAATATCAAAAAGTTTCACTGCTTCACTATGCAAAAACAGATATTCATTTTTCCTTGGTAATTTAAAAAATTATGCGATAATTTATCTCTTAATTTCTAATTTATCCTTATTATTAATTATTTACTATAGTCATGATTTTTCAGTACATTAAACTTATCATATTCATTGGATGATATAGTAAAATTGTCATTCTATTTGTTATTCCTTAAAGAATGTGTTAAGTCAATATTAAATACGTAAAAATATTCGGAGAAAATATTAAATATTAGAAGTGATATTTTTCTTGAAATTGACCAAATATGACATAAACAAACTCAAATAAAACAAGTTGGTTGTTAAATTTACAAGGAGAGTTAGCTATTTCTTAATTATTTTCCTTTTTAATTTTTTACAAGGAGAGTTAGCTATTCTTAATTATTTTTCCTTTTTAATTTTTTCCTATTGGTTGATTGATAGTATAGAAGAAGGGAGTAAAACATGAGCCACAAATTTTCCAACAAACTAACACAACATTTTCCCAAGATGTATCTAGTCTTTTCATTGGTCAATATACATCTCACTTTTTTATGCATCTGAATACAGTTAACCAACATGTCAACTAATCAATTACCATAAGTTAAATGGAATTTTCACTATTTTTACCCCTCGACGTGACATGATTTGGTTTATGTGAATGAACCTTAAAGAATAGCATTGTTTTACACTTGCGAGATATTTTCTCTAAGGAAAAAATGTGTGGAGCCATAGATCAATCTTTTGGCTCCATCTAAATTGAGTTTTAGATTATTATTGGATCGACATAAACCAGATCGATCAAGAACTTTGCGTTTTTTTCATCTTTGTTAGGCCATGGCAGAGGAAGAAGATATCTACACCAAGGATGGAACTGTCGATTATCAGAACAAGCCTGCAAATAAGAAGAAAACAGGAACTTGGAAGGCCTGCCCTTACATACTTGGTAATATATGTATATAATTCCTTGTCTTTATAATCATATTCTCGGATTTTTGGAGGAAGTCAGGTCAAATGTAGTTCGTTCTATACCATGATCTTTCCGTATTACTAGAGTTTTTTCATGTTTGTATCCTTTATTTATCAAAATCTCTTGCACATTGGTTCATCTTCCACCATAGATGTTGAATGTGTCGCAATAAAGTAAATGTTTGATACTTCCGTCTTGTGTTCAATTTAGAGGTAGGGGTTGATATGTCAGATGGTCACTTGACTAATAGTTATTATCTCAGAAGGTCATGTTTCTTCTTGATTCTACTTGTTTTCAACAAAGAAAGTGACCTTCTGAGACGATAAATATAAGTTGAGTGAACGTATGAGAAATCAACTCCCGTAGGTAGATCATACAATTATTCTAGTTTGGTGTTAAATTGTTGATATTTCGACAGGGAATGAATGCTGTGAAAGATTGGCATATTATGGAATGAGCTCCAACCTTGTGGTTTATTTTAAGACTCAACTCAATCAACAAACTGCAACGGCGTCTACGAATCAATCCAATTGGCAAGGAACCTGCTATGTCATGCCTCTGCTTGGAGCATTTCTTGCTGACTCTTATCTTGGAAGATACTGGACTATTGCCATATTCTCAATCATCTATGTTTGTGTGAGTTAATCAATTTGCTATCTGGCCTCTATGAGTGTTAGTGAGATGAGGGTTCCCCGGAAACAATCTCTATATCTCTATGAGGTAGTGGTAAGATCTGCGTACATGTACCCTCCCCGAACCCCACTTGTAGGATTCCACTGGGTATGTTGTTATTGGCCTCTACGAATGATTTAGTGACAGATTAACGACATAGTTCATAGGTAATTTTAGCTTCTTTTTTTTGTAGTGTTTGCTAGTAGTGATGTTAACTGATTTTCGTTGTCACTCAAGGGGATGGCATTATTGACAGTATCAGCATCAGTACCAGGGCTTAGGCCAACTTGTTATGAAAAAGATAACTGTCACTCGAGCGGTAGTCAAACAGCAGTATTCTTTGTTGCACTCTACTTAGTAGCTCTTGGAACCGGAGGGATCAAGCCGTGTGTCTCATCCTATGGTGCGGACCAGTTTGATGATGCTGATCCTTTCGAGAAGAACCACAAGAATTCCTTCTTTAATTGGTTCTACTTCTCCATCAACATTGGAGCTCTCGTTGCTTCTTCGTTGATAGTCTGGATACAAGAGGACATCAGCTGGGGATGGGGATTTGGTGTTCCTGCTGTGGCTATGGCAATTGCTGTCGTATTCTTCTTTTCAGGAACTAAGCTGTATAGATACCAAAAGCCTGGTGGAAGCCCTTTAACGCGTATATGCCAGGTTGTTGTGGCTTCTTTTAGAAAATGTCACGCTTCATTGCCTGCCGATAAATCTCTCTTATATGAGACTGAAGCAGCTGAATCCGCCATTATAGGGAGTCGCAAACTTGCTCATACAAACGAGTTGAGGTACGTTCGCCAATGATGAACTCTTCAAAAACTTGACAACTATGTAGAGATTAAAACACATGTTCAATGACCTATTGATTTTTCATTTTCATATTGAAAACGTAGTAAGAATGAAAGGTATTGAACTTTTTATCATTCTGGCATCGAGCTATTTTTAGCAGGACCTCCCCACACTATCGTCACCACAATATTTGTTACTCTTAACAGGTTCTTCGATAAAGCTGCTGTGAAGACAGAGTCAGATGAAAACAGAGTTTCAATAAACAATTGGAGGCTTTGCACAGTGACACAAGTTGAGGAGCTAAAGTCTGTTGTAAAGTTGCTACCTATTTGGGCTACTGGGATCATCTTCAGCACAGTGTATAACCAAATGAGCAATTTTTTCGTGTTGCAAGCCATGTATATGGACACACATTTAGGCAAATTCAAAATCCCTGAGGCCTCGTTATCTGTTTTTGACACCGTCGCGGTTATCCTATGGGTTCCTGTCTACGACAGAATGCTTGTACCATTCGTCAGAAAGTTCACAGGTCACAAGAATGGACTGACTCAACTCCAACGTATGGGAACGGGGCTTGTTATATCTGTCCTTGCTATGGTATCTGCTGCGATCGTGGAGGTAGTTAGGCTCGGGATAGTAAAAAGGCACGATTTATATGACACCATGGACATCCCAATGTCAGTATTTTGGCAAATTCCTCAGTACATGATCATTGGTTGCGCTGAAGTATTCACATTTATCGGTCAGTTGGAGTTCTTCTATGATCAAGCACCTGATTCAATGCGGAGTTTGTGTGCTGCCCTCTCTTTAACAACCACCGCGCTTGGGAGTTATGTGAGCTCGTTGTTAGTAACCATTGTCACGCGTATCAGCAAGAGGAACGGGAAGATGGGATGGATACCGGACAATCCAAACTATGGAAAGATTCATTATTTCTTCTTCCTGTTGGCCATTTTAAGCATTGTAAACTTCTTCATTTTCCTCCTCATTGCAAAGAGGTACAAGTATAAGAAGGCAATCAACAAAGAAGAGTCTGTTCTAATGGTGGTTGATGGTGATGACGAGAAGCTCGTTTTGTAATGTGTGACATAAATTTGGTTTGCCTTATATTATTTCAAACATTTTAGACTTAAAAAAGTTTACCTATTAGACGCTTTTAACTCACACGACATGGAGCGTGTGATACATTTAAAAGTGTAGCGCCAGCTATAAATTAAACTATATGCTTATAATCCGAACGTGTTCTTATAGTCTTTTCACTTTATCTTATGGCTACATTGTTCTCTTTGATTGCAATATGTGGTAAACGGAGCTAGAGTGTTTGCTACAGATTTGGATGAACCTAAAGTTTTGATCAAATTTATATATTTTTTTTAATTGAAATTCGTTCAAAATATATATAAATATCAACTGACAGTTCAATAAAGTGATCCTAATTTACCAACCACACATTGTCTGATTAAATTTAATTCTCTTTCAATATGTTCCTGAAAAGAATCGATTTGAGCATATTCTTCCCTCAACCAAGGAGGAGATCTTGGCGGAACTGACACATATGAAATTGAGTATAATTTTGGGAAGCAATAATAAACTTGTTTCTCAACTAGAGATGAAAAACATGCTTAAATTTTAGAAGAATATAAATGTAATAGATAATGTAGGGATCGTTTGGCAGGATATATTAGAGAATTTAATATAAATATTAGTTATGATATTATTTAGTTCCTTGTTCGATAGGATTATTAGTTTATGTATAATTATATTACTTATGTTACAATTTATACACCATGATATTAGAAATACAAATGCTATTAATACATGAATAAACATGTGTAATTGTAGAATGGCATGTAATACACTAAACTAAACAGTGTTTAGGAAGTAGTCTAAATATAGCTAATCTCAGAATTATTAATTTCAACATTATTAATATAATATTAATACTATTTTAGTATTGATATTGATATTTAAATGATACAATATCTAAATATATTATTGTCTTATCCTTTAAATTCGTCGTTAGATATCAATGAAAGATCAATTTATGTAAAACGATCGATTTGATGTGTGTGTGATTGCATTGTTATCTTGATATTTTCTTCTCATTTTTTTTATTTATTATTAAATAATTCTATTTTAATATATTTGCTCTCCTTTTTCATATTAACTATACAATTTCTTGTATGTTTATCAATTATCATTCAAATTATGAATATGTGATATTATATAACCATAAAAAATCATACAATTTGTTCATGCATTATATTTATTGAGATAATATAATATAATATTATAAATTAATACATAATAATTATTTTTTAAATATCGTGGCAAGTTAAATGACGGAGAGAGCATGAATTACAATACTGTGTGTGTTTCCACCCGTAAAAGCAGATAAAACAGCAACACTCAACATCGACACACCCAAAAATGGCCGTCGCCGCCGGTGCCGGTGCCATTAACTCCGGCCTTCGATCCTTTCTTCTCAATACTACCCAAAGACCTTTCACTTCATCTTTCTCGAGAAAAATTTCACTACCCACATACCTTTTTCTCCCCAATAGCCCTTCCCACCATAACTTTCCCCATCGACCCTTTTGCTCTATCTCACCACTGACGACATCCCAAGAAGACAGTTTTAGTAACCCGAGTAGTAAATCACGACCCAATGTTTTACACATTCTCGAAGAGAGAGGGTTATTGGAATCAGTGACTAGTGATTCACTTCGCTCCGTTTGCTCCGACCCGAGTTTGGGTCCTTTGAAAGTGTATTGTGGGTTTGACCCGACTGCTGAAAGCTTACACCTCGGTAATCTTTTGGGTATAATTGTGCTTTCTTGGTTTTTACGTTGTGGGCATAATGCTGTGGGGCTTATTGGAGGTGCTACGGGTCGGATTGGTGACCCGTCTGGGAAGAGTTTGGAACGACCCGAGCTTGATTTGGTGACACTTGAGAAGAATGTATCTGGGATTAGTGCAATTGTTAAGAAGATTTTGGTTTGCTCACCAGGTGTTTGTGAAAATGCTGGAAAGGTACAGATTTTGAATAATTATGATTGGTGGAAAGATGTGAAGTTTTTGGATTTTTTGAGGAATGTGGGGAGGTATGCTAGAGTTGGGACTATGATGTCGAAGGAAAGTGTGAAGAAAAGATTGGAGAATGCCGAGCAAGGGATGAGTTATGCTGAGTTTACATATCAGCTTTTACAAGGTTATGATTTTGTGCATTTGTATGAAAAGGAAGGTGTCAATGTGCAAATTGGTGGTAGTGATCAATGGGGTAATATTACTGCTGGTACTGATCTTATTCGTAGGCTTACAGGAAAATCTTCCGAAAATGGAGCTGTTGTTGGTAATGTTCCGGTTGTTTTTGGGCTTACTTTTCCTTTGCTTCTCAAGAGTGATGGGACCAAGTTTGGAAAATCAGAAGATGGTGCAATTTGGCTGTCCCCTTCTCTTTTGTCGCCCTATAAGTTCTATCAGTACTTTTTTACAGTCCCAGATGATGATGTAGTGAGGTTTCTTAAGATTCTTACCTTTTTGAGCATTGAAGAGATTGCACAGCTAGAGAGGGATATGGGAAAACCTGGATATGTTCCTAACACAGCTCAGCGTAGGCTGGCTGAGGAGGTTACACGGTTTGTTCATGGACAAGAGGGATTGGAAGAGGCCCTTAAGGCTACAGAGGCATTGAAGCCTGGAAATGCTGATACCAAATTGGATTGGAAAACAATTGAGGGTATTGCAGCTGATGTTCCATCTTGCTCCATGAATTATGATCAGGTGTTAAACATACCGATTTTGGATCTTTATGTTTCCAGTGGATTGCTTGAAAGCAAATCAGCTGCACGACGAATGCTTAAGCAAGGGGGACTTTACTTGAACAATGCCAAAGTTGATAGTGAGAGTAAGAAGATTGAGGCGGATGACATTGTAGATGACAAAGTTATCCTTTTGTCAGCCGGGAAAAAGAACAAGATGGTTGTAAGAATATCCTGACCTGCTGCTGTTCGTCTAAATCTCCGTTTGTGTTTGTTGTAAGGATGATTGGGCTATTCCCACTGATTGGATTTGAGGAATAGTTGTTTTTGAATCATATATGTAGATGACATTTCCAATATAAGCATTCTGAGTTGGCCAGATGCGCAGTTTTACATGATATGCATATGATAGAACAAGAGGAAGACGGGTGAGTGTTGAGAGGAAGTGAGAAGATCTACATTACCACAACAGAATCTTTTTCCCTCTTCCATTGGTATTTTTATGTAATTATTTTAAAAAATAATTGTCCAGGAGGGAGACAAACATGAGTTATGCAAGCTTAGGCTCTTGCAGAATTTCTTTTAATTGAAAAAGATTCTGCTTGTTTTTCTTCTTGGACAGACGAGTACTCCTTATTTATGGTTCAACTTGATTGATTGCATCTTCCGCCTTTTTTCCTTTCAATTTTGCTATATATCATTATATCTTTCATTTGACATGATTTTAGAAGCTAGTTTTATCACAGAGAATCTGCAATCTTGTTTTAGTTGAAAGCCATATGCAAAATACAATTGGCTTAGCTAATACTATACTGATCCAAAGAGATACTTAATAATTTGTCTGGGTGTGAGATGTGATTTGAAATAGACTCTACCTTTGTAAGTTTCTGAAATACTGTAGCAAAGTTTTATTTGTTGTGTTCAATTATAAAATTGCCTTGCCACAATCCTGTCTGTACCCTTTGGTTAGGTAGTGTACTTTTCTGGAAAGGGAGAATTGCATCAGCTTAGAGTTGTCTCTTATGGTGAATAACACATTGAGTTGGAAGTATTGACTATTTAATGTTGCTAGTATTGGTTGCAAAAGAAGAAAAATGACATTGATTAAGAAGAACAATAGAAGGAGGAGGAGGATCTTGTTCATTGCTCTTTTGGGAAAATAAAAAGGAATGTTGTTTCTATCATTCTTGGTTCTTACCCCTTGTTCCTCTATGGGTGTTATATTGCAATTGATGTTTTAATATATGCAAAGTAGGGTGTCAGAGATACATTTCTATCACTAAAAACATGCTTGATGTGTATCATTAAACTTTATATGATCCACATGTGTAACTTTTTTTAAGTCTGAAGGAGTGATCGGGGATATAGTGGAATGTTGCTTATATTTGTTATAGTCAACGACCAAAATCTTTTAAAGCAATTCCAATTATTATTGGGGCTTTTGGTGCAGGCTTTTAGTAAGGATAGGCATAGTTAAGAAAATATAAATGCAAAAGAAAGTAACAGAGTCATCCATAATATTTTCCTTAACGATTAATGCATCTCTCTGCTGATTTCATTTATTGTTTAGTATTGGTCGATGCAAAATAGCACTCGTGAGAAATGAGGCGCCTGCCTTAGTACCTTGTCTACACTGAAGCACAACATAAGTAATGGGAAGCAGCTTTGCCGAGCTTTTCTGTGCTTCAGGACTTAAACACTCCTTAAATGAGCCTTTGACCACACTGCTCATGTCATTCTTGGTGTTTAGCTTTAGCTATAGCTCTTATAATTCAATGGCTTCTCTATTGAGTGTTGTGCTCATGAGTCCTTACTGATGTGTTTGACCTACCATGAAGGGAGTGTTAAGAAGAGGTACCTTTGTAGAAATACTAGCACGCTGAATGTGTATCATTAAACTTAATATGCTCAATGTGGTTTAACTTTTTTGCTTTTGTGAAGGAATGATTCTTGGGCCTTTTTGATTTCTGATTTACATCTTTAGTTGGTAGTAATTTCCATATGCATTGAAAAAGAACATGTGTTTGCTAGGGTTTGCAATGGGGTAGGCCAGGACCGAGCTGAGGCAGCACAAAGCATAAATAGGGAAGGCAAGATGAGTTCTTAGTCAAAGGGGTGGGGTGGAGCTCAAATTCATTCAAAACATATTGGGGGAATTGATAGAGTTAGTTCTCTCATTCTTTTAGCTTGAATGCCAAATTGAAAACTCAGTTTTGCGAGCCATTGTTGCTGGCAGGTGTTACCTTCTGCAAATCCATCGTCTCCAGTTTTCTTGACAGTAAAAGTGCTTCTCCTGGTTTATCTTCTTTTTTTTCCCTTTCACTTCTTTCTTCATTTTTTCTGACGTTGGTCTATGTTTATTTAACTTTAATCTGACTTAGCTTGACAGTTGACATCAATATGTTTGTAATAATAGATAGATATATTGTGATTTCGTGATATAGTTTCCTTTTTTCCCTCTGATTTTTATGTTGTGGATTGCATATGGTTTTGTCTTGGATGCACAATTGCAGGTTTTGGATAGATGAATTACCATACTCAATTTCAGAAGGTGCAGTATCAGTTTGAGCAGAGACATGATATTTTAACTTCTTGAAGCACAAGGTTGATGATTGAGTGATCTATTTTTCTAAAAGATAGGTGAAAGACCAAAACTTGAAGACAAGGGAAAAAAATGTACCTCCACTAATTAGAAAATACCAATTCAGTCTTCTCGTATAATTGAAAAAAGAGTGGCTTTTAGCTTTTAAAGGCTTTTTTAGTATTTTGAGTGTTTGGCTTAAAAACACTTTTTTAAAGCTAAAAAGAAAAATACCCAAAAAGGCCAAAAGTCAAACGTTGGGTGTTTCCAACTTATGGCTTTTAGCTTTTGACTTATAGTCACTTTAAAAAAGTCAATCCAAACGCCTTCTTAAACTAATGCCAGACAATGGTTGGTGCATTCTTCCATTATCTTTCCCCTTCTAGAATAAATTTGACACCTTTCTGTTCCTGCTCACATGTTCAATTATTTTTATTTTTTATGATGGTGGTGTCAGGACCAACTTGCACATATCTTGACTATTTAAAACAGATACTTGCTACCTCTTACTAGCACAAATATCAGGTAACACTACCCACCGAGGCTTAGGTAGATTAAAAAAAAAATCACCTAGTATATTTTTGCCTCTTGAACCTGGGACCTCATGGATCTCTTCCAACGTTATTGACCACTAGACCACACCTTGGTGCCTTGCATATTTGTTTTTTAAGCAGTAACCGTCTGTAGAAGTACAGTCTCCTGACCAAATAGGGGATAGCTAGATGGGATCATTGCTTCAGACTTGATTCGTTCATCTTTGTAGAAGTCCTTAATTTTCTTTGGAGCACTATCAAAGGCTAAGAAGAAAAAAATTGTAATATAGAAGTGTAATTTTGTAGTGACAAAGAACATGAGATGAGGAAAAATAGAAACAGAAATAAAGTGAGTTGTATCTAGAAGGAAGGATGAGTTTGCTAATGTTACTTAGGAATGAATAAGACTACTTTACTGTCTCTGTTGTTTCTGATTTGTGTGTGTTAAATGCAATTTTACTCCATCTGTTAGGTTCCATGTTCTTATATGGCTCTTGCAGCTCGGTGATTAGTAAGCTTAAGTCACGTCTGTATGCATTTTAAATTCATAAAGATAGGTTGCATATTGTGTCAAGAAGATATCTCATTGGGATGATTACTCTGCAAAGACACATTCCCATGCTTTATCTGGGATTTCATTTTGAGCTTCATCAACTTCCTCTTAGTTCTTAATTTCTTTTGATTATGCAGAACTCTTGCCACATTAGTATTATTATGTTTGTTCTTCTATGTTATTGTTTTCTATTCTAATCTTTTTTGTGCTGATTGATGAGTGACTTATGCATTTAACATAGTGGCGATATTTTAATGAATGTGTTGCCTTCTACCAATATGAAGTGTCACAACAGTTTGGTATCCATAGTGGGGGCTGTATTAGCGATATTTAACTTTTTCAATATATTGATACTAAATCGATGCTCTGAACTATCTATTTTTCCTTTTTTAGGTACGATTTCAGTTGTTCATTGAATTCCGTGCTCCACTTTGCTCAATGAAGGATGGTCTATATCAGGTATTCTTGGTGACTTATGGCGGCTGTGATGTTGCAAGTAAAAAAAAGGGTGTGGGATGGATCCTATACTCTGATTAGTTTATGACTTTGGTGAAGACTCGCATAGCTGCACGATTCGTTTAGTTTTGCCGCTAGCCTGTTGGTATGTCGTAATTTACCTAAGCTGGACAGTTAAGTTCAGATTGAAGAAAATGTTTTCTAAATTCAAAATCTGAAACCATCACTGCTCTAACCTTGCGCCAGACATCAGAGTATTCTACTTCTGTTGTTTCACCTTTTATCATTTTCTTGGGAAATTCATGTTTGTTACTTTATGATGAGTTTTCTGGTATACAGAATGCTAGAGTATGGGTAACTTATGTTGTTGGCTGGCTATTTGAGCTGTAGAGTTTGCTTCTGTTGTGTTTGGAAAAAGCTCTCTTTAAGGATTTTTCATGTGTACATATAGGGTGACATGGAAGGAGAGCCTTGGAGTAATCGGTAAAGTTACTGTCATGTGACTAGGAGATTACGGGTTCAAGCTTTAAAAACAGTCTCTAGCAGAAATATAAGGTAAAACTATGTATAATAGATCCTTGTGGTCAGGTCCTTCCCCGGATGCTGTGTATAGTTGGAACTTTAGTGCACTAGGCTTGCCTTCTCACATAGAGGGTGACATGAACTCAGTTGTGAAGAATTTTCTGCACAGCTGTGTAGCAATGTTGGTTAAGTGGTAAGAGCGCAACTAGTGATGTGAAGTTTAAGCATCATGCCATGTATTCGTATCCTGCCTCAAAGACAGAGCTTGATATTTAAGTAGAAAAGGATAAAGTGGCGGATCCATTTAAGGTGTAAAGAATTTGAGTGTAGTTATGTAGTAGTGTCCATCAAGTACAAACCTTGCCATGTAGGCAAAAACCTGATACTCTTAGTGAAAAATGATAGTGATAAAAAATCATTATTCATCGAGTGTTGAACCGCAATCATTTTTTCTTTATACTTTTTCTAGCTGGGGCCAGAAAAAGGTATGTACTATCAAAAGGTATTACTGAATACTGAGTTCATGTACTTGGAACACTTTCTTCTCCAAAATAAAAGTTGTTTACATAGAAACACAGAAAATTGTATGCATCTATTTGTCTATTTTGTTTGTATCACCCAAAAGGGGGGGGGGGGGGTTTATATATATATCATCAAGGAATTTTATTTTTTTCATAAATGATAAATCTTGGAGTAATTGGTAAAGTTGTTGTCATGTAATCAGGAATTCACAGTTTCAAGCCTTGGAAACAGCCTCCGGTTGAAATGCAAGGTAAGACTGCGTACGATAGACCCTTATGGTCGAGGCTTTCCCCGACCCTGTGCATAACGAAAGCTTTAGTACACTGAGTTTTACCTTTTTAAAAATGATAATTAATGAATCTATCGAGGGCTCAGGACTTCTTCATCATAAGGTGTCTAGAAGACCAGTCTTTGCCCTTTTTTTTTTGTTGTGGGCATACAAATGTCCACAAAGGAAAGGTCTCGTGAAGAAATGTATCTTAAGCTTCACTTAATCTCAAAAGGTAGCTTATGAGGTCAAGATTGCTATAATCGTATTAAAAAGACCATTCATTCACGAGGTCGATGTGAGACTCTTCAACTATGTAAACATGACATAACAGGAGAAAAGAAATTCAACTATTCTGCTTCATATTCCTTGTTCTCAACTAGGTCTATCTTCCTTGGCACTTTATTCTAAAATGTAACAAGGCAGAATAACTTTTTTTTTTCTTTTAAGAAAAAACAATGAAATAAAAGAAGCAAAATTGCAAATACCCAAAAAAGAAAAGGGAAAAAAATCCTAATAATTCTAGAAAAATCATCCTAGCTCATCGTCTGGTGAATTTGGGCTTTTGACAAACCTACCCTGCAATAATTAAAAAAAATATTAAATCAAGGGGGTGCATAAAGAAATATAAAAAAAAATGTAAGTACAAAATTAAGAGACTTCTAGTTATATGAAAATGGATTATAGAATAAATACATTGAAACAAATAGAACAGTTTTAAATGAGGATTTAAGAAGAAATTGTAAATTTATCCCTAAATATAAAATTGACCCTATGTCTTTTTATTTTGGAAAGTTTCTAGATTTCTACCTAGTTATTTGGAAATTAGTTTAATTTCTCCATAATTTAAAAATATTTGTAAAAAGAAAAAAATAAAAAGATAATCATTAACAACAAGAAAAAGACTAGTAAAAAGTTCATCATTGATTATTAAATTATAAAAAAAGAAGTATCATTTCCTAAAGTTTAAAAGTGCCTTTATATATTTGATTTATAGATTCCGACAATCTTATTTGTCTACACAATGATTGAGTAAAATAATTTTGACATTTTTGTCAATTTTTAATAGTAGAAATCAAAATAAAAATAAAAATCATTTACCTTTTTTAAGATTTAGACCTTTTATATAATTTGTCATTCCTCCTTGTTTTACATTAGAAAACAATTTTTTAATTCAAAATTATAGCAAAAATATTTCAAGCCATTCAATTATCAAAAAATAATTATAAGGTTAGTAATAAGCAAAATATATAACCTAAAACATTAGGAAAAACATGAATACTAATCGTCCAAAAAACTCTTACATTGTCAACGTATATAAGTTGATTTCTTCATAATAATAATACCTTCATTCTGGGTCGTCGATCCGCGTTCACTTTTCTAACTTGATATCTAATTTTTTTAGAAAATAGACGAGTACGTCTTTTTTCTTTGTAACGTAACACACTAGCCTCTCTAATTCCTCCATTCTCTGAGAATAAGTCTATTTGTGCTAATCTGGCCTGCATAAAAAAATAAAACATTATTAAAAAAATTGAAATAAAATAAAAGAACAAATTTGGCAAATTCCTATACAATAACTTAAATTTTATTAAAATTTAAATAATTCTTACTTCTAAAGGGTGAAAACAAACATGTAACAACAAAAGGGTGAAAACAAATATGTATCAATAAGACACTCAATATTATAAAATATTCAGTAATAATATATTCAGTGAAATTTGATAAATAAAATTTGAAGCTATTTTCGATAGACACTCGGCTTAGATGAATAAAAATAAGAAAAAGTAATGATAAAATATTATGCCTTCACAAAATGACATGTGTGAAGTCATAATAAATGATTTAATAATAAAAAACACGTTTTTTTGGATGCATTATTAGTGTATTACGTCAACTACAACATTCTTGAATAAACAATTAAGAAACGTAATATTAAAAAATTACAACAACAATCATTGAGTGTGTTAAAGGATTCCATATAAATAATATTAAACTAATTACTAAATTAAATATTGAATAATTAATTCAATATTTAAAAATTATTATTAAAGTACCACTAATTCAAATTAACTTCAAATGAGAATATACTAAAAGAGATTCAAAACAAATTAAACTTTTCAAAAATATTACTCCCTCCGTTCCAAATTAATTGAAATTTTTTAGATTTTTTTCAATGTTCAAAATATTTAAATTGTTTTACGTTCAAGGTGAATGTTTAATCCTTTTTTCATATTTGCCCTTTTATTTATTGAAGTTTTATATTTTCTAAGAGATAAATTACACTACATATTTATGATTTTATAAAGGGAAATAATGAAAAATATGGTGTAAATTTTATTTTTGAATATTTTTTTAATATGTGTGCATTATCTCACAAATTCAATTAAAATGAGACGAAGAAAATATTAAATAGTACATTAGTGTGTTTTGGATTCTAGGTTTCACGAATTCGAGTCACAGAAGCAAATTTTTGGGGTTCAATTTTGTTCGAATTCTGCTGATACGAGATATTTTATGCATCGAATCCTATTTTTATAATGTCAAAAAGGCCCCACTTTCTAGCTGGAAAGAGGCAAGATTGTAATAGTCATTTGATGCCAACTACCAAAACTTGAATATTATGTCATGAAATTCCCCCCAAAAAAAAGAAAAAAAGAGTAAAATAAAAAGTGTTTAAAAGGAAGAAAAAGTTTTTTTTTTTTTTAAATATTTATTAATAGTAAAAAAAAAAAAGCGTGAGATGCACGTGTCGTGGTCCAAAGTTATGTTGCAGTTTTATCTAGTACACTTTCTACTTTTAACTAAAAATAAAAGAACGCAAGAATAAAATTTCACAATGGAAAAAAACTTACTTGTACATCATTTCCGGCAGCCTCCGATCCCGGCATTTCATCGGAAAATGGTGATTCCCTATCGGACCACGTGTTCAAAACATCGTCGAAGTTCAATTTGAGTAACAACCCCGATTTTGGTTTAGGAGCATCGACGTTTTCTTCTTTGATTGATTGATGACTTGAATTCTCATTATTCGTCCTTTTTGTAATCAAATTATCTTTAGACGATGATGATGGTTCCGCCCCTCGTCCTCTCAGCTCGACCATGGGCCTTTCGACCTTCTTTTTCTTCTTTTCTATTGGTGGCTTGCTAAATTTCGGACTAATATCGATGACATTCACACTACAAGTGTATCTCCACCAATCACCATCATCAACATTTCTCAATGGTCTCACCCCACCCCTTACCATACCAAAATCATAATGTTGGTATCCGTTTTCGAACCCTAATCCTATTGGAAAACCGTAACAAGTGCCACCAGAAGTATAGTTATAGTTGTGGTGGCGCTTGCTATCACTTAAACTATAACTAGTGCTAAATATCGACTCATTCTTTGACTCATTCTCAACGTTCAACTTCCCCATGATGTTATCAATAATCCCCTCTTCAATCTCCTCATCTAAAATCGACTCAGCATCGAAATCCTCGTGAAATTCTTCACACACATCTACAGAAGTACTCCCCTTAGAGTCAATCTCCCCCGGACTTTGACATGGTTTCTCAGAAGAAGTGACAGACTTGTGCTCAATTAGGCAATTGGGCTTTTGAATCAATGGTGGATGGAGCAAAAACCCCGAGTTTTCGAGGATTTGGCAAGGGACGACCAAGTCTGAGGAGTCATATGAAAAGGGGTAATGTGGTTTAGTGAATTTGCAAGGCTTAGTGAGGTGTTTTGTTGAGAAGATTTTGGGATAAGCTGTGGAGAGAAGAGCAGCAGCTTCATTATATGTTTGGTTAGGCCTTTTTCGAGGGGTTCGAGGTTTTCTCGTTGAGATTGCAATAGGTGAATTGCTGGATTCTGATAATGTTGATGAAGGTGAAGATGATTGTGAAGTCCATGAAGTAGATGGAGATTTTATAATCTCTAAATCTAATTTATAAGCTGCTCTACCTCCACCAGTCAAACAAGATGACATTTTTCTAAACACAAACAAATCTTGGAATTCAATCAATGATGAATTCTTAAAAACCCCATTAAACCAAATCAAGAATTGAAACAAAATTGGAAACAAACACAAATACAACAACCCCTATTACTTATTTCTCAACTTCCCAAAAAGTCAATGAGATGTAAAAGGCATACTTTAATCTTACTAAAAACAAAACAAATGAAAATTAACTAATCCCAAGAGAATCTAACCTTAAACAAGAAGAAGGGGGAAGAGAGAATTTATTTGGCCAAGAAGATGAGAAAGCACTGAATTCAAGAGAGAAATATCTAAGAATGGGAAAAGGGGGTATTTAAATAAAGGATTTTGATCATATGTATAAATATAAATATAACAAAAATAAAATGAAAAAGATAATTTGAAACTGGATGGATTTTTAGGTCCAGTGGTCACGGGGTGTTGAAGGAGTTCACTAGAAATATTGGTTTATAGCAGAGACAGAAGAGATTAGGGTGTTTTTGGGTGATGGAAAATCACTAGTACAGAAAGAAAAAAACAAATGAAGGACCACTTATTATTGCTTTGTGATTTACAAAATTTTTTATTTTACTTTTTAGAAGTACAATTATATATTTTACTCCATTTACTAAAACATCCTCTAACTAATATATTATTTTTGTTTAAAAACTTGTGTTCACCAGGAGTTTTGAGTAACAACAACATACCTGGTGTAATTCTATAAGCGGGATCTGGGAAGGGTAAAATATACGCTGACCTTAACACTACCTCATATAGATAGAAAGACTATTTTTTGGAAAACTTGATAAGTTTTGAGTATATGACTAAATTTTGTACATTCATATGCTGACATGACATATAAATTTTGAAGGTGTTTCAAACAATTATGTTGTAAGTTGGAGTGATCAACTGACATAGTAGAGACTTGTTAAGGTGTCTAGATGTGCACCGTTAATGTTGAAGTCTTCGACTAACATTCTAGAGATCTATTAAGGTGTGTAGATATGCATTATCTTAATTGAAGTGTTCAACTGATACAGGAGAAACTATTAAGGTGTCTAAATGTGTATCATTAGAATTAGAATGTTCAAATTGACACACTGTAGACTTCTTAAGGTGTCGACACGTGAATCATTAAAGTGGAGCGTTCAAATAACACAGAAGACATGTTAAGGTAGGTCTAGATGTGAATTATTGCAGTAATAGTATTTAATTGCGAGTTGAGATACAACTAAAGTATCTATCTATGCATCATGCCTAACCAATTTAAAACAAGTCTTAATAATTTCAGAACAAGCTCAAATAAATTTTGTTTCTCAAAAGGAAAATAAGATAAAATTTGTTATTAATCTTATTAGAAACAAAATAGCAATAGATTGTTAAAAAATCTTGTTAGCTAGGAATTACTTAACGATAGATTAGTGACAAACTTCTTAACTAATTCCTAATTCTTTTTGTAGTTTGTGGCATTCCCTAGATGAATTTAAAATTTGTGAATACCCCAAAATTGAAAACTATTCTCATATATTCATTTTGTTTTTCTAGAGAAATACAAAAATGGATGAAATAAATAGTATTTGTCTACATATCCTAGGTACAATGAAACATTTAAAAAATTCCAATTGTGGAAAACTCAAAAAATATCTTTCTTTCATAAATTATTTAAATATCTTGAAAGAATCAAAACTAGACAAGAAAAAGAAAAGGTGCAAAGTAATGGTAAGCTTGTTGTTTCATTATCAAGTATGGGGCAATTTTGTAACAAAAAGAGATAGTAAAAAAAAAAAAGAAAAATTGAAACAAAATTAAAAAATAAAAAATAAAAAAATAGGTAAAGAATACCATCCAATCCTTATCATGGGCACTCATGGATTTCCTTTGTTCTATCTATCATAATAACTGCAAGTACCATACCTAAAAAAAATTCCTTTGAATTAGGAAAAAGAAAAATTAATTAAAAGTATTTCTTATCTAATGACGTGGCAAGTTATGATTGGTTTGTTTAGATTTTCCTGGATGACGTGGTATGTCTTATATGGGGATAGAGGATTTTTCACATGTATCTAGAAAATTAAAAAAAGAAAAAGTGTTGCTCTCTCGGTTTCATTTTACGTGATATCTTTTTTCTTTTTGGTCTGATTTAAAAAGAATGTCACTTTAGAAACAATTTATTTTTAAAATTTTCTTTTTATCCTTAAAGAAATGATTCTCAGCCAATATAAATATTTAAGAATGATTATAGATTATAATTTTTTAAAAAAAATTATTAAATATTATATCAAATCAAAAGATGTCACCGACGGAGTGAGTGAGTATATTTTATGTAAGATGAGTGCAATGATTAAAACCCTATTGGTGTGTTGTGGTCCTATATGTGTGGCATATGGCAATACAACGTATACCTCTTTATGATCAATGGCTTCTAATCATTATTGCATTACTACTCCTTTATGTTCTTTAAAACTTCCGCAAATCACCCCGCCCCCGGTTTTATGTCACGTCAAGGTACTGCAGAAAAAAGAGATCAATTTGATTTATTGTAATTGCTTAGTTAATATGTTATATAGTTGTATTTTGAAGCAAGAGATAAAATCATTGACTTTTGAAGTAGAGATGCAATTAATTATCTTTTTATGATAACGTTATCCGTACTATTCAAATATTTTTAAATTATTGTAATGACATGTTATTACTCCCTCTGTCCTATTTTATCTAGCAGCCAAACTCATTAGGTCAATGGAGGATAATACTGCATCAAATCTTATTATTTAAGAGCATTTTAGACTTTTCGTTAAAATGATTTGAAATAACTTAATACATGGTCTCATATGATTGGTTTGGGTTCTATAATAAATTACAAATAAAAAATGGGTTAGTCCTATACGGGGCGGATCTGCGTGGTCCGTTTCGGATGCTCGAGCACCCATTGACCCAGAAAATTCTTTTATGTATCTATATAGAAAATATACAAATATTGTATGAATATAAAGATAAGCACCCATCGAAAAAGAAGTCTCATGGCTGTTTTGATTCTTGTTACGTTGCTCACCAACTTTTTTACCTTAAAATAGACCTGTTAGATGAGCACCACACTCTTTAAACCCTGGATTCGCCACTAATCCTATACTTTCCGGACTCACCCCCACCCCCACTCTTTCAATTTAAACAAGGAAGAAAAAAGAAGAAAAATAATGATGATATTCATATAAAAATAATTAGTTCAATAGAAGATGATTTAATTAAGCAATTATGTACATATATATATACCATTTTTCTTTTGTGTGTATCCAAGATTTAAAATAAAAAGAATGAAAATGACATTTTTCTCATATTCACATCCCCACCCCACCATGATAATAAATAAAACAGATTAAAGAATACGAACAAGAAAGATTATTTTAATAAAAGAATATTTTCTTTTTGGATGAGCAGGGTGAATATACATTTTAGTTGGATATCCAAGTTGTGAGTCGAATTAATAAATGAAGGGTCAATTTAATTTAGACTAATAAAAAGATATTATGAAATTAATAATTTTTTTTAATATTATTTTTAAGTATATTAGGACAAAACATGTAATTTTCATCATTTATTTAAGAAGAATTTAAATTTCAGTCAAAAGATTGTCGTTAGAGATATTTGGGAGCCAAAAGGAAATGAAGGATAGTATCATACTAGTTCAAATAGTGAGGAGTATTTCTATGAATATAAAAATTCAACCCAAAAATTTAAATTTTATTTTATTTCTAGTGGTTGATATTATAGGTTAATAAGGTACAAACTTTTGTTGGGCAAAATTACTTTAATTGTATTGATGGGAGAATATTAATATCAACCATTATGCCAAAAAGTGGCTTTTTGAAAAGAAAGAAAATCAAAAATCGTTTTAAAACTTAAATTATTTAAGTGAAAAACCAATTTTGAAATTTTCAAAGAAAATAGAGTCGCCACCTAATTTTAAGGATAATTAGAAAATCGATAAATATTTAAAAAAATCTAACAGAAAAAATCCTTTTAAATTCAAAGAAAAGGTTCGGGTTCATATTTCCACTTCGAGAAGGTTTTACGCACTCGAAATGGCCGCTAAATGCGGTTATCCGATGATTAAGAAGTTGACTAACTTTGACTGAATTTTTTTCTAAAATGTTGTCTAAATTTGAAAGAATTTGACTAAATTTGAAAAATTGACATTTTTTTACAAAATTGACTAAGTCTCAAAAGTTGACCGAGTCCGAAAATTTGACTAAGTTTTAAAAAGTTGACTAAATTTGAAAACTTGACTAAGTTTGAAAAGATCGTTGACTAAATTTGACATAATTGACTAAATTTGAAAAAGATAAATTAATTTTTGAAGGAATGGATTAACTTTTGCAAAAGATGACTAAGTTTAAAATTAACCAACAATTCAAATCCAAAAAATAACAAATTGTGCGAATAATTTCAACACTTGAGAAAATCATTAATCATGAAAATTAACATAAATGGATGTAATATTGGGGAAACAATTGGATTAATAACAAATAATAATACAGATAAATGTAATAAAGTTAGTGTCAATCAACAAATATCACAAATAACATAAATAAGTATAAAAAAAGGGAAAGATTAAAATAAAAATTGGGCCTGGCAGGCCCAATCTTTCACCTGCCCTAACTCCTATATTTTGGGCCTGCCTAGCCCATTTAGAAACCTGCCCTAACTGCTGCTGCCTGCTGAAATGGGCTTGGCCCTTTTAGCCTATATACACTTGGTGTATATACACTGTATATTAGTATATAAGACCAATTTTTGTCTCCAAGACCTGTATTTCAGCTTCTTTTCCTGTATATTGGGCTGACTCGAAGAAAAGGGAGTTTGGGCCTCCGTGGCCCAAGGAATGCAGGATGGGAGCCCAGAATGGACTCAGAGCATCGTTCATGCGAAAAATGAAATTAAGAATTAGTAGGAGATTTATGGAAATAAACAGAGAGTAAAGATTAGTATTGATCTTATAACGATAAACAAATCTAATAGGATAAAGAGAACAAACAGGAGTGGATCCAAACACACAGAATACTTGACAACATTGCAAAGTCATCATAACATTTGCAGACAACCTAAACTAACATGATAATCATTCCAACAACAATCACTTCATGAGAAAAACAAGCAAAGTGAATTGTTAAGCAATATTCGAGTATTAAAGCGTATGCTAGAAATGAGATTAAGACACGACATATATCCATTTAAGAGCAATTTTATTATTATCAACTGCACTTGAATAGGCTAGAGAACATGAAACAGCAGCAGGTGCAAACTTAACAGAAGCTAAGGCCAACAACCTCATTAACACACCAACATTAAGTGATATTAGGGAATAGCAGGGATAGAA
>JAABOM020000101.1:3707947-3730583 GCA_011800125.2 Solanum clarkiae
CTTTAGACACCGTGGCCCCAATGGCCTAGTCATATGCATTTTCTTTTGGCTTATTATCACTGTTTATCTACTTTAAGTCATGCTAAAGGTAGAACCCCTTATAACACGTATAGTAAGCGCATAGTTACAGGTTGGTTCTCCCGGGCCTTACCGGCAACGGGTGCTAGTCCGCCTTAATGGGACTTGGGGTGTGACAATATTGATGTACAACAAATTTGTCCAATTGACAATCTTGCAGATTTATTCACTAAGGCATTGCCAACGTCAATGTTTAAGAAGCTAAGATATAAGATTGAAATGTATCATCTCCAAAGTATTAAATGAAGTTTTCATTAAGAGGAGTAAAAATACGCACTATACTCTTTTTTACTTAACCAATATCTTATCACAATGGATTTTCCTAGTAAGATTTTTAATAAGGTAGCTAATGATGCGTATTAAGATCACCAAGAACCTTCTTTTCACATGAACAATTGAGGGGGAATATTATTAAATGTGCCATTGCACATGAAAAAGAAAATATGAGTTGCCATATGAGTAGTGACCTGTAGGTTGCAAATGAAAATAATCATTGTTGGTGGCTTTATATCTTATTGGTTTATCAACATTATAAATCCATTGCATTGGATATATATATCTTCACATTTTGCAAAGATAAATACACACTTATACTAAGTGCAAGAAAACTCAAGTACAGAGCAATATATTTTCTCCCCCTAACTCTCTTCTGTTTTAGTTTTATCCCCTTTAAATTTATTCTAGTCAATTCTAGATTTATTTTATAACATTCTTTTACTTTTTTTCTCTTTTCCTTTTCTTTTTCTCTTTCTTTTCCCTTTTTCTTTTCGTTTGTTCTTTTTTTCAAATATATTTTCCCCTTTTTAAGTTATATTTATTTTAACTTTTTGTTATTTCACTTATGGAGCTAAAAAATACACATTTTATATATTTGTACTGCTTTTAAATAAAATCTACCTTTTAGATCCAAGTGTCTCATGATCCAAGCCATGCTCTAGACATTACATAATTATTAAGATCTCTAGAAATCCTAACCAAGTCTCTTGCATTTATTTCATACATATGAGTAAAGACATTGAGACATAATACAATGCAAAATAAAAGCTAATGAAGTCTAATAATCTTAAGCATAAAAAAGAAAGAGTGTAAAAAATAGCATAACATAGATTCTAAGTACATCATATGTTCGAAAGCCTCTAAACATAGATGAGTTCCTAGGACAGATCCTAGCTAATTCTATGTCTAAAATAAACTTAAACCAAGAGAATAACAAAATCAAAGGGGTAAATCATAAGCACATCCTCGAATCATGACGATTCATTAACTCTGATATTTAGAGATCATAACTAGCTATGTGTAAGAGGAGAAACATCTGCACCTATATTATAAAATGATATAGACAAAGAGGTATGCAACCAAATATGTTTGAATGGACCAAGTATATGAGAATGCAACATATTATAAGTCACAATATGGAATTGACCAAAGCAGAGGACATAATGAGAAAGCATTTAAGACATAATTAAATCATGGATATGATCAATGCATAGAAGGAATCATCGTGAAAATTATTAAATGAACATAAGTCATATGAAATCATAATTACATGTAGAATATTAGCTGTAACCGACAATTAGACCATGAGAGCTATAACATGAAATTCTGATGTTGCTTCTACACAAGAGAAATGGGAGACTACTTGTTAAGGTAAGTTCTACTATGTAAATGGGTCATAATATATGTTATATGTGAATCAACTAGCATGTCAATTAAGACAAAATCCTATGGTAACATGTAATTATGGGACTAGAAATTACTACTAGAGACCCCTTAGGTCAAGCCTCCACCTTAAAGTCTAGTTGGTGCTGAGTCAAATTCCAACCGAATACTTATCATAAATCATAAAGCTTTAACTACCAAACCATTTCATAAGAGAATTAGACATAGAATAACTTATTTCTCAATGATTCATTTAATGTGCATTTTGTTTTGACGATAATTGAAAATGAGTTTCCCCATGTTTTTGACTAGTATACCCTTTCAAGGGACCCTTGACAAGCTGTGGAAGGGTCCACCAGCCGTGAAAGGGCCCGTCGTAACACCTTCCAAGTGACTTGGAATGTCCTTATGGTGTATTTCTTGAATATCAACATTTTTGTGCATTTTTTGGCAAATTCGAGTTCATATTATATTCTCTTTTAGGAGGTAATATTGTATAGAGAAAAGGACTCCTTCGATTTTTATGTCAACTGTATCGAAAAATGATTTTTTGATTGAATTTGTCTTAACCAAAAAAAGTATGTGGCAAGTCTGCATCGCGGAGATGATGCCAAATAGTACAAAAGCTGCCTAAGTTCATTCCTAGATAAGAACAGAAAAAATTGGACTTCGTGCAAAAATAACCTTCGAGAGAGCAAGTTCGTGTCGCACACTTGTTCCCCTAATTTTTTTCGAAAATTTCCTATTTAAGTGAGGGCAATTGGGATATATCTCAATACTCCCGTATGCATATATCCTTGAAAATCCTCTCTTTTTAGCCCTAAATCTCGCTCAAAATGCTAAAAGCTAGGGTTTTAAGGGATCCTCTTCCAAGCTCAAGTTCCTTTCTTAGATTTTCATTCAGGGTATGTGAGTTTCATTCATGGGTTTCTTCCACCGATGAAACCCAGGTATTTTCTCCTATTCACTTAGTTTCAAGTCATGAAAATTTTATAGGTTTTCTGGTATGCCTTCAAATGCATATATTATGATGTATGTACTGTCATATGATGCATGTTGCTATGAATTTATGTTCCATTGTGAGAAATTAATGATATATATGATGTTTTATGACATTCTCTCTAAGGTTTGGAAAATTCATGGTGGGTTGTTTTACAAATCATTTGAATTGATGAGTATCAAGATGTTTATGCATAGTCTTCTTGCAATGCATGCTTTAAAAGTCTCAAATGCTTGAACCCACCTAGTTTTACTCTATGTCATAAATAAAGCATGTTTTTGAATAATAAGAGTTTCAGCTAAATGATAATAAATGTTATGAAAGAGAATATAAAAACCATCAATGAATGATGAATGAATGTTTTGTAAAAAGAACAATTCTCATGTTGTTGAATCACCCAAGAATTCATGAGCTACTCTTATAAATGGTGATTTTCGCTGACTTAAGATTTTGATTAAGTCATGAATGACTATGAGGTTATGGTGAGGTTATGGTGTACTATTCCATGGGAGTTGACGTACAACTGAGAAGACTTGAGATGGGGTTTGATTAGGTGGACGTAAAGGTTATCCACCCAAGAGAATCCTATTACCAACCTCTTGTCCAAAACTATGTTGCCTCCATAGGTTGCCTCATTAGTATAGGCCAGTAGAACCATATATAGCCGTAAAGTTAAAGTAAAAAATAAAAGCATGATGGAGTTCTACCTGGAAAATAGTCTTCTCTTACAACATAGGGGGTTACATAAGATTCTATTTTATATATCTCATGGTCTTATTGCCGGTTGTGGTCCTTTACCATATATGTATGTCTCCTTTATGATGATCATGTTACTTTAGTCACGAATTAAGTGCATTGATATAATGACTCTTCAGATAATTTCTATGTTTTTTTTTTACATCTTTTTCATCTGTTAGAGCATTCCTATAATGACCCCAAGTCATTCATGACTTGCTGGCGTTGATAGTACTAGAAATAAATGATTGTTCTTCATGTCCATGGTAGAAAGGTTGATCACTAAAAGAATAAAATAAATAAAATAAGGAGCGTACCTGTGCAAGTGTTTACGGGAGGATTTTTCTTCTTTAGATTCATGAAAGTTGTCAAACAAGTACATCTTTTTATTGTTAACATACGTTGATTATTGTTAGCAGTAAGAATAATTAACGTACTTTAACCAAAAAAACGTGTGTTGGTTATTCTTACTCTTAGTGTATGTTGATTGTTTCAAATTATCTGGTCATTCATTGTACACTGGGTGGTTGTGATTGTGAAGTTAAGTATACCGAAACACATCATTAAGTTACTTTCTATATTGCAGCAAGTTGGTCTTTATTTTTAATGCTTCAAGCATGGGCAGATTCACGTAGTCAGGTGGGGGTGCTATGACACTCGGTGATCTCTGTTGAAACTTTGTTCATATAGGTATATATGCATCAGAATTTACATAGATACAATAAATGCCACCCAACACCAACACCAATACCAATACCAACACCACCAACAACATACCCAGTGGAACTCCACAAGTAGGGTATGGGGAGGGTAAAATGTACGCAAATCTTATCATTACTTCATAGAAGTAGAGAGGTTGTTTCTTGGGAACCCTCGTCTCAAAAAGCCATAAGCAGAATAAACTAGATATGATTGTGTAGTGAAATGAACAATTAACCTACTACTCTAATTCGCGACCTCCACTTCTTTCTATCTAGGGAAATGCCACCCAATACCCTCAACACCAAATGATTGTGTAGTGAAAATGATAAAGTGTCTTGTTTTTTACCGTATGGTCATGGATTCAAATCTGTTTATATACATTTTTCTTACAAATAATGTTCTTTTTTATTGTTTTACAAAAAATTATGGTTGAGCAGGAACCCAAGATATTTTATCATCAATCATATCCACTTTCCGTTCAAATTCTTGTTAATAATTTTTTTTTTTTACCAAAAGTACTTTTTGAGGGAAAATCTTTTTCTGTTTTTATAAAGATTTTGAAAAACTATTTTTGCTATTTGTCAAAAACACTTTTTTTTCTTAAAACTTGGTTAAACCTCTTTTTGTAAAAAAAAAGAAAAAAGAAAAAAAGACAATTTTGGGGGCCAAACGAGCTATTAGTGTTAACCGTAGATATTGAAATCATGATATTATTCATATAATGTGGCACCCAGAACCTCAACATCCTGGATCCGCCTCTGACTTCAAGTAGATGTTACTTAATGATTCTTTTTTTTTTTCCTTAATTCAATTGAGACCAACTAGTTGTGTGAGGTTTCTATTTGTCTCATAAGTGGACTCAAATCTTATATTTTAGCTTAACAAACTTTGGGTCCACCTTTTGTGATAGAAAAGTACCTCACACAATTAGTGCTCGTTATATAACACACATAATAAAATTTCTTATATAGCATAGTTTTGTTTATACTACTCCCTTCGTCTCAAGATTATGAGATTCTCCTATTTTAATTTTCATTTTATATTTCGAATTGAAACATTTTCTCAGTTATCAATATCACCCATTAAATTGCTTGGTCATGATTTTCTTTGTATATCTAGAACTATAGTATCAATATTTGGTGTCACTCTAATTTCGAAATGGCACAAGTGAAACTCAAGGAAATATTAACAAATGATGCAAGTTGATTTCACGCCCCCGGGTGGGTACCTTAGACGTAACTGGCACTCAAAGGCTATTGCTAGTCCCCAAGCAAACTACTTGGCCTCATCACATTCATTCATTCATTCATTTAGTCAATTAGTGGAAGACATTATGGAAAGACAACATAATTATCAGCGGGCTACAAGACTAAGCATCTAAGTCCATCATACGAAATAAGATTAATGAAACTTAATTTAAGAAAAGAAAGGAGAAAGGAACCCTAACATCAACCCATCATCTCTCTGTGTCTATGAAGCCTCTGATCTACTATCTAAGAAGATACCATACAGACCATGGCTACCACAATTCAAAAGTAATAACTAAAACATCTATAAGAAAGAAACCATCCTTTGAATGCAGGGGGGACTCACAACTCTTGAAAATCACGAAGCTCTGAACCTCAACGATTCACCTACTAAAGTCCTCTGTCTACTGAATCTGCATCATGAAATGACGCAATGCCAAATGGCATTAGTACGTGGAATGTACCGTATGTAAAATGGGCTAAAAGTAAATGATATAAATAGGATAACATGGAAGTACATCAGCTCATCAGGAACTTGCCTCATCTCAGAATACAGAGTAGACACTATCACAACCAACATCAGTTAAGACTCACATCATCATATTAACATCTGAGTACTATCAAAAGGGAACCTATCTGGGAGTTTCTCGGACCTACAACCATCACCTAGGAGCTAGTGATGGTACAACGAACTGATGTCATTGCCACATCCACCTATTACCTTTCCGGGATAAAGGGCATGCATCATTGGATTGGATCCAGAATAAATATAACATTAAGTCCTCTTTTAGAACTAAGGAAACATTCGTTCTCACGGTCGAACCTCCCCTATGCTGGCCACGTAGTTATGAGTGCGAATGACACTCACCCTTACCCATTTTGGTGCTCGATACTCCTCCCAGGACTCATTATGCTCATAAACATCAATATCAAGATTTGTCATCATTTAGTCTCTTTTGGACAGGGAACATCAATTCATCTCGTCATCCATCAATTCAAAGAATTAGGGGTATTCCTTTTAAAATTACATTCACCCTCTTTAAGACTCTAAGGAATATCAGCCTCATCAACATCACTCATAAACACATTCAACTCAGGACCCAAATTACACAAGAAAAACCTACTCATAGGGCTTGAGCTCTAGACATCAACCCCTAAGTTCATTCTTAAAGTCATTAATAGAGTAATCATGCAGGGTTTATGAAATCATACAACTGAGTAACTTAAAATCATGTAAACAAGTAATTTAGATTTATGATAATCATCACTTCAAGAAAATATATGTAAAGTAAAATAGTTTTCAGTAAGAACATTCAAGCATTGTACAGTTAGAACCTATCACCTTCAAATATCAACTTTCTACAATCAAAGGGGCACATGGGAGAATATTTCCATATTTTGGGTAGCCTTTACATAACTGGAAGATTGCCTCAATCTTCTTCAAGAATTTGACCCTCAACCGTGAACCTTCAAGCTCTCTCTTCTTCCTCTCTCCCAGGTATACACACTTAGAACTAGGAAATAATGGGTTTTTGAAATCCTTCGTATGAATAAAAATCTTTAAACATGTTTTGGGACATTGAGATAGGGTGGGAAATGACCAAAAGGACTTTCCAGTAAAAGAATAAAAAAATTCACCGCGCAACAGTATGTCCGTTTCATACCAGGGGCGCGAACATGCATATTTTAACGAACTTTTGAGATTTCAAGCTCCGCTGAAAAATAAAAAAAAACATAAGTGTTGATCCACGCCCAGGGCATGTCCTGTCCCTGTCGCGCATCGACACTATCTCGAGAAAATTATGAAAAATTATTTTTCGACCCAATTGCTCTAAAATCGGGTTGGGGCCATTTTTCCACTCAATGTTTCATGCTGATTGTAAATCCGATATCGAATTTCCTATCTGAGCTTGAGAATACATGTTATGCATGCGATTACGTTCTAGGGGCATTTAGATAATTTCGCAGGGTGTCACATTATCTCCCCCTTGGGATCATTTATCTTTGAATGATAAGTAAAGGTGGGATACTCAGACGAATAGGCTCAAGATCATTTCGATACTCAGACTGTGACCTCGAACTTTCCACTACATGTCAGTCTCTCTATAAGCTCTACTTAGACAATCAAGAATAAAATAGGTGCATTAATTCATGAATGGGAAGTTCAATCGAGTTAAGGTTGGAGATATTACCTCTGATGTCCTCATCTTTTGGCACGAATAGATGTGGGTATTTGATTTTCATCGCTTCCCCAGCTTCCCATGTAGCTTCCTCGATGAACTGGTTCCTCCATAGAACTTTGATGAAGGCTATCTCCTTGTTCTTAGCTTACGAACTTCTCAATCAAGGATTTGGACTGGAATTTCTTTGTATGATAGGCTATCTTTTACTCCAGTACTCTCAATAGGGATTGCTAAAGCAGGATCTCCCAAACACTTATTCAGCATTGAAATGTGGAACACAGGATGAATCCCATCTAACTCGGAAGGCAACTCTAACTCATTGGCGACCTTCCCAATCCTCCTCACAATTTGACAGGGTCCAATATAGCGTGGCTCAACTTTCCCTTCTTACCAAACCTCATGACACCTTTCATGGGTGACACTTTCAAGTATACCTAATCATCTACTTCGAATTCAAAGTCTCTTCTCCTCACATCAGTATAGGACTTTTGGTGAATCTATGTTGTCTTCAACCTTTCTCTAACGACCTTCACCTTCTCCATGGACTGGTGGACAAGTTCAGGCACAATTGATTTAGCTTCACCAACCTCGAACCACCCAAATAGTGATCTACATCTCCTTCCATACAAAGCTTCATAAGGGGCCATCTGGATATTGGTATGATAACTATTGTTGCACGTAAATTCGATCAATGGTAAATGATCGTCCCAATTCCCCTTGAAGTCAATGACACCAACTCTTAACATATCCTCTAAAGTTTGAATAGTGCACTCAGCCTGTCCATCTATCTAAGGATGGAAGGTTGTGCTCAGATTCACTTTCATACCCAATCCCTTCTGAAAAAATCTCCAAAATTGGGGTGTAAATTGAGCTCCTCTGTATAAGATGATAGAGAAGGGAATTCCATGCAACGTCACAATCTCACGAATATTTAACCAGGAGTATTTTTCAGTTATATTAGTTGTCTGACTGCCAAGAAGTGGGTTGATTTAGTCATCCTATCCACGATCACCCAATTGAGTCATATTGCTTTCGGGACCTTGGTAAATTGGTAATGAAATCTATATTGATCATCTCCCACTTCCACTCCAAAATTTTAAAGTTCTGACCTAACCCTCAAGGCCTTTGATGTTCTACCTTGACTTGTTGGCAATTGGGATACTTAGAGACAAACTCAGCAATGTCCCTCTTTATTCCATTCCACCAATAGACTTCTCTCAAGTTGTGGTACATCTTGGTGGAACCAGGATGGATGGAACATATGGAGCTATAAGCTTCAACCATGATTATCTCTCGGACACCATCAACATCAGACACACACAATCTACCTTGGTATCTCAACACCCCATCTCCCCCTTTGGAGAAAACAATCACTTTTTGCTTGTGAACTGCTTCTTTCAATTAGAACAAGACAGGGTCTTGGTCTTGCTTTTCCTTCACTTCTGACACTAAAGATGAAGCATACCCATTCTGAACATTGACCCTGCCTTCATTGTTCTCCTCAAGTTGCACTTCCCATCAAGCCAATCTATGAACTTCCTTAGATAACTCTTTCTTCCATTCCTCCACATGGGCGGTATTACCCATAGACAACCTGCTAAGAGCATCAACAACAATGTTAGCCTTACCTGGGTTGTAGAAGATGCTCGTATCATAATCCTTGAGCAACTCCAACCATCTCCTCTGTCGTAGGTTGAGCTCCTTTTGACTGAATACGTATTTCAAACTCTTGTGGTCAGTGAACACGTCCACATGTAATCTATACAAATAGTGACGCCAGATCTTAAGTGCAGATATCATCACTGCCAACTTGAGATCATGGGTCGGATAGTTCTTCTCATGAATATTAAGTTGTCTGGAAGCATAGGCTATCACCTTCCTTCTCTACATTAGCACACAACCCAGTCCAACTATGGATGCATCCCAATTTATCACAAAGTCTCCCGTCTGGTCGAGCAAAGTCAAAACTGGTGTTGTAGTCAGTCTAGTCTTCAACTCTTGGAAACTCTTCTCACATTCCTCAGACCACTAAAATTTGACCTTTTTCTGAGTTAGCTTGGTCAATGGTGCAGACAAAGAAGAGAATCCCTCAATGAATCTACGATAATAGCCTGCCAATCCCAAGAAACTTCTTATTTTCGTCGGAGAGGTGGGTCTAGGCTAGTTCTTAACCATTTCAATCTTCTGGGTATCCACTCGGATACCATCCCCTGAAACAACATGACCTAGAAAGGTCACATACTTGAGCCAAAACTCATATTTTGAGAACTTCACATACAACTCATGGTCTTTGAGAGTTCGCAAAATCACTCTAAGATGATTAGCATGCTGCCCTTCATCCTTAAAATACACCAGGATGTCATCAATAAATACAATCACGAACATGTCAAGATACGGTCTGAATACTCTGTTCATCAAATCGATGAACACTATAGGAGCATTAGTCAACCCAAAGAGACATGACCAAGAATTCAAAATGGCCATACCTTGTCCTAAAGGTTGTCTTTGGAACATCACTATCCCTCACCTTCAACTGATGGTAACCCGATCTGAGGTCTCTCTTGGAGAAGCAAGTAGTACCCTGAAGTTGATCAGATAGATCATCTATCCTGGAAGAGGGTACGTCTTCTTTATTGTGACCTTGTTCAGTTGTCAGTAGTCTATGCACATTCTGAGAGACCCATATTTCTTACGCAAGAATAGGATAGGAGCACCCCAAGGAAAGACACTAGGCCTTATGAAACCTTTCTTTAATAAGTCTTTCAATTGCTCTTTTAATTTTTTCAATTTAGTGGGGCCCATTCTATAAGTTGGAATTAAAATGGGATGGGTCTCGGGGAGAACATCAATCCCAAAGTCAATTTCCCTGTCAGGAGGGACTCCAAGTAGATCATCAAGAAATACATCAGGAAACTCATTCATAATCGGGACTGACTCAAGAGTAAAAGACTCAACATCATTAGATGTAATCACACTAGGTGATAAATACAACCCTTAGATATCATCTTTCTACCTCTAAGATAATAGATAAACTTGCCTTTAGGTGCAGCAGAACTCCCCTTCCACTCTAAGGTAGGCTCATTAGGAAATTGAAACTTAACAATTTGAGTTCCATAGTCAAAAGAGGCATAACAGGCGTGAAGCCAATCCATGCCAAGTATCAGATCAAAATCAACCATCTCCAATTCTACCAAGTCAGCCAATGTATCTCTACGATAAATGGATATTACACAGTATCCATAAAACCTCTCAGCTAAGATGGACTCACCAGTAGGAGTGGAAACAACAAAAGGTTCAAGCAAACATTCTGGAAGAATCCCAAACTTACCAGCCACATAGGGAGTCACAAAAGATAAAGTGGTGCCCGGGTCAAGCAATGCATAACAATCAAAAGTAAAGACTCGAAGCATACCTATGACAACATCTGGCGCTACCTCCTAGTCCTAATGAGTCCCATGGTATAAAGACGGTTAGTCCCACCTTCTGTACCCATAGTAGTGCCCCTCTGATGACCGCTAGCAAGGGGCGCTGCAGAGGACTGGGCTCTATTATTCTTTTCACCGCGTCTCCTCTTTGGGCACTCATACTGGAAGTGACCAGTTTGTCCACATATATAGCAAGCATCTATTCCCATACAACACTTACCCAGATGAAGTTTACCACAAGGGCTGCAGGGTGGCTTTCCCCTCGTACTTTGAGTCATGCTAGCTTGAGACTGAGAACCCTGGGCCTTGAAATTCTGATAACCATAAGACTTCTGATCATACCTGTTTTTTGGACGGGCGCACTCGCTACAGAGGGTGCATGATAAGAAGATGTCTTCTGAAAGTAGGACTTGTCATCCTTATTCTGTCTCAGCTGGCTAGGTTCATGCCCTGCTGATTTTACTTTCCTACTCATATGCTCTTCTCTGTCTATTTTTATATCCTTCTCTATCTGTTAGGTATACACCATAATCTTGGAGATGTCCATGCCTGGAATCAACAAAGCTGCATTGCACTCCTTCTGCACATGCCTGCCCAAGCCAGACACAAACTTCCTCATCCTTGCCCTCATGTCTTGGACCATCTCCAAAGCATATCTGGACAGCTTAATAAACTTGAGACTGTACTCCTTGATGGTCATCCCTCCTTGCTTTAAGTTCACGAACTCGTCAACCTTCGCCTCCCTCAGCTCTTAGGGAAAGAAATGGTCAAGGAAGGCAGCTTCAAACTCATCCATCTCCACAGGCTCCACATCTTCACCTCTACCATCTTCCCATTGGTTATACAAGACGTTTGCAACCTCCTTCAGTTGGTAGGAGGCAAGCTTAACCCCTTTGACCGTATTAGCATGCACGACCCTCAAAAGCTTGTACTTTTCATCAATGAATTTCTATGGGTCCTCTTTGACTTTTGACCCGGTATACACTGGCGGGTTCATCCTCAGGAAAATCTCTGAGCCTTGTAGCAGTTGTGGGCTCTTGGGAGCTAAAACTAGGGGCTTGGGGACCTCGACTACTGCTCTGCGAGGCCACTAATTGAGTAAGCATGATAATGGATCCTTTAAACTTTGCCTCTGCGGTGAGAGCTAGTTGAGGCTGTACACGGGGCGTCTGTGGGACCTCAGCAGTCCTGGCAGGGAGATCCCGGCTCCTTGTATTCGTCTGAACTGGGACCTCGGTTTGGGAGTTCTCAATAGTTGGGCTGACATATTTCTCTGAGCAGTAGTTCATTTTGGAGGCATATTCTGCAAACGTGTAATGCACGAATTTGAATAAGACTTTCATAGAGTTAAACTCTATCGCATGAACTCAGATCATAGAAGAAGGGTAACACTTCCTAATATCCTATAGCCTCCTACTTATGAAGTGTGGTGCACAACACACCGATACACAAGACTCTACTAGACACGACTTCATAGACTCCCTTGCACACTCAAACTCTATGCTCTGATACCAAGTTTGTCACACCCCGGAAGGGTACCCTAGAGGTAACTTGCACTTGGAGGCTATTGTTAGTCCCCAAGCAAACCACCTAGTCTCATCACATTCATTCATTCAGTCAATCAGCAGAAAACATTATGGAAAGACAATATAATTATTAGTGGGCTACAAAACTAAGCATCTAAGTCCATCATATGAAATAAGATTAATGAAACTTAGTTTAAGAAAAGAAAGGGGAAAGAAACCCCAATATCAACCCACCATCTCTCTATGTCTATGAAGCCTCTAAATCTACTATCTAAGAAGGTATCACGACAAGCCATGACTACCATAACTCAAAAGTAATAACTAAACCATCTGAAGAAAGAAACCATCCTCCGAATGCAGGGGGGACTCACCACTCTCTGGAAATTGGAAAGCTCAGAACCTCAACGATTCGCCTAGTAAAGTCCTCTGTCTACTGAATCTGCATCATGAAACGATGCAGCGCCAAATTGCGTTAGTATGTGGAATATACGGTATGTAAAATGGGCTAAAAATAAATGATATAAATAGGATAACATGGAACTACATCAGCTCATCAGGCACTCACCTCATCTCAGAATAACGAGTAGACACTATCACAACCAACATCAGTTAAGACTCACAGCATCACATCAACATCTGAGTACTATCAAGAGGGAACCTATCTAGAAGTTTCTCGAACCTACAACCATCACCTATGAGCTAGTGATGATACAATGAATCGATATCATTGTCACCTCTACCTAGTACCTTACTAGGATAAAGGGTCTGCATCGTCGGCTTGGATCCAAAATAAATATAACATCAAGTCCTCTTTCGGGTCTAAGGAAACTCCGTTCTCATGGTGCGATCCTCTCCTACGCTAGCCACGTAGTTATGAGTGCGAGTGGGACTCACTCTTGCCCATTTCGGTGCTCAATACTTCTCCCATGGCTCATTATGCTCACAAACATCAACGTCAAGATTTTTCATCATTTAGTCTCTTTTGGACAGGGAATATCAATTCATCTCATCATCCATCAATTCAAGGAATTAAGGATATTCCTTTTTCAAATTACATTCACCCTCTTTGAAACTCTAACAAATATCAGCCTCATCAACATCAGTCATCAACACATTCAATTCGGGACCCAAACTACACAACCAAAACTTACTCATAGGTCCCGGGCTCTAGACATCAACTCCTAAGTTCATTCTTAATGTTATTAATAGAGTAATTATGCAGGGTTTATGAAATCATACAACTGAGTCACTTAAAATTATGTAAACAAGTAATTCAGATTATGATGATCATCACTTCAAGAAAATATATGTGAAATAAAATAGTTTTCAGTAAGAACATTCAAGCATTGTACAGACAGGACCCATTACCTTCAACTATCAACTTTCTACAATCAAAGGGGCACATGGGAGAACATTCTCATGTTTTGGGTAGCCTTTAGACACCTAGAATGAAGATTTCCTCAATCTTCTTCAAGAATTTGACCCTCAACCGTGAACCTTCAAGCCCTCTCTTCTTCCTCTCTCTCAGGTATACATACTTAGAAGTAGGAAATAAATGGATTTTTGAAACCCTTCATAAGAATAAAAGGCTTTAAACACATTTTGGGACATTAGGATAGGTTGGAGCCCAAAAGACCCTTTCCATAAAAGAATAAAAAGGATTTCACTACGCAACAGTATGTTCGCATCGCGCTAGGGCCGCGGACATGCATATTTTTGCGAATTTTCAAGATTTCAAGTTTCGTCGGAAAAAAACATAAGTGTTGATCTACGCCCAGGGCGCGTTGCGGCCCTAGTGCGTGTCAACCCTATCTCGAAAAAATTATGAAAAATTATTTTTTGACCCGATTGCTCTAAAATCGGGTCGGGGCCATTTTAGCACTTAATCTTTTGCGTTGATCGAAAATTCGATCTTGAATTTTTCGTTGGAGCTTGAGAAGACGCGTTATGCACACGATTACCTTCTAGGGGCATTTCAGTAATTTTGCATGGTGCTACAGTTGATCTCTAGAAAAATAATTCTCCTAATAGGGAAAGATTGTTGGTAGAATGATTGAGAAAATAGCCAAAAAAAAAATCCCAACGCATACTCGTATTTATAATTATACACTTAGACTTTACGGGAGTCCTATTACCCCCTTGAACTATTTAAAATTGAAATTATTACCTCCCCAATAGTTGATGTGGCAAAGTGAGTGTATTTCACTCTCCTTGAGAGAGTGAGTACCAAAATAAATATTAAAAGTTTATTTTTAATATTTCTTTTCACACACATATATTTTTACTTTCTTCTTCTCGAATGTTTTTTTTCTTCTTCATCAATAGATCAAGGTCACTCTGCCACTACTATCTCCATTGAAATTTTCATGAAATTTCAAGATTTTCGCAATTTTGAAGCCATAATATAGCCATTTTGTCCAAATTCAGAAAGAAATTTGGATTTCTAATGAAACCTAGATTCAATTTTGAAAATGAAAATGGTTCTATTATTTTGGATAAAACTTTGCGAGTCTATTTCTTTTCAAAATTGCAGCAATTGTTACTAATGATGATGATGTGGAACACATCATCCACTTATTCTTTTTCCAGAGAGTTTTGTTGTAGGAGGTCAAGACTGATAGAAATAATATGCACAAAATTGTTGTCGCCAACAGTATTAATCGATGAGAGATTCATTGACAAATAAACTTTAATTTATCCATTGACAAAGGTTTGGGATATGGTAGTATTGGTGGAAGGATGGAGGTTGGTGATGGGGTGATCGGTAGAAAAGGCGACTCCGTCTCCGTCGTTGGACCATCCACTGCTAACTAAACTTTCAGTATTCTCTCTTCTTCCTTTTTCTCTTTAAGAAAAAACATCAAACAGTTGGTGTGCATAAAATGAAAACAGAGGTGATGATACTATCTCCAACGCTGGTGGATTTCAACATCGAGAGTGGTTGTACTACTCCGTACATGAGTGCTCCGTCAAGTCCTCCACATTGAACTTATTTTTGAGTTTACAGAGATGGTGTAAAGGTAGAAGAAAAGAGTAAAGAATGATAAAATAATTGAAATTTTGTAAAGGTAGAAGAAAAAAGTAAAGAATGGTAAAATAATTGAATTTTTTAAAATGAATTATCTAGGTGTCAGGCGCTTGAGTTTCACCCAACAACATAAATTTGATTATGACTTTTTAAGGGTATAATAATTTCAATTTTAAATAATTCAAAGGGGTAATAGGACCCCGTGAAGTTTAGGTATGTGAAAATACGAGTATAAATTGGGAGATTTTTTGGCTATTTCCTCTAGAATGATTAGTTGTTTAAGGCCAAGCTAAAGGAAATGAAAGGAGACTTTTCTGCTTGGAGTTGGAAACAAAATCATCTTTGGTGTAAAAATCAAAAAACTAACTTTATTTTTCTTTAGTCTTCCAACTGTCAATATCAACCTTTCTATTATAATATGGATAACTTGACAAAGGCCTCGGGTGGAAAGTTGACTTGTTCTACTTTTTATAAAATTTAATTTCTTTTAAAGTTCAAATGATATGAATAACTTGACAAATGCCTCGGGTGCAGGTTTACCAAAACTAGCCCAAATGCAGGTGATCCACCCATCGTTCATACTCAAAATTTTAATTAATTTTAAAGTTTTAAATATTAAAAAAATAATAAAATTTTTTTTTCCTTTCCTTCATAGCCTAGCCTACACAATTATATATATAGAATAGTTCTAAATCAAAGGCGAATTGTGAATATAAATAAATTATAATCTAAAAATAAATTTTGAAACTAAATAAATAAAAGACAAAAGTAAATTAAGAAAAATAGTGAAAAAATAATTTTGTCTAAAGAAGACAAAATGTTCAAACAACATTTTTAAGGGTCTTCGTGCTTTTAATATATTATTAGTCTTGTTGTATGTGTTTTGAGCGTGATCAAAACATGTATCTCATTTGATAACAAATATTATAGAAAAATATTAAATTTAATTATGAACTTATAAAAAGATAAATAATTCATTACAAAATTAATTTTGATAAATTATTTATTTATAAAGGTCCTATATATCATGGCAAATTAGAATTTTTCCTTAGCGGCGGTAAAATATTTTCTTAATTCAAATAAGGAAGAAGTAGAAATTTAGGAGTATTACCACAGGTAGAACTCCTTATTTTATGATTTATTTCCATATATTTTAAAAATCAATATTATAAGTATAATTAAATAAGAATCTAAAGAAAAATAGTGAAAAAACAATTTTGCCTAAGAAAAGGCTTTCAATGAAGGTTAAAAAGTTCAAACAATATTTCTAAGCGTCTTCAATTTTTAATATAATATAGATAGATATAGATATCAATATAGTATAGATACATATAGATATCAATAGATATAAGTATAGATTTATTTTGGTATAAAAGTCAAGTTGTCCATCTTCTTTTTGATGTTTTGGTATAAAAGTCAAGTTGTCCATCTTCTTTTTGACACTAGGTACTTGTTTAAGCTATTAGTCGAAGTAGAAGAAAATTAGATTTTATGAATCTTCCGTGTTTTTTTTTTCTTATCAAAGTAGGGTCGCTTGACTATGAAGTCAAACTTAAGTTATTGCATAATTAGAAAAAAAAACAATCTTTTTGATTTATTCCTATTGAGTATTTGTCTAATATTCAGAAATAATCTCTCCTTTATAAAAGTACAAGTAAGGCTTCACATACATCACCCTTTCTAGGCCTCAGTTGTCAGATACCTGAGTCTTTGTCTAATATTTTGGTTAGGTTTGAGAAGAATTTAAAATCACGGATAGTCAACATTTCAATTTCTAGCTAATTATATAAATGCAAGTACAAACAAATGACGTTGAACTTTGTCTAGGAAAAGGTATACATAATTCCAAGTTTAGTATGTGAAACTAAACATGACAAAAAAAGTAATGAACCAATAAATAAAGAACACATCAAAATGTTCCGCGAAGAGACATTTGTTGTAGCTCAAATTCAATGAGAATAGGTTGAGTATTCAATAGACGGTAGTCTTAGTTTAATTGTCTAAATGAAAATATCGGACAAGTCTATTTATTCGTCCCAAAAGATAAGTCTTGCATAAAGTACAAAATGAGTGGACTTGACTTTTAAAATCCATATAACAAGTAGTGATTACTCCTATTTTCCTCTTCACATTTAACTCCTCCTTCACAACAACAAAAAAAATGGATAGCAAAGAACACTACAAACGAATGCATTTGCTTCTCATCTGCCTATCAATACTGATCATGCATCAAACCTTTGCCTTTGGATCAACGTCAAGAGGGGATCACATGAAAATTTTGTGCATAACAAGGGAGAGGGAAGCTCTTCTCGAGTTCAAACAAGGTCTGATAGATGAATATAATTTGCTTTCTTCATGGGGAAATAAAGAAGATAATAAGGAATGTTGTTATTGGAGGGGTGTGGAATGCAGTAATACAACTGGCCATATACTCGTCCTAAATCTTCGCATAGGTACAATTGAATCCACTCCTGATGGACCTGATAAGGATCTCATATTGACAGGTAACATCAGTTCTTCATTGGTTAAGTTGCAGTATTTGAAGTACTTGGACCTTAGCTCCAATAATTTTGGTGGCGACCGACCAATACCAAAATTCATAGGATATTTCAAAAGACTAGAGTACTTGAATCTGACATCTACGTACCAAATTTTTACTGGTCTAATTCCTCCTCAGCTCCAAAATCTTACCTCCTTAAGGACTCTTGATCTTCGTGGAAATTATTTAAATGTTAAGAGTCTTGAGTGGATTTCTCATCTAGTGCATTTGGAGTACTTAGATCTAAGTTTATCCAATGTGCAAGATAAAAACTGGTTGCAAGAGATAAGTAAGCTCCCAAATTTGAGGGAATTGCATTTGTGGGGTTGTCAACTCCCCAAAATCATTCCTTCATCACTTGTCTTAGCTAATATTTCCTCATCTCGTCTTTCCATCCTTGACATCTCCTCTAATAGATATTCGTCCCCTGCAATAAACAGTTGGTTATTCAACTTCACTAGTCTTACTAGCCTAGATCTTTCGGACAATGATTTAGGCAAAATTGCTAGTGGCTTTGGGTACTTGAAATCTTTGGAACATCTTAATCTATTTGGAAGTGGTATTCAAGGAGAGATACCAAGGTCTTTGGAGAATTTAAGCCGTCTACGCTCTCTTGATGCAAGTTTGAATTACTTATTAAGTCAACCATTTCCTGAATTGCTTGATATCTTATCAGGGAGCAATAGATCACTTGAATTTTTGTCTTTTGGTGGAAATGCACTCACCGGTTCATTGATTAACCTTACTAGATTTTCATCCTTGAGGGAATTGAGGCTACAAGAAAATTCACTGAACGGCGATTTCCATGAAAGCTTTAGACAAATCTCCAGTCTTGGATATCTTGATTTGTCTAATAACCAAATGACAGGGTCATTACCAGACTTGGCATTTTTTCCATCATTGAGAGAGTTGCATCTAAGGTCTAATCGCTTTAATGGCATGATACCACAAGGTTTAGGGAAACTTTCCAAGCTTAAAATCTTGGATGTCTCTTTCAATAGACTGCAAGGATTACCGGAAAGTTTAGGGCAACTTTCCAAGCTGAAAGTATTGGATGTCTCTTCCAATAGACTGAAACACTTACCACAAAGTCTGGGGCAACTTTTCGACCTTGAAAGTTTTGATGCTCCTAATAATTTGTTAGAAGGTGCAATCTCTGAATCCCATCTTTCTAACCTTTGCAACTTGAAAAGTTTAAACTTGTCTTCCAACTCCTTGACTTGGAATGTTAGCATTCATTGGATTCCATGTTTTCAACTACAAGTTATCAGCCTTTCATCTTGTAATCTTGGGCCTCTTTTTCCGAAATGGCTTCAAACTCAAAATAACTACTCAATTCTTGATATCTCTCTTGCTAGTATCTCAGACACAATGCCTAATTGGTTTCCAAAGTTGCCTCCCATGTTATATTTTTTGAATCTCTCTTACAACCAAATCAGTGGAAAGTTACATGATTTATCAGCTAATAGTGCTCTTACGGCCATAGATTTCAGTCATAACGATTTTTCAGGTCCCTTACCAACATTTCCTAAATTGCTTAGTACATTGCGTGTTGACAACAATCAGTTTTCTGGATCACTTAACTCCATGTGTAAACTTCATTCAGCCGAAACCCTTGACTTGTCATATAATCATCTGTCTGGAGAGATTCCTGATTGTTGGAATCCCATGGCTGCTCTAATTGTCCTTAACGTAGCCAATAACCGTATATCTGGAAGCATTCCATACTCTCTGTGTTCTTCAACATCCTTGAGCTCTCTATACGTGCGTAACAACAATTTAAGTGGACAGTTTCCTACCTCCTTGAAGAATTGCCAACGTTTGAAAGTCTTGGATTTGGGAAGAAATACATTGAATGGAAAAATCCCAGAATGGATAGGGACTCAGTTGGCTGGTTTGGGTATTCTGAGCCTTCGATTCAACAAATTTTCTGGTAGCATTCCTCCAAGTGTATGTCAGATTCAATTTATTCAGATACTGGACCTTTCTGGCAACCATTTATCAGGAAGAATTCCAAAATGCTTTAGCAATTTCACCGCGTTGCAACTTTTGCAGGATGGTTCAAGTGTGAACTATGACTTTGATCCGCTTGTCGGTAGAGGAATTTCAGTGTACAAAGGCAATGCATTTGTTCAATGGAAAAAAAGGGAGTCAGAGTATCGTAACATCTTATGGCTTCTTAAAACAATCGATCTTTCTAGCAACAAACTAGTCGGTGACATCCCTAAAGATTTTAGCAGAATGAATGCACTGCTGTCATTGAACATATCAAGAAACAATTTGACAGGAAATATCATTGAAGGAATTGGTTTAATGAAGATGTTGGAGGCTCTTGACTTGTCCGGAAATCATCTCTCGGGGAAGATCCCAATAGGGCTGGCTAACTTGACATTTCTTAGCGTGTTGGATTTGTCAAACAATAACTTGTCAGGGAGAATACCACCGAGCACTCAATTGCAAAGCTTTGATACCTCAACCTATGGTGGGAATATTCAGCTATGTGGCCCTCCCCTCCCAGAATGTCCTTCATTTGCTCCTCCAAATCCTCATCTTGGTTATGACACTAGTTGTCAACAAAATGATGATGAGTTCCTATCCAAAGAGTTCTATATATCGATGGCGTTGGGTTTCATTGTCGCATTTTGGGGAATTTTGGGATCTTTGTTCTTCAACGATTCATGGAGGAATGCCTACTTCAAGTGGTTAAATCGATGTCAGAATTGGGCTCATGTTTCATCGGCGCTCTGCTTTGCAAGGTTGAAGGTAAAACTGAGGGTCTAATTACTGAATTTATTGTGGCTTTCTTTCTAATGCTACTGCTTTGTTGTAGATTGGTGACACTTGAAAACAGATGGGCATGTTTTTCTAAGCAAGAAACACATGAAAATATGCTCCTATGAATCTATTTATAAGTCATTTTGTCTATAAGTAATGTATTCATGGATTAATAAAATCTATCTGTCTAACCAGGTAGCAAAATGCTTAAATCTCAAAGTTGGAATGTTTAGTTGTCAGCCGAAATCAAGTTAAAATGCTTACCTATATGTCACAATACAAAATTTAAATGTCAGCACCATGGATGCTGTTGGTGTAATATGCCACAAATACAATAAATTACAGTATGAAAATAAAATAACAAAAATGAATAAAATTCATTTAGGCTGAGGCATGGATATCTCGTTCTCTTTAAGAAGATTCAAGTCCACTGCAGCAAAATATTTTCACCAGTCCAACAATATTCTCCTTGACTTGTCCCCTCCAGAATACAACAGTCTTTCACAAAAGTGTAACTCAACAAACTCTGGACAAGAGTTGAGTCTCAAGCAACATAAGAAGAACACCTCCCTAATAAGAAGTCTCTTTTTTGATAAACTTTATGCATTCTATATTCTTCTCATATGTTGTGTCATTTGTGCCCAAAACAAATGAAGACTTCTACTATTTATAGTTGAGGAAGTCTTCCATGCAATGAATAGGTAGATAATGGAGTAGTTATTAGAGAAGATAAATAGCCTATAAATTACATAGGTTACAAGGTGTAAAGGAGAACTAAAAGAATGAAATAAAAGTGAGGGCAACTAATGGCCCTAACGTGCAGATTCTCAACTGCCATAACCATTAACATATGGTGTAACACCCCGTAAAATTATCGAAACGCTCCTAAAACGTAATCGTGCACACAATGCGTCTTCTAAAGCTCCGATTAGAAATTTG
The DNA here is from genome assembly GCA_011800125.2 of Solanum clarkiae. NCBI lineage: Eukaryota > Viridiplantae > Streptophyta > Magnoliopsida > Solanales > Solanaceae > Solanum > Solanum clarkiae. The sequence goes on from JAABOM020000101.1 coordinate 3,729,784, forward strand.
AGACCGGATTTGCGATCAATGCGGAAAATCGAATAGGAAAAGAGTCTCAACCCAATTTAAGAGCAACCGGAGTGAAAAATAATTTTCGCTAATTAATGCCCAGACAGTGTTGATCCGTGCCCCTGGCGTGACGCGAGGGGGCTCAGACTTACACTTGGTGTTTTTTTATATTTTGAAGAGAATTGAAAATTCTGAAATAGTGCAAAATTATACTGGTTTGGGCCCCTAGCTTGTCGCAGACTAATGTGCGAATTTTAAAACTTTTCTTTTAATTTTGGAAAGGGTATTTTGGTCATTCCCAACCCATTTTTAAGTCCCAAAACATGTTTTTAAGACTTATTTCGTACGAAAGGTTTTTAAAAATCTATTGCCTTCATGTTTAAAGCGTAAGTTCCTGAGAGAGATAGCAAGGTAGAACCTAAGGAATTCCAAGTTTGAGTTCGATTCTTGTTGAAGCATAGCAAAATTTTCATCCCATGTATGTAAAGGCTACCCAGAACATGGAATTGTTCTTCCATGTGCCCCAAGGCATGCAGTAGGTTGATACTTGATAGTTGCTCGGTCTTGAATTGCAATTCTTGAAGATTTTCTTGAAATTTATCTTTAATTTCTATACAATATCTTAAATTGATGATCATTGTTATGCCAAAAATGACTAGCTTTAAAATAAAATTAAAAATTATTCGAAAATCGAGAATCAGTCTAAACTCAATTTATTTGAGCAAAATTAATTCTCGAAATTCAGAAAGACACAGAGTCGCCACCTAATTTTACGGATAATTAGGAAACCATTAAAATAT
>JAABOM020000101.1:3730683-3744757 GCA_011800125.2 Solanum clarkiae
CTCATTGCAGGGTGAGGGGGGGTCGGATGTACGCAGCCTAACCCCTATGTTTAAAAACATAATGCGGCTGTTTCCAGAATATATAAAACTCATTAGATAGAAACTCATCATCATCATTTTCTTGAAAAACACTGTCATAACCAACATGAGGATTTGGTTGAGCAAATGAAGGACACTCTGGAAGAGGAGGACCACATAGCCGAATATTCCCACCATAGGTTGAGGAATTAAACCCTTGCAATTGAGTGCTCGATGGTATTCTCCCCGACAAGTTGTTGTTTGACAAATCCAGCACGCTAAGAAATGTCAAGTTAGCGAGCCCTATTGGTATCTTTCCTGAGAGATGATTCCCGGACAAGTCAAGAGACTCCAACATCTTCATTAAACCAATTCCTTCAATGACACTTCCTGTCAAATTGTTTCTTGATAAGTTCAATGACAGCAGTGCATTCATTCTGCTAAAATCTTTTGGCATATCACCGACTAGTTCGTTGCTAGAAAGATCAATTGTTTTAAGAAGCCACAAGATGTTACGATATTCTGACTCCTTGTTTTTCCATTGGACTACTGCATTGCCATGGTACAATTTACCAACTCGAGGGGTGTAAGGATCGAAGTCATAGCTCACACTGGAACCGTCTTGCAAAAGTTGCAGAGTGGTGAAATTGCTGAAGCATTTTGGAATTCTTCCTGATAAATGATTGCCAGAAAGGTCCAGTATCTGAATAGATTGAAGCTGACATATACTTGGAGGAATGCTCCCTGAGAATTTGTTGAAACGAAGGCTCAGAATCCCCAAATAAGCTAACTTAGTCCCTATCCATTCTGGGATTTTCCCACTCAATGAATTTCTTCCCAAATCTAAGACTTTCAACCTTGGCAATTCTGCAAAGAGGTAGGAAACTGTCCACTTAAATTGTTGTTACGCACGTATAGAGAGCTCAAGGTTGTTGAAGAACACAAAGAGTACGGTATGCTTCCGGATATGCGGTTATTGGCTACGTTAAGAGCCATTGGAACAGACATGAGAGTCCAACAATCAGGAATTTCTCCAGACAAGAGATTATTGGACAAGTCAAGGATTACAACTGAACGAATTTTACATACGGAGTTGAGTGATCCAGAAATCTGATTATTGTCAACCCGCAATTCACTAACCAATTGAGGAAATCTTGGTAAGGGTCCTGAAAAATTGTTATAACCAAAATCTATGACAATGGGACCAACATTAGTGGCTGATAAATCTTGTATCATTCCGTTGATTTGGTTGTAAGAGAGATTCAAGTATGTTAACATTGGTGGCAACTTTGAGCACCAACTAGGCATTGTGTCTGAGATACTATTAAGAGAGAGATCTAGAATTGAGTAGCCATTTTGAGTTTGAAGCCATTGTGGAAAATGAGGCCCAAGATTACAAGATGAGAGGCTGATCACTTGTAGTTGGAAACATGTAAACCAATCAATGCTAACATTCCAAGTCAAGGAGTTGGAAGACAAATTTAAACTTTTCAAGCTGCAAAGGTTGGAAAGATGGGATTCAGAGATTGTACCTTCTAACAAATTATAAGGAGCGTCAAAATATTCAAGGTTGAAAAGTTGTCCCAGACTTTCCGGTAAGCCTTTCAGTCTATTGAAAGAGACATCAAAGATTTTCAGCTTGGAAAGTTTCCCTAAACTTTCTGGTAAGCCTTGCAGTCTATTGAAAGAGACATCCAAGATTTCAAGCTCGGAAAGTTTCCCTAAACCTTGTGGTATCATCCCATTAAAATGATTGGACATTAGGTGCAACTCTCTTAATGATGGAAACAATGCCAAGTCTGGTAATGACCCTGTCATATGGTTATTAGACAAATCAAGATATTCAAGACTAGAGATTTGTCTAAAGCTTTCATGGAAAAGGCCATCCAGCAAATTGTTTTGTAGCCGCAATTCCCTTAAGGATGAAAATCTGGTAAGATTAATCAATGAACCAGTGAGTGCATTCCCCTCAAAGGACAAATATTCAAGTGATTGATTATTCCCTGATAAGATATCAAGCAACTCAGAAAATGGCTGACTTAATAAGTTATTGGAATCTGCAACAATCGAACGTAAACTACTTAAATTCCCAAAAGACCTTGGTATCCCGCCTTGAATACCACTTCCATATAGCTTAAGATGTTCCAAGGATTTCAAGTACCCAAAGCCGCTAGACATTTGGCCTAAGTCGTTACCCGAAAGATCTAGGCTAGTAAGGCTAGTAAAGTTAAATAACCAACTATTTATTGCAGCGGATGAATATCCATTATAGGAGATGTCTAGGATGGAAAGATGAGAGGAGGAAATATTGGTTGATACAAGTGATGAAGGAATGGTTACAGGTAGTTGACAGGAAGATAAATGTAATTCCCTCAAATTAGGAAGCTTGATTATCTCTTGTAACCAGTTTTTCACTTGCACATTGGAAAAACGTAGATCTAAATACTCCAAGTACACTAGATCAGAAAGCCACTCAAGGCTCTTAACTGTTAAAGAATTTTGACCAAGATCAAGAGACCTTAAGTGTGTGAGATTTTGGAGCTGAGGAGGAATTAGACCAGTGAAAGGATTGTAACTAAACGAGAGATTTTAGGTACTCTAGACTGCTGAAGTAACCCATAAATTTTGGTATTTGTCCACCAAAATCATTGAAACTAAGGTCCATATACTTCAAATACTGCAACTTAACCAGTGATGAACTAATATTACCTGTCAAAGACGTGTCAGAGTTACCACGAAGATTCAGGACGAGTATATGACCAGTTGTGTTACTGCATTTCACACCCCTCCAAGAACAACATTCCTCATTTTTCCATGAAGAAAGCATACTATGTTCGTCTATGAGACCTCGTTTGAACTGGAGAAGAGCTTCCCTCTCCTTTGTTATGCACAAAATGTTTGCATGATCCCCTCTTAGCATTGATCCAAAAGCTACGCGTTGGTGCAGGATCAATATTGACAGACAAATCAGAAGCAAATGAATTGGTTTATCGTGTTGTTTGGTATCCATATTTTTTTGTTCAAAATATCATATGCAAGAAGCAAATGAAGCCTTGGATGCTAGTTAAAGTGAGTGACACTCCTTGATATGTACATTATTTAGAAACAAAGTCAAAGTTAACCCATTTTTGCATCTATTGTGGAATGTATTTATTAAGTAACATTCAACTATTGTATTCAACACCTGCGGTAGTCAAGTGGAACAAAAATAAAAAGACAGTCTGGTACACAAAGCATCTAATGTAAACTGGTCCAGAGAAGGACCACACCCAAATGCTATGATGTAAGTAGACAGTCTACCAAACATTAGTCATTGCTTTCACGGCTCAAACTTATGCTCTATAAGTCATACAAAGATAACTTTATCATTGCTCTAATACTAAGTGGAATAAAAAAGTAATAAACAATACTAAATTATAGTCTTCCTTTGCCAACTCTAAAGTCAATAATACAGAGAGATTCTAGTGTTGTATGGCTTTGGAGTAAACTGCAAAAAAGAAAAGGATAAATTGCATTGAAGGGAAAAAACAGAATGTCAGTAGCAATCTTCATTAATGTGAACTATTGGAAATATTGGAAGTGATTAATACAAAAAATTCAATGCGACTCCAAGGTCAAAGATGTTGAAAATTCAATTCATGGTGACCAGTTGTAGTATGCTTTTTTGTCTTTAGGTGTTTGATTTATTTTATTCAAATTTTGAGCCCACTAAAAGAAGGAAGAGAATCAACTAGCACTAAAATTCTTCAAGATAATAGGAAATATAGAAAAAAGTCTAAAATGTCATTGTACTATACTTTTTTCATCCATCTTTAACGTCAAAAATAATCTTTTTCTTAACAGATTTTTTATTTAATAATTTAAATAAATATTTTAAACAGGTGATGGCATTCCATTTTTCAAAATTTAATTATTTAAAATTATTTATAAATTAAATTTGATTCATCCAAAATACTCCAAATTCGTCTCAAATTTACCCCAACCCTCTCTGTCCAATTCCCCCAAATCACCCGTTAGAGATTCTTATCATTCTTTGCCAGCAAAACCTATATGCTAATTAGTACCAGACTATAAGCTAATTACTTTGATGAGAAATCCAACTATTCAGGTCCATGCATAACAAACAAATTCCTAAAAGTTCTTGTTACATGAATTCTTAAAACCTAGATAAAGCAACAAACTTGAAACATAATTGGAACGGCTGCAGTCCAAGAGTCAACAAGACAACAAAAACATGCATAAATAAACCTCTCTCAACAAGAACAGAAGACGATTCCTCATTAAGGGCTGATTTGGCGGAACTGCACGGAGCGGGTTAGAAATTTTGGGGCGGGTTTGGGTGATTCTGGATGGATCAAATTTAATTTATGAATAATTTTAAATAATTAATTTTTGACCAATGGAAGGCCGCTACGTGTTTAAAATATTTATTTAAATTATTAAATAAAGATCATGTTAAGAAGTAGGTTATTTTTGGCCGTATGAATGAGAATGACATTTCAGGCTATATAAGTGAATGAAGGGCATTTTGTTATCATTTTCAATAGTTCGAGAATATTTTAAGCCCTTTTTCGTACAAAATATTTTGTTTCATCTCTTTATTCCAAAATTTTGTGTAATCTTAATCGAAAATTAATGTGACATGGCATATAAATTTTGGTGGTACTTAGTTCTTGTTAATAAAAATTATAAAATAGTTCAATGATTTTATGATCCTATTGGAATAAAAAAAATAATTGGCAATTTTCAAAATTTGAATGACTACTTAGAAGATCAACTTGTAAATTATTTAATATTTCTGCACAAAAGCAAAAAAATTTAATTCAGTGTAAAATATTGCACAAGGACAAAGTAGATGTCAGTACAAGTATGACTTTTGCACTAGGACAAAATTGGATTTAGGCAATGAGTGTTGTAGCAAAATGGATTGATTAATATATATTTTATTCATGTTTTTTATTCTTGAATGAGAATCTTAAATACACCATCCATTTGAGAATAGATGAATTATTGGGCTATATCATATATATTAAAATGAAAAAAATAATAAAGATAAAATTTAATCATACTTTTTTATTTTTATCTTTTTCAAACTCGAAATACTCATTTAATGTATCTTTTCCCTATCCCTTTTAGACTTAACCCGTGATTAATACAAGTCGTTTTTTGGCCTAAAAGAGTTTCAAAAACATATTCTAAAGCTCCTTACGCTAAAACTAAGTAGAAACCTTGAGCGAAGAAGAGGAGAAGGAGTTAGGGTTCAAAGGATTGAGGCTAATTTCTTGAGGAATTGATTGTCAAACTCCATAGCAGGTATGTAAGGCTACCTAAAGCGTTGGATTATGGTCACAAACCCTAACCTTGGTATTTTCCTTGCTTACGAATTTAATTGAAATTGTGAACCCAACCTGTTGAACTAGGTAATGTAAACCTGAGAAATATATTTTCTTGCTTCATGTATATTTCTTGCTTTGTGTGTGTAATGAGTATCCATCATGTCGTATATGCTGAGCATGCTAATATGATGTTACTTGACCGTAATTCATGAGAGTCTTGTATGATGTGGATTAGAGTCTTGAGTCGCATTGCATAGACGACAGTCCTGAGTTATTGATTTGTTGAGTAATTGAGTTAAGCTACTGAGAACTGAGTTGACTTGTTTGAGATTAGTTGAGTTACTTTCTATGAGTATGATTTAGTCTTGGAAGGAGTACTGAGCACCGAGTTGGGTAAGGAGAGTCACCCCAGAATTGCGTTGCCAGTGTGGAATAGTCGTTTTAGCGTAATACTGGCGACTCTTATCCCAAAAGTTGGACATTCTCTTTGGATCCGAGAGAGAGAGAGGTAGAGGTTGATGCGTCCTTTTCCGTGGCAAGTTAAGGACGGGTGATGCAACGATGCTATATTCATTGTGCATCACCAAAACTCATGGTGGTGGGAGTTATGTCAGTTAGAGAAACTTCCAAGCAATACTTGAGTTGAGCATATCCTGGTTTTCGAGTTGAGTTGCATTAAACACTAATTCTATTTTCTAAAGCATGATGTCAAACTTAAGAACTTGCATGATTTCTTGAGTTGAGTTATCAGATGAAGAGTTGAGTCATGAGATGAAGAGTTGAGTCTTGAGTCGAGCCTGTTGATTGGTTTGAGCTTTATCTATTTACTTTTAGCCTATTTACATACCAGTACATTCCACGTACTGACGCCATTTGGCGCTGCATTGTTTCATGATGTAGATATGAGAGATAGAAGACTTCAATAGACGGACCATTGAGGTTTAGAGTTCCGAGATCCAAAGATTGGTGACGCCTTCTTACTTTTCGGAGTCTGTTCTTATTTTATTCAGTTCTTTATTTATTGAGTTGGGTAGCCATGGCCTGTCATGGTACCTTCTAGATGATTAGAGTAGAAGCTTCATATACCTAGAGTGGAGTATTATCGAGTGTTTTATATTCAGTCTTGAACTATTTTGAGAAACTATTTATAATAATTCTGTCTTTCCTTTAAATGTTATCCTTGAGTATTTCTTCCACTATTGAGTAAGATGTGATGATGAGGCCAAATGGTTCGCTCGAGGACTAGCAATAGTCTTTGACTACCACTTACGTCTAGGGTACCCTCTCGGGCGTGACAAACTTGGTATCAGAGTGCAGAGTTCAAGTGTCCTAGAGAGTCTATGAAGTCGTGTCTAGTAGAGTGTTATTTATGGGTGTGTTATGCACCATACTTCATAAGTAGGAGGCTATAGGACATTAGGAAGTGTTACCCTTCTTCTATGATCTGAGTTCGTGCGATAGAGTTTAATTCTATGAGAATCTTGTTCTAATTCGAGCGTGATATGTTTGCAGAATATGCCTTCAAAATGAACTGCTGCCCAGAGAGATGCCTCAGCCCCAGCAGTTGAGAATTCCCAACCAGAGATCCTGGCCCGGACAGAGACGAGGAGACGGGGTCGGCCTGCTAGGACTGTTGAGGTCCCCCAGGCGCCCCCTGAGCAACCACAGTCGGCTCCCACTTTAGAGGAAGAGTTTAGCGGAGCCATTAGCATGCTTACTCAGCTAATGGCCTCACAGAGCAGTAGCCGAGGTCCCCAAGCTCTTAGTTCTAGCTCCCAAGAGCCTACAACTGTTATTAGGCTTAGAGACTTCTTGAGGATGAACCCGCGGGTCTACACGGGGATGAAGGTTGAGGAGGACCCACCAAGTTTTATCAACGAAATGTACAAGGTGTTGAGGGCTACACATGCTAGTGGGGTTGAAGGGGTTTTGGTTGCCTCCTACCTGCTTAAGGACGTGGCGAATGTCAGGTACAACCAGTAGGAGGATAGTCGAGGTAAGGATGCTGATCCTTCCAAGTTGGATAAGTTTGAGAGTGCTTTCCTCGACCACTTCTTCCCTAGGAGTTGAGGGAGACGAAGATTGAAGAATTTGTGAACTTGAAACAGGAGGGGATGACCGTCAAGGAGTATAACCTAAAGTTCATTAAGCTATCCAAGTATGCTCCAGAGATGCTCTAGGACATGAGACAAAGGATGATAAAGTTTGTGTCTGGATTGTGCAGACATGCGAAGAGGGAATGCAAGGCAGCGTTACTAATTTCGGGCATGGACATTTCCAGACTCATGGTTTATGCCTAGCAAACAAAGGAGGATAAGAAGAAAGATAGAGAAGAGCACATGAGCAAGAAAGCCAAGTTAACCAGGCATAAGGCTAGCCAACACAAGCAAGATAAGGGGGATAGGTCTCACTTCCAGAAAAGGCTCGAGATATGCCCCATCATTAGCCAATGCACCCACTCCAAATATCAGGTATGATCAGAAATCGCAAGGGTAGTCAAACTTTAGAGCACAGGGTTCACAAGCCAGTGTGACTCTTGGCTCGAAAGGGAAACCACCCTGTGGGAAGTGTGGCAGGATGTATTTGTGGGAGTGCAAGGAAGGAGGAAATGATTGCTATAAGTGTGGCCAGACAGGTCAATTCCTGAGAGACTGTCCATTCTGGGGCAACAGGGCCCAGTTTCTGCTACCACACCACCACCCAGAGGTAATCAGAAGGGTGCCACACCGAGGACAAGTGGACGGAACAAACCGTCTCTATTCAATGGGGAACAAATAAGACCAAGAGGTGGCACCAGATGTCGTGACAGGTATGCTTCGAGTCTTTACTTTCTATCGTTATGCTTTGCTTGATCCAGGGGCGATAATGTCCTTTGTAACACCATATATGGCTAGAAAATTTGAGATTTCTCCTGAGTCTTTACTTGAGCATTACCCTGTTTCCATTCCTGTTGGTGAGTCGATCATAGCCAAGAGACTTTATAGAGATTGTGTAGTGTCTATTTACCATAGAGATATTCTTATGGATCTGGTTAAGTTAGAGATGATTGAGTTTGATATAATTCTTGTTATGGACTTGCTCCACGCCTGCTATGCCACTGTTGACTGTAGAACCTGAACCTTCAAGTTTCAGTTTCCCAATGATCCTATGATGGAACGGAGAGGAGATTCTGTTGTACCTAAGGGCAGATTTATTTCCTATCTCAGAGCTAGAAAGTTAATCTCTAAAGGGTGCATCTACCACCTCATGCGAGTCAAATCTGATGATGTTGAGTCTCCTACTCTTGAGTCAGTCCCGATTGTAAACGAGTTTCCTCAAGTATTTCCTAAGGATCTGCCTGAAGTCCCTCCCGATAGGGATATTGACTTTGGGATCAATGTTCTTCTCGACACCTAGCCTAACTTGATTCCAGATTATAGAATGGCCCCCGCTGAGTTGAAAGAGTTGAAGGAGCAGTTGAGGGACTTGTTAGAGAAGAGATTTATCAGATAGAGTGTTTCTCCTTGGGGTGCTCTTGTTCTATTTATACGGAATAAAGATAGGTCTCTTAGAATGTGCATAGATTACAGGCAACTAAACAAGGTCACAGTTAAGAATAAATATCCTCTCCCAAGGATAGATGATTTGTTTGACCAACTTCAGGGTGCCACTTGCTTTCCCAAGATAGAACTCAAATCAGGTTATCACCAGCTGAAAGTGAGGGAATATAATATTCCAAAGACAGCCTTTAGGATGATATATGATCATTTTGAGTTCTTGGTGATGTCTTTTGGGTTTACTAATGCACCTGCAGCCTTCATGGACTTGATAAACACAGTATTCCAACCATACCTTGACATGTTCATGATTGTATTTATTGATGACATCCTCGTATATTCTAAGGATGAAGAGGAGCTCACCAACCATCTAGAGTGATTCTTCAAACTCTCAAAGACCATGGATTGTATGTGAAGTTCTCGAAATATGAGTTCCAGCTCAAGTCAGTGGCCTTTCTAGGTCATATTGTCTCGAGTGATGGTATTCGAGTGGATGCCTAGAAGATTGAAGTAGTTAAGAATTGGCCCAAACCGACCTCACTAACAAACATAAGAAGTTTCTTGGGGTTGGTAGGCTACTATGGCAGATTTGTTGAGGTTTTTTCTTCCCTGTCGGCACCATTGACCAAGCTAACTCATAAGAAGGTCAAGTTTCAGTGGTTTGATGAATATGAGAAGAGTTTTCAAGAGTTGCAGACCCGACTGATACAGCCCCAGTTTTGACATTGCCTGATGGCACAAAAGACTTTGTGGTATATTGTGATGCATCCAGAGTTGGACTGGGTTATGTGTTGATACAAAGAGGGAAGATGATAGCATATGCTTGCAAACAACTTAAGATTCATGAGAGGAATTATCCAACTCATGATCTTGAGTTGGTAGTAGCGGTATTCGCGCTTAAGATCTGGCATCACTATTTGTGTGGACTATATGTAGACTTATTCACTGACCACAAAAGTTTGCAATATGTCTTCAGTCAAAAAGAGCTCAACCCGTGGCAGAAGAGGTGGATGGAGTTGCTCAAGGATTATGATATGAGCATTCTCTACCACTCAGGTAAAGCTGACATTGTTGTTAATGCTCTTAGCAGGTTGTTAATGGATAGCACGACCCATGTTGGGGAAGGGAAGAAAGCGTTAGTGAAAGAAGTGCACAAATTAACTCGATTGGGAGTCCAGCTTGAGGAAATGATGAGGGAGGAGTCAATGTCCAGAGTGGGTCTGCAACATCCCTTGTGGTAGTGGTGAAAGAGAAGCAAGATCTAGATCCTATTATACTCCAATTGAAGGAAGCCATCCACAAATATAAAGTGATGGTCTTCTCCAAAGGGGGAGATGGGGTGTTGAGATACCAAGGTAAGTTACGTGTTCCTGATATCGACGGTGTAAGAGAGAGAATCATGGACAAGGTGCACAGCTCTAGGCATTCTATTCATCCTAGCTCTACCAAGATGTACCACGAGTTGAGAAAAATCTATTGGTGGAGTGGATGAAGAGGGATATCGCGGAGTTTGTTTCTAAGTGTCCGAATTGTCAGCAAGTCAAAGTTGAGCATCAATGACCATGTGAATTGGCACAGAACTTTGAGATCCCCGAGTGGAAGTAGGAGATGATTAACATGGACTTCATCACCAGTCTACCAAGGTCTTGAAAGCAACATGACTTAATATGGGTGATCGTGGATAGGATGACTAAATCAACCCACTTCTTGGCAATAAGACCACTAACACTAAAGATAAGTAAGTGAAGTTATATATTCATGAGATTATGAAGTTGCATGGGTTTCCCTTGTCTATCATCTCGGACAGAGGAGCTCAATTCACCTCCTAATTTTGGAGATCTTTCTAGAATGGACTAGATACAAAGGTAAATTTGAGTACAACCTTTCATACAGATAGACGGCGAGGCAGAGCGCACCATTCAGACGTTAGAGGATATGTTGAGAGATTATGTCCTTGACATCAAGGGAAATTGGGATGATTATCTGCCATTGATCGTATTTACGTATAACAACAGTTATCACACAAGCATTCATATGGCCCTTTACGAGGCTTTGTATGGGAGAAGATGTAGATCACCAATTAGGTGGTTTAAGGTCGGTGAAGTGGAGTTGATTGGACCTGACCTTTTCCACCAGTCCATGGAGAAGGTAAAAGTTATTAGAGAGAGGTTGAAGACCGTGCAAAGTCGCCAAAAGTCTTACACGAACGTGAGAAAAAGAGACTTAGAATTCGAGGTAGATGATTAGGTGTACTTGAAGCTGTCACCCATGAAAGATGTCATGAGGTTTGGTAAGAAGGGGAAGTTGAGTCTGCGCTATATCAGTTCCTATCAAATTGTGAGGAGGATTAGGAAGGTCACTTATGAGTTGGAATTGCCTTCCGAGTTAGATGGGATCCACCTGGTATTCCATGTGTCAATATTGAAGAAGTGTTTGGGGAATCCAGCTTTAGTTATCCCCATTGAGAGTACGGGAGTAAAGGATAGATTGTAATATGAGGAAATTCTAGTACAAATTCTTCACCATCAAGTTCGTAAGCTGAAAAATAAGGAGATAGCCTCCGTCAAAGTCCTGTAGAGGAACTAATTCATTGAGGAAGTTACGCGGGAAGCTGAGTATGCTATAAGGACCAAATACCTGCAGACCAAATACCCACGACTCTTCGTGCCAAATGATGACGATGTCGACGGTAAGGTTCCTACCCTTGACTTAACGTTGTTCTCATTCTTGAGTTGATGTGCCTATTTGTGAGTCTGAGTGGAGTTTATGGAGGTTGAGGAATATTTTAGACTTTGAGTTGTCGAATGAGTATTGAGAGAAGTCTTGAGTCAACTCATGCTTTATTGCCACCTCCACTCATCATTCGAGGACGAATGATCCCAGGGGGGAGATAATGTAACACTTGACGGAAATTATGAAAATGCCCCTAGAATGGAATTGTGCATATAACGCATCTTCCCAAGCTCAGCTAGAAAATCTGAGACTAGATTTACGATCACAATGAAAAACAAGGTAGGGGAGTGGTCTTGACTCGATTTTAGAGCAATCAGATCAAAAAATAATTTTTTGATCCGAAGACCGAGACAGTGAGGGCGTGCGATGGGGCCGCGATGCGCCCTGGTTGCGGAATCACACTTATTACTTTTTTTTCAATTTTTCAACGAGGGTTGAATTTTTGAAAATACACAGTTGCGCGATAGGTCCGCATCACAGACCTGTTCCCTCGACTTGTTCCACCCAAAGTTCAAAATTTTAGATCTTTTGAGGGGCATTCTTGACTTTTCTTCATCCCTTTTAGACTTAATCCACGACCAATACAAGTCTTTTTGGCCTAAAACAGTTTCAAAAACTTATTCTAAAGCCCCTTACGCTAAAACTAAGTAGAAACCTTGAGCAAAGAAGAGGAGAAAGAGCTAGGGTTGAAAAGATCGAGGCTAATTTCTTGAGGAATTAATTGTCAAACTCCATACCAGGTATGTAAGGCTATCTAAAGGATTAGATTATGTTCATCTATGTGCCTTTTCGCTTACTTGAGTTAAAATCATGAGTATGAATTGCATGTCTTAAATCTCATGGTCTTGAGTTTTAATTTCTCGTACAATATTGAGTTTCTTGAAATTATTTGAGTCAAATTATGAGCTGCACCATTGTTATCTTAAATTATAAAAGTATTTCACATGATTGATACATGAACCCTAACATTTGTATTTTCCTTGCTTACGAATTTAATTGAAATTGTGAACCCAACCTGTTGAACTAGGTAGCGTAAACCTGAGAAGTATGTTTTCTTGCTTCATGTATGTTTCTTGCTTTGTGTGTGCGTGTAATGATTATCCATCATGTCGTATATGCTGAGCATGCTAATATGATGTTACTTGACCTTTATTCATGAGAGTCTTGTATGATGTGGATTAGAGTTTTGAGTTGTATTGCATGGACGATGGTCCTGAGTTACTGTTTGTTGAGTAATTGAGTTGAACTACTGAGAACTGAGTTGACTTGTTTGATATGAGTCAAAGAGATGAGTTGAGTTACTTTCTATAATCATGATTAAGTCTTGAAAAGATTATTGAGCACCAAGTTAGCTGAGGATAGTCACCCAGAACTGTGTTGCTAGCACAAGATTGTCGTTCCAGCATAATACTGGCGACGCTTATCCCAAAAGTTGGACATTCTCTTTGGATCTGATAGAGAGAGGTAGAGGTTGACGCGTCTTATGTTGGTTAGAGAAACTTCCAAGCAACACTTGAGTTGAGCATATCCTGGTTTTTGAACTGAGTTGCATTGAACACTGAATCTATTTTCTAAAACATGATTTCAAACTTAAAAACTTGCATGATTTCTTGAGTTGAGTTATGAGATAAAGAGTTGAGCCTTGAGTCGAGTCTGTTGATTGGCTTGAGCTTTATTTGTTTACTTTTAGCCTATTTACATACCAGTACATTCTATGTACTGATGCTATTTGGCGCTGTATGGTTTCATGATGTAGATATGAGAGATAAAGGACTTTAGCAAATGCAACGTTGAGGTTCGAGTTCCGAGATCCAGAGATTGGTGAGGCCTCCTTAATTTTCAGAGGATCCTGTTCTTATTTTATTCAATTCTTTATTTGTTGAGTTGGGTAGCCATGGCCTGTCATGGTACCTTCTAGATGATTAGAGTAGAGGCTTCATAGACCTAGAGTGGAGTATTATCGAGCATTTCATATTCAATCTTGAACTATTTTGACAAAACTATTTATAATAATTCTATCTTTTTATTAAATGTTATCCTTGAGTATTTCTACTGTTGAGTAAGATGTGACGATGAGGCCAAACGGTTCACTCGAGGACTATCAATAGTCTTTGAGTGTCAGTTATGTCCAGGGTACCCTCTCGGTGCTTGATAGTTCAAGCACTATTCCCAAGCCAATATATCAATAAAAATATTATTAAAGATAACTAGGATTTTGACAATATTACACTAAAAGAAGTGCTTGAGATAAATTGATAATGCTAAATTTTCTACAAAATTTTTTTTAACAACTTTAGAGTATTTTAGTAGTTTTAATATTAAGATTTATAAACTTAATTAGATTACTTATGACCGCGCGAGGTGCAGACTAATTAACAACAACAACAACAACAACATACCCAGTATAATCCCACAAGTGGGGTCTGGGGAGGGTAAATTGTACGCAGACCT
>JAABOM020000101.1:3744857-3755381 GCA_011800125.2 Solanum clarkiae
GTGCAATTTACACAATATTTACGAAATTTTCCATGAGTCATTTTACCCCAATTGAATTATTTACGGGGTCTAACAGTAGGTAGTATGTTTAAGACCACAAGATTAAAGAGTATTCTAATATATTTGACATAATTTTAATTTAGAACTACAAAATTGAAATGTTTATTTTATTTTATTAAATTCTATGTCAAATCAAATCAAGTCATTATTTTTTCAAAAACAAAAGGAGTAGTAACAAATGTGGCTTCATGCATATCATCATCATTAGGTCATATTGACATCAATATACATTCAGATCAATAAAGTAGCATGCCTCAAAATGACTACTTATAGGTAGACCACACACTCTGTTATAAGTTTTGCAGCTTTCTCCATTTTTCTTTTCTTAGTTTTTTAAGTTTCCATGTAATGCTACTTGCCAAAGGGGGAGAAAAATTAGATGCAATGAATAACTTCTACACATACCCAAAAATAACCCAAGAAACGATCAAACACATATGTAGTCCATTAAATTTATCACTAAATTTTATTTTGACACTCAAATTCAATCTTGTTCCATTTGAATCTTTCAACTCCAGTTTTTATGTTCCATTTTAAAACTTCTTTACAAAGAATCAACAAAATAAGAAGAGTGTACTTCAAATGTCATGATATGACATAGAAATTGATTAATGATACATACATAAACCCTCTAACTTGCCCTTTTTTTTTTTTGGCACTCTATCCTGCCTGTGTTCCGTTTTAAACTTTGAACTCTATTTTTATGTATAATTTAAACACAATCACTAATTTCATAATTTTTTTTAATTTTTATATTTATTCTTTATTTTTATTCCCCGAAAAAAATCTCTCTACTTCTATAAGGTAGTGGTAAGGTCTGTGTACATTTTACCCTTCTCAGACCCCATTTGTGAGATTCTACTGGGTTATTGTTATTGTTGTTGTTGCTTATTTTTATTTTTTATTTTATAAGATCAATGTTTTTCCCTTAGTTTAAAAAAATTCTTAAAAAATTAATAGACCTTTTCTTTTAAAAAAAAATTGTTTTTAGAGTTTCTATATATTTAAAAAACAAACCAAGCAAGTGTGTTGGCTTTCTTTTCTGAATAATCAATTAAATTAAATAACAACAAATATTTTTATTTATTTTTTTATATTCAAGCTTTGTAGATTTAACTCAAATACTAGCTCATATTTTTTTGAATTCAAAAAGCTTTGTGAGTTAAATCTACAAAGCTTGAGCATGAGAAACATAAAATATATGATTCTATTTAATTTAATAGATTATTTAAAAAAGAAAATGGACAAACTTTTCTTGCTTATTTTCAAAACAAAAAATATATATAGAGAGAGAGAAACACTATAAAAGAATATTATTTTTTTAAAGAAATTGTCTGTTAATTCTTTTAAAGAAAGTTAAATTTAACGGACAAATGTCGATTATAAAATAAAAAATAAAAATGAAGAACAAATATAAAAATAAAAAATCATAGAATTAGTAATTATATTTATTAAATGATATATAAAAAATAGAGTTGAAAGGTTAAAATAGAATAAAGTATCTAAATAAAAAATAAAGCAAGTTAGGGGAGGTTGTGTATATATTTTTAGTTGGCTTTTGTGTCATTTCATAGCATTTGAAGTACACTCTCCTAATTTTATTTATTTTTTGGATAAACATGTCAAAATGAAACATAAAAATTGAAGTTGAAGGGTCAAAATGGAATAAAATTGAGTTGGAGTGTCAAAATAAAATTTAAGGTAAATTTAAAGATCTACATATGTGCTTTTAGCCAAAGGAACCATAAGGTGCCTACTCTAAGAATTCTTGCACGATTGAAATGTCATGTGTTTATAAATGCAGGTGGACATTTGTATAGGAAATTATCTTTGAAGCACAAAATGTTATGTGCATGATTTAAATGTAAAAAGGAAATGTTCTTGGATATAGTTTACACTTTATATTGGAACTATGTGCTTTGCTACTGTTACTTATTTCATGAAGTCTTGCAAAATGATGATATTGTTGTTTTCTTATTTAATTATATGGTATTTCAATCAATCTTTGAATAAAAAGAACTTTCACACAAATATTAGTAAATCAAAAATACATTACTTTCTCATATCTCTTTTAAGGATAATAAGGTGATCTGCAAAATAATTTTGAAGGTATGTGAGATTTGATCTTGACTTTTGACCTTGAAAGTTTTTTCACCGAAGAAGCGAGAATTAAAATTTCATCCAATTCAAAAGGTCAACATGGGTAATTTCCTAAAAAGTGATGGTAAAACACCAGAAATATTAGCCAAAAGTTGATGTAAAATGGCAATTTAGGAATTAAAGAAAAAAAAGAAGAAATTTAACATGATAAGATTTTGGAATTTTTGATGGTTTTAAAATCAAAGGATTAGGCTGGGAATGAAGAAGAAATTGAAGCTTAAAGGGGTTGTACCCTTATCTTGTATTCTTTTCTTTTTTGGGGATGTACTAACAAATAAATTACTATACGTTATTTTCTGTCATAAGTTTGTTATCTTTAGACTATTTTTAGGTAGACCACACACTTTGTTATAAGTTTTGCAGTCCTTCTCCATTTTGCTTTTCTAAGTCCTTTTTTTAAGGGAAATTTTTATAAATAATCTAAGTTTGAAATTTAATATGATCGAATAGTTATATTTTATATAATTATATAATATAAGCTAGGCTATGTAACCTGGAGGGGAGGAGAGAGGCAAGTGAGATTGAGAGAGGGAGGAGAGAGGAGATGTATATTTGTCAATCGGTATGTGTATATCTGTCAAATAATTATATATGTGTAATCAAATAATTATATATGTGTAATTAATATACATATATATATCAAGAGAGAGGAAGAGACGATAGAGAAAATAGCAATGAAACCCTGATTATAGCAACAAAATCCTAACTATAGTTATAAATTATAATTTTTTTTCAAACTATTATTGTATAATGTAAATACATATCAATTGTTTGTCTAATTATGTTATTTTTTCAAAAAAACCAGGCCCAAAGCCCAAGCCCAACACAAAGCCCAAGCCAAAATTATATAACTCGTTTCTTGCTATTTCTTATACTCCCACCACTCTTTTATCGTCTACAACCTTGACTCATATCTCCGGCGAACTCGTGGGCGGCGATCTCCCTTTTCCGGTGGATCCATATTCGTAAGATTCTTCTATATTACTTTATGTAAACATCACTATTTCTCCTTTTTGTTTTTAATAACCGAATCTTAATTCCTCTTTGTGAATTAGTTTTAGTAATATGATTACGAATTATGAATTGGGTTTCGATTCACTTTAGCTGCTCCAATCCATGAAGATACGTTGCTTTAATCTGTTTCTGATTGTTACCGATTAATTTTGCGGGACTGTGATTTTTAATTATTTTTTCCTTTTTCTCAGAAGGGTTACTAAAGATGATAGATATATAATATTTATTTGGATTTTTAGCTGCTGAATATAGAAGTATTGGGTCTTAGGCTTTTAAAGAGAACAGAGTAAGGCTACCAAATGGTAGGTTTTCTTGTTTTTTTTTCTTTTGTATGTGGATAGTTAATAAAGATGGGTTTTTTATCATGGTATTTTAATTTTTGGGTTTTAAGTTTTTGGGATTAAAGAACTTTCAGGATATTTATCGAGTGATGGAATTGAATCCAAGTGATTAATTTTCAAGTGATCCAAAAAGTCCTATTATTAAGGGAATTAGTGTTTGGAAAAATTGAATCTTGGCAATTCAAATTGATTGATACAAAGTGTATTATTAGAAAATAGCTAGCTGTGATGCTATATTCAAGTAGAATGGATAAAGAGGATTCATGTAGCTAATCTTATCTAGTTGGGAATTGTGGATGTAGTGGTTTGGTTGAATATTGGATGAAGCTTTGGTGCTTCTTTTTCAGGATAAAAACTGCAGATTGTTTTTGAGAACAGCTGAGATTTAATTTGGAGTAAAACAAACTTAATATTTGCTTTTCATTTTTTAGAAAGAATGAACAAAAACTTAGTATTTATAATTGCTTTTAACGTTCGTTTTACAGTATTTTATTTATGAGGGGAATATAGCAGGGGTATGATTGAAATTTTACACCAGAACCTTCTTGTCTTCTTTGTTGGTTTGTGTCAATCAGTGGGAAATAGCCTCTCTACCTCCACGAGGTAGGGGTAAGGTTTGCGTACCCCACCCTTAGGATTACCCTGGATCTGTTGTTGTTGTTAGGGTGTCCCAGCAATCCTTTGGCTTTTTGAATGATTAGATGTGTCACCATATCTCTCTCTTTCTCTATCTCTGTCTTTTCCTGTAACATATGTTCCAGTTTTTTCTGTTTAATGACATTAAAGTTTTCATATAGTTCATTCAAATGCGCCTCAGCCATAAATTTTCTTATTGCCCTTCTGTCTCCTTTTTACTTCTTCCAATGTGATTTTATGCTACTATTCTAATTTCTTGCTGTAATGTGCTATATTTTGTGTGAAGCCTCTATATTAATATTTTGGATGTATTGTGTATTGTTCAGTTGGCTGAGCTGACTGGTGTACTGATGATCTATTTGTTCAAATTTTCTAACTGCCCTCTTCGGTTACAACAGATTGCAAATACAATGGGGAAGAAAAAAACAGATGAGGCTGGTGTAAGTGGGAAGGCCAAGGGAAGCAGCAAAGATTCAAAGGATGGGAAAAAGGAGAAGCTTTCTGTCTCTGCCATGCTTGCCAGCATGGACCAAAAACCAGAGAAGCCCAACAAAGGATCTTCAGCCACTGGTGCTAGTAAAGCCAAGCCTAAAGCAGCTCCAAAAGCATCAGCTTACACTGATGGGATTGATCTTCCTCCCTCTGATGACGAGGAAGAGGAGTATCTTCCTGGCCCAGAAGAAGTGGAAGAACAGATCGATGGTCATAGAAGGCATAGAAGGAACGAAGCAGGTCCAATTGATACCTCCATAAGTAATAAAGAGCTAAAGAAACGAGAAAAGAAGGATATGCTTGCTGTTCAGGCTGCTGAGATGGCAAAAAAGGAGGCCCTTAGGGACGATCATGATGCTTTTACTGTTGTTATTGGTAGCAAGACTTCTGTTCTTGAAGGTCAAGATGATGCTGATGCAAATGTTAAGGATATAACTATAGAGAATTTCTCTGTAGCAGCTCGTGGCAAAGACCTTTTAAAGAACACATCAGTTAAGATATCTCATGGGAAGAGATATGGTTTAGTTGGTCCTAATGGAAAGGGCAAGTCCACCCTACTAAAGCTCCTTGCTTGGAGGAAGATTCCTGTACCGAAAAACATTGACGTACTTTTGGTCGAACAAGAAATAGTTGGTGATGATAGGACTGCACTTGAAGCTGTTGTTTCAGCTAATGAGGAACTCATCAAGCTCCGAGAAGAGGCTGCATCTTTACAGAATGCTGCTGCATCTGTTGGTGAGAATGAAGATGATGCTGATGGGGACAACATTGTAGAAAAACTTTCTGAACTATACGAAAGGCTGCAGCTGATGGGATCAGATGCTGCTGAGGCCCAAGCATCAAAAATTCTCGCTGGGCTGGGTTTCACCAAGGAAATGCAGGGCCGCGCTACTCGATCTTTTAGTGGTGGTTGGAGGATGAGAATTTCTCTAGCACGGGCTCTTTTTGTTCAGCCTACTCTATTGCTGTTGGATGAACCTACTAATCATCTTGACCTTCGGGCTGTTCTATGGTTAGAGGAGTACCTGTGCAGATGGAAGAAAACTCTAGTCGTTGTTTCACATGATCGAGACTTTCTGAACACTGTGTGCGGTGAGATTATTCATCTCCATGACATGAAACTGCACTTCTATCGGGGTAACTTTGATGATTTTGAAAGTGGATATGAACAGCGTCGCAAAGAGATGAACAAAAAGTTTGAGATTTATGATAAGCAGTTAAAAGCTGCCAAGAGATCTGGAAATCGAGCACAACAGGAGAAGGTAAAAGACCGAGCCAAATTTGTAGCTTCCAAAGAATCAAAGAAGAAGGGCAAGGATAGGGTTGATGAAGATGAAACTCCAGCTGAAGCCCCTCAGAAATGGAGAGACTACAGCGTGGAGTTCCACTTCCCTGAGCCTACTGAGCTGACACCTCCACTTCTTCAGCTAATTGAGGTCAGTTTCAGCTACCCTAATCGACCAGACTTCAGGCTCTCTGATGTTGATGTTGGAATTGATATGGGGACTCGAGTTGCTATCGTTGGACCCAATGGAGCAGGCAAGTCGACCTTGCTTAACCTCTTGGCAGGTGATTTAGTTCCTACAGAAGGTGAAGTCCGCAGGAGTCAGAAGTTGAGGATCGGACGGTACTCGCAGCATTTTGTTGATCTTCTCACAATGGATGAAACACCTGTCCAGTACCTGCTTCGTCTTCACCCAGATCAAGAGGGACCTAGTAAGCAAGAAGCTGTTCGTGCAAAGCTAGGAAAATTTGGTCTTCCCAGCCATAACCATCTTACTCCCATTATGAAGTTGTCTGGAGGACAAAAGGCTAGAGTTGTGTTTACATCTATTTCCATGTCGAGGCCTCACATCTTGCTATTAGATGAGCCAACAAATCATTTAGATATGCAGAGTATTGATGCTTTGGCAGATGCGCTTGATGAGTTCACTGGTGGAGTTGTGTTAGTCAGTCACGACTCAAGGCTCATATCGAGGGTTTGTGATGATGAAGAAAGAAGTGAAATTTGGATAGTTGAGAATGGGACTGTTGAAAAGTTCCCAGATACATTTGATGAGTACAAGGCAGAACTTGTAAGAGAAATTAGGGAAGAAGTTGATGATTGATGTTGCAACTGGCTTATTCTATTGTAGTGTCTTGAGGGAGGGTTTTCTTTTCGACTTCATATCGAAGGGAGAGTGTAAACTTCGGTTGCGGATGTAAAAGAATGTATTGACTAGAGTTAAATGTACTGTGTCATGTGCTATCTATTTTTTATTATTATGGTTTGCCTCACAGGCAATAATGTCAAGGAACGTACTTTGCAGATTCAACTCGCATTTACATCTGTACGGTTCCATTTCTGTGGATCCGAGGAGAGGTTCTATTTTTGTCAGATTCATGGTATGCTGCTGCTTTTCATAAATTAGAATATATTACCTTATTCTTCCTCTTTCACTTTGGGGCATTGGAAACTTTCTCTTGTTAAATGATTTTATGATGCTTGAATGGCTAATTTTGATGTAGTATTTTTGTTTAGGTTGAATATCAAGTTGTATTGGCCTCTTGATGCAGACTAACATTTAGGATTCGCGTTCCATGTACGTTGTAGCAAAAGTGAGAAGACTAATGTATTTCCCTGTCTAAAGCTGTAGGATTCTAGGAGATGTGAAATAAATTGGGCTTCATCTGCAAGTTCCATTCTACAGAAAATGTGAAACAAAAGTTTCTCTGAATGTAGGCATATTTGTATTCAGCGCATCTCTGTAGATAGTTTTTTGTTCCTGTTTCTAAATGCATCTTCCTATGTGTTACATGTCTCCGAATAGTTGAAATATTTTTCTCTAAGAGCTTTTCTGGGCAACTGTAAAAGTGAATGTCATGGAGCATACAGTCGTGTTTAGTATGTATTATTTTGGTGGTGATGTTACAGATTGGTTGCTGCTCAAGCTGTTGCTCGTGACTCGTGGGGCTTATTCCACAGCTTCTGAAAGTAAGCTTGGTCTAAGATGAAGCAAAAAAGCAGGTTTTGGATTTCTCTCCGCAAATGCCTACTTTTGCTCCCTATTCTGTTGTGCTCCTTTCCTTTAGATACAACATACCATCTCTTAGTGAGGCATATTTGAATGGTTATTAACGCTTAAGGGCTTCATCAACATGTCTGAAACTGAGAGTACTTGCCATAGTTGTTTTCCTCTGCAATCTGAGCACAGCCATAGTGATCCAAATTTGCAAGAAAAGGTATCCTCATTTGAAATGTAGCCTGTAATGACCTCCCATAATAATGACATGATGAAACGTCGTAAGTTGTATCAATCCTAATGTTTATAACAGCCTATATCCTTCTCATTTATATACTTATCATAGTCTTCTCCCTTAGTAAATTCTGAAACTTCTGCGTCTTCATTCATAAGTTTCCATGGCTTTGCATTCGCCAAAATGGAAATGAATCATTAGAATCTTAAGGGATAACAAAGAGAATATACATGTTCGCTCATTACTTGTAGAGAAGAGTTGCACCAAAACAAGAGGAAAGGAACTATCGGGGGAGGAAAAAGATCAAGAAAACAAGTTAAAGCTTAAAAGTAAACAAAGTACAAAGAAACATTACAGTCATCAGGCCCTCCTTAGCTTTTTCTTGAGTCTTGCAAAGGAGACTCTTGATATCATATCATGCCAACTTATCATGTCCGTTAAGAATGTGAAGTAGGCCTTCCTCCAAGAACGGTTGACAATTAAACAGCCCAAGAATCCCCAAAATGCAATAGAGAAACCTAGCACCATTGATCAAGCGTGTATTATACCAGTGGATCAATTTTCAGTGAAGAGATCAAGCGTCAAAATACCAGTGGATCAATTTTCAACTCAACGCCTTACATATTTTATCATACTTCATACTATTACTGTGTATTATTTTTCCAATTGAATGTAATCTAAATCATATAGGAAAAATGTAAGAACAACTCAGTCAAATAGAGAAGTAATTTGGTCTATATTTAATAAGTTACATGAAATTTGGTCTAAATTGAATTAGACCATCAACTTTTCATATTCTTCACAACAATGTTGGTTTGTCAAACTGTTTTATGAAGGAGTGATCTACTCATTGAGATATTTAAAGTTACAAAACTGATAACCACCAAATGGAATGACAATCTGATTCACTATGTTTGGTAATTTCATAATAAACAGAATTTGTAGCAATCTGAATGGCATTTTGTTGTCAGTGTGAAGAGGAGTAGGACTAGATTGAAGAAATTCAATTTCTATCAATAAATCATGAAGCCAAATAATCTAGGAGCAAGTTGTGGAATTGCTCGATATTTAGACTCTATTAAAGATTTTGAAATACGATCTTACTTTTTTCTCTTTTAAGATATCAAGGAATCTCCTAAAAACATGCACCAACCTATGATGAAGCAACGAGTATATGAATATTTAGCCCAATCAAAATTACTAAACGCACTAAGTTGAATTGGAAAACCATTAGGAAATAATAATCCACGAGCAAATGTTTCTGAGAGATATCAAATGAAGCGACAACCCATCACCGAATGTAGATGACAAGGAGCCTACATAAATTGATTGATTTGTTCTAGTAAGATAATTTAGGCTCCCAACTAATTATCAAAATAAAGTTGGATCAAGAAGAGGATCTCCTTCATCATGATGATACTTGACGTTCAATTCCAATAGTGCCTCTACACAGCAAGATTCTTGAAGATTAGTTAGAGAAATCAAGTCTCGGTTGTCTTTGTGCTGGTTTAAGAACACACTTAAAGAATCATAATCAACCTCAAAAGATGATTGGAATTATATATTACATTTTTTTTAAAATCAATATAATGACATCTTAAAACATTAATAAAAAATTTACACCTAATTCTAAAAAAAATTATGAGTTTAAATTATATGCATTATTTTCTACTCTATTAGGTAACTTTAAAGATAATTACCATAATTTTTTCAAGTAATATTTATATCTTTTGAAAAAGAATATAATTTAGAAAAATATTAAAGGTAATTTGAATCCTAATTATACTGTAATCCAAATTCCTTCCTAATTTTAAGATTTTTTCCTTTCTTGCCTTTTCTTTTTATTTTTATTCCTTTCATTTTTCTTAAATTATTCTGTTCATCTTTCATTTTATTTTTAAAAAACTTAATTTATGACATTCATATTTATAATAATTCTAATAAAATATGTAATCAAAAAGAAGATTTGAAAGAGATAGGAGATGCAGGGAGTTGTTCAAGAAATTTTTCGTCTTCTATAAAAAATATAATAATAGAAAAATGAAACAAATGCTTCAAAAAATACTTAATTTTGTGAAAAAATATAAATCCTACAATCAATAAACAAAATTAAATATATATAAAAAATTAGGTTTGATTGTAGATATAAAAATATAATTTTTATGTATTGAAAAAAGAATGTACAAAAGACTATACAGGAGAAAGAAATAGATGTATATATTTGTAAAATAATTAAGAAAAGATAGATTATAGCCGAAGAAATCAATTGTGTGTTATTTTTTAAAAATATAAGTAAATAAATAAACAAATATTGCTTCCTGTCCGTTTGGTCTTTTGTTTGACTGCCGTGATCGGAGCTTTTTCGGCTACAATTTCCAGGTATTGCTTCTTTTCGTTTCATTTGAGTCTGTGAATTTACGGCTGTCTAATTTCCCAAATTTTCAGCAGTTTTGATTGCATTTCTCCATAATGCTGTGGATTTAGTTGTGTGAGATATGTGTGTCTCTAATTTTCAGCAGTTTTGGCCACTTGGGTCTGTTAAAAATCCCATGACTCCAACTTCTGTTTGCTGTTTAATTCATCA
>JAABOM020000101.1:3799221-3809383 GCA_011800125.2 Solanum clarkiae
TTAAATTAAAAATTTTAATTTCTTAAAAAATATTTAAATTCATTATTTATCAAAAAAGGCAAAAAATGTGTAAAAAGAATGGAGAGATAATTGCTAAAAAGAAGAAGAAGAAAGTGTTTTTTAATTTGAAAATAAATAGTATATATATAAGAAATGTAGTAGGGGTAAAACAGTCAAATTATGTTTTTTTTACCGTTGCAACGTTCACAAATGCCCCACATACGCGCCTCATTTGTGTGTTAAACACGCGTTGTGCTAGGTCAGCGAGTAGTGTTTAAATGTTCAGGAATTCGCAAGTTGGAGTGCCTATTTGTGCAAGTTGAAAGTTTGAGTTCCAACTTATAATTTCGCTCCAATTTTAGGGTCAAATTTGTATATTGTGCCCCAAAAAAAAAAGAAGTTTAAATAGTTAATTATTATTTTTATTTTTTTTAATCTTTTTTAATTTATGAAAATTTCTTTAAAATATAGCAATTTGGATATATTAAAGCATGATACATTGAACATAATATTATTTAAAAATTAGAATTAATATTTCTGAATTATTGAATTAATGTATCCTTATGAAAAGAAGAGATTTTTGAAATTTTTCAAAATGAATGAAAATAACAAAAAATATAATAAATAAAGAAGTGTAATTAGGTAATTATTCTCATCCCCCGAAAAGATAGAAGGAATAGAAACACACGCATGTATTGAAATTGTTAATTATATAATTAAATATAGGGGTCAGACTGCGTCCATCCGACCCCCATTTACCCCACAATAGGTGGGAGCCTTTGAGGCAATGGGTAATATTGTTATTGTTAATTATATAATTGAACTATGTGAGGCTCCTATCATTTTCTGATTATTTTTTAATCGTATTAGTTATCTAATATATTATGTGAGACCGTTTTAGCATTCCTATGAACTTATTTTTTAATTATTATTTACTTCCATTCTTTTAATTAAAAAGATAAATTAAAGCATATCATATACATACACATGCCTATATTAGGTTTCAAGAAAAAAGATTTTAATACCTTATTCTATTTTATTTGATTCGATTCGTTCAGAACTAAATCGATTGGACATCGTCATTTCTTAAATTTCAAATACTCCATAAAGTACAAAGTCAAGTTAGTATGTAATAATATTAGATGCAAACAACGTTTTTAGCTATAAAATCATGTTTCATTAAAATATATACTATAATTACTAAACCGAAATTCACTGGGTATGTTATTGTTGTACTAAACTGAAATTCCAGTACTACCTATAAAGACCAGTCAATTTGAATATGAAAGAATTAAATTAAATAAGATATTAATTTTTTTAATTTTTAATTCAAGATTGACTCTTTTATACAAATGACATGTTTTAACTTATTTTCTTATCAGATAACAATAGAGCAGGTAAATAATATTTTTAAAAAAAAGTTCATAAAAGTAGTAAAACCCTCTCGTAATAAATATGTAATTGATAATTTAACTATAGTTTAACTATGTTTATATGCCTCTTCCCTAAAAACGAAAGGAAAAAGTATATGATATACTTTTCAATTTTTTTTATTAGAACTGTTATACCGATCATTATTAAAGTGATTTATATATATCTCCCACATTGTAAATAGTTTATATATAGTCTTTTTCTCTAACAAAATTGAAAATTTTGATCTTAAATTAATTTTTTATTAAAAATATAATCTATGAATGGGTATATATTGGATTATTCTCACTTGTATTCTTTTTTACTTCTTTGATTCAACAGTTAATTTGAATTTATTATTTTGATAGTCAAATTACTTTTAAAATAATCTTATTATAAAATTTATCATAGTGCGTAATTATTTTTTTTACAGATACAAAACATAAATTACAATATAATTGAAAAAAATCAATTTTAAAATATTTGGTGCTTCTTCTCTTTTTTTGTTTGCACATCTTTCTTTTTACTTCTCATATGTTTGTAATGAATGGAAGAAAAAAAGAAATAGGAATATAAAACTCAAATACTGATAATCAAAGACGTCAAAAAGAAAAATTATGTGTGAGAAGGATCAAATATACTTTTAAACTTTGTTAAAAAAATCATATATAACCCTACATAATTTTTTTTAAAAAATTAAAAATAAATTAAAATTATTTTTTTACTTCCTTTAAATGAAAAA
Organism: Solanum clarkiae; assembly: GCA_011800125.2. Classification (NCBI taxonomy): domain Eukaryota; kingdom Viridiplantae; phylum Streptophyta; class Magnoliopsida; order Solanales; family Solanaceae; genus Solanum; species Solanum clarkiae. The sequence continues at coordinate 3,801,374 of JAABOM020000101.1, forward strand.
GGGTATATATGAGTTACTTTTGTAAGGATAGATAGAGATATATATGAGCCACCACTTTTATAAAAATAAAGGTATATACGAGTCATTTTTATAATAGTCAAGATATATATAAATTACTTTTATAATGAGTAGTATATCAATTTTAAATGATATAGCTAATAGGTACATCAGATCATTTCTGAAAAAGAAATAACATATATATTTTATAATTATCTATAAAAATAATAATATATTCAATGAAATTTCATAAATAAAATATGAAATGAATAAAATATACACAGACTTTACTACTAAGGAGATTAATTATTTCTTTATAATTATGTAGGATTTGTGAAATAAAAGGAAAAAGTAACAAAGAATCACCTAACATGCACATGACTATTTTTATTATATTTTATAAAAATTGTAGACTGAAAAGAGCCAATGGATTTGCACATGACATTGCATGAACATCCCATTAGTATGTTTTTCTGCTAGATCTTGCTCCAACTTTTCACGTGAATTATCTTTTTTCCCTTTCACTTTTTTCTTTTTGGTGCCATTCCTTTTCTCCCTCTTTTTTTTTTTTTTAATTATGATTTTTTAAAAAATAATATTTTTTTATATTAACTTATATTTTTTCATTGATATATATGTATTGACGAAGAATATTTAAGTGATCATATTGTTATTCTTTTTGGCTCCACCACTATTAGAAAAGAGATGATATATATAATTTTTATTTAATAATTAAGATGCACATAACTATCGTAAGAAAGTATGTGTGACCTGAATTTGTAGACTTGTTATATGGGAGAATTTGATTTTAATGTAATCTATTATTTCGGCCACATGATAGTGGAGAGTCAAATCCTATAATTAAGTGCTAATATTCACAAAGAAAAAAGATTAGAGCTACAAACTAGGTATGTTATGGCTACTACAAATTTTAGTTGTAAAATAATTTGTTTTGGTAGATTGTGAATATTAACATGTTCCAACAACATGAACATTTCTTTTTTAATCTTGTGGAATATTGAAATTATTTGCTTATGAGATATGATGAAGTATTCTTTAGTTAAAAATGTTCTCTTCATATAATTAAGATACTAATTGGGAATATTAGTGGAATATGTTTAACTAGTATTTGTCATTGTTCTACTAACTCTAGCTTTGTATTTAGTTATGATAAAGAGGTTGCTTTGGATAAATTTTCGATTCAAAACAAGCCACGTCGAAAAAATAAGCATGCAAAGAAAATACAATAATAAAGAATTTATGTTGAAAACAATAAAAAAGAACAGTATTAATACTAAAATAATATGATAACTGAAGGAAAGAAAACAATAGATAAAATTTAAATTGAAGATAAGATAGTAGAATAGTACATTAATCTTTGAAATCTGACAAGTGAAGTTTGAGGAAGGTAAAATATTAATAGCCTTTACCATAACCTTGTGGAAGTACGTAAGCTATTTTTGATAGATCCTCAACTCAAACGCAACAATTACAGTAATAAAAAAGAAGAAAATAATGACATAAAAATGTGACAATGAATAAGAAAAGCAGTGCAAAATCTATAGAAAAGAAAATGAACAATAAAATAGTAGTGCAGTAGCCGAAACACCATAAATAGGTAATGATAGATATCAAAAATTAGAACTACAGAAATATTGCTAGTACAATGACATATACCAATAAAATCCTCGAAATCAAGGCAACACTCTACTTCTTTCCAATCTTCTATCTGAATATGCGACCTCCAAATTCTCTTGCCTAAGGTTATTTTATTGGTAATCTGAAGAGTAATAATAACAATACTGAAAGGGAGTTAGGCCATGCTTGACTTACTACTCTAATCATCGACCTCTATATCTTTTTCTATATATGATCATGTCCCAGTAAATATCAAATGATCTATGTATTATCTAATCATTTCTCCTAAGACTTCTATTTTCTTTCTTTACTTCTTCTTATATCCTTTATAGCCAATCTCTCATACCTTTCTCCTGAGGTATATATTCATCTTCTCTTCACATGTATGAACTATCTCAGTCTCACATTTATCATCTTGTTGTCACGATCTAAAAATGGGTGTGATGACACTTGTTTAACCCACTAAGACAAGTTAGTCTAAACTTGCTCAACTCAATATAAATAACAAAAAGCAAAAGAGATAAAGTCTAAAGATAGGACAAACATTAGAATACAAGTCTATAAACCATCCCGAGAGTGATGTCAAATGTTACGAACCTCTAATGTAGAATACAATAGAAAAGAAAATACAAGTTTGAGTCTCCGTTCTCAAATACAACGTAAGATATATTAAAAAGACTCCGAGAATCTGCCAAAATAGACAAGTTTATACCTTTCGGATATCCAGAATCTCAGTCCATATAGTAGAAAGCTAACTCAGGTGCACCCGCATGTGTAGAATTAAGGGTGAGTACCAAAACAATAGACACTCAACAAGAGGATCTAAATACAAGTAAAAAGAAAAATAAAATACTCCTTTCACACCAATCACATATTGCCGGACTACACACCTGCACTCAGAAAAGTCCCGGCACAACAATATATACACACACACACAACAAATATCCCCAATGCTGTCACAAGGTATAACCCAGATACACAATTATGTCTCAATATACAACTCAGTTATATAATAGCCATCTCTAGATAGTTTCAGATAGTCAACATATATAGTCCAGGCATAATCATCTCACAATTCAATTTCAATAATTGAAATAAATTGTAAACTCGAGTATGATGATACGAAACGATATGACATGAAATAAATCAATGCAATGTCAAATATTTGTGATGCATGTCTGTCCTACAATATACATCTACGAAAATCATCAGTCAGGAACCCATGGGGACATACGTGTCCGTGTACTAGCTCCATATCGTGAGGCTCATTCCCAATGTTTCACTATTCATATGTGTTTCGCCATAGATGTGTGACCCATTCCCTACTTCTTTTTAATGTTTCCCGCCACGAACGTGTAGCTCGTTTCCTTTTATTTAATTTTTTTTTTACCACGAACATGTGGTCTGATCCCTGTTTCTCATCAGTCGAACTCAGTCACAATGCACATCAAGAATATATACATACAATGCAATAACGATGAGGGCATATAAGAGTCCACATTTAACATATATATCAATTTAAGTCAAATATTATAATATACATGTCACAAGGATGATCCGTTCCAACCTATATCCATTCTCTAACCCACAAGTAAAGCTTGACACATTGCCTCCGATATTTTTCACAAATAAGCATAACATGATCCACAAATTCACATTCATATGTCACATGGGATTCTCAATATCAAATCACAAGTCATTACATATCAATCTACAACATTCACTTCATCATTTCAAGGGAAAATTCACAATTCCATCTACTTTTCACAATTCACCAAGTCCAACTTGTTCAACAATAATTATCCAATTAGTTCAAATTACAAATAAAGGGAATATAATATTTAAGTAAGTTTAACAAGGTTTAGAAGTCCACTTGCCTCAAATAAAAGTCAAATCAAGCAACAATTGGACCTTTCTCCTCAAATTAGCACTAGACATGTCACAATCTAATCAAATACGGATTCACAATCTCAATATGAAGCCAATGACACTAAAATCAAGCGATTTGGATGAAAAAGAGTAAAATGATAAAAAATCTCATGCCGAAAAAAATCTGAAATCTGAAAATTAATACATGAAAATATTTTCCACATGAAAAGAATTTCAATGGTGAAAATCATTTTGAAAATGGACTTAAAATGAACCCTTACTCGTTCAATCAAAATTTCATATCCGAAAAATCCTCAATTTCTCCAATTAAAAGCCTCCAACTTCAAGTTAAAATCACAAATTAGTTTATGAGAAATGAAGAAATGGAGTAGAAATAAGTTATTCAATGATCTTGACTTGAAATACATGGAAGAAATCCTCTAAAATCAAGCTTGGAATATTAAAAATGATAAAAAATGACAAGGTCCATCACTTTTAATTAAAACATTATTCGGATAAAACCTGTACTGTGCGAACGCGGGAAAACATCTATGAATATGGAGTATATGCGCCAAACAAGCATCTGCGAACGTGAAGGAATAATCCACGAATGCGGCGAAATAATCCGCAAACATGAAGAAGGAATCACATATACTCCGGAAATGTGGAGAAGAAATCGCATACACTCTGCAAACGCGGAGTGCCTACCCACAAACATAAAGAAGGAAATCACCTACACTCCACGAACGCGAAGGATAACCCAGCGAATGCGAAGTACATAGGTTATTCCACCAGATTGTAGTAATGCACCAATACATAAATTACAAAAATAGTCTCTGGAGATTCGTTTGGAACTCTGTGAACACAAATCGGACATTAAACCCTATCAGAAACGATGTTCTGGGCTCAATGGAACTATTAGAATTCAAGTTTGAGGTGTCTTCGATCCAGAACCCGAAAAAACTCATTTTTAAACTAATCAAAAATTCAAATACCCAAAATAACACCAGAAACTCCAAACATTACAATGAGATTATTTCTAATATTAGTTTCACCATTCGAAACCACAAGAATTGTTAAAATTTTGATTAGAACTTTCAAACATTGAATATTGACCAAAGTCAAACTAGGATCTCAATTCAACTAAAAGTCACAACTTTGGGTCTAAAATATTCGTTTTAACTCCAAATTCAGTTCTGTAAGTTCTCTTAGACATATTCTGTATCTCGGAGCTAATAGAATCGCATTTCGACTCTTGAAATTCAAGATGACTTCAAAACTAAAAATTTCAAACTTTAAGCCTTTAAAAACTCTTCCTTTAGCAAAATTTCAATCTTTTCACGAGATTTTCGAGATTCAGCTTTTCAACTGAACCATAAATGATTCAAAATAGCTTTCAGGAACGACAAAATGATAACTCAACTGAAAATTCCACAAATGACATTTAGGGTCATTACATCATCCACCACTGAAAATAATGTTCATCTTTGAACATAAGGCAATGGACTATACCTGAAATCTCAAAGAGGTGAGGATATCGGGCTCGCATATATATTAGACTCCGTCTCCTAAGAAGCCTCACTCAGAGGCTTGTGGCGCCACTAAATCTTCACTAAAGCTATCTCCTTTATCTCAACTTCCTGACCTGTCTGTCTAAAATAGCAACGGGCTCCTCCTCATAGGTCAAATTTGGACTCGACTCCACTGAATCGAGGGATAACATATGGGAATCATCAGGAATGTAATGTAGCAATATAGATACATAAAATACAGGATGAACTAAGAACAAACCAGGTGACAAGGCAATTTTATAGGCTACCTCTCCCACTCACTCAAGGATCTCAAAAGGGCTAATATGTCTATGTTTGAGTTTCCCCTTCTTTTGAACCGCAAAACATCCTTCATGGGTAAAATCTTCAACGAAACCTGATTACCCTCCATGAACTCAAGGGGTCGAGGCTCAAGGATGCCTGGCTATTGGATTATTATGGAATTATGTGCTAAGTATATTATAAATTATTAGGTTGAACTGATTATTTGCTTATTATAACTGTAGAGGTTCAGATAGTGTGATAGGAATATTTGTAATTTTCATTATTCTATTTCGTATTTAGTAGTTTGCTTACTGAGTACCGTGTTGTTGAGTACTCACCCCTTGCTTTTGCACATATGTTGCTAGTGAGCCCAAATCCTCTTGAGTGGTTGTCTCCTATTTTCGATCCGAGCATCTAGTGAAGTTTTAAGAAGTAGCTGCTTGTCACTGTAGTGGATCCTCTAGCTCTTTATTGTATCTTTGTTCTGTTTGAGAACCAAAGACATGGAGACTTGTATTTTCTTTTAGTTTCATGTAAACTTTAGAGGCTTGTACAAATGACATCAGATTTGCAAGGTGTATTAGAGTTGTGTTTTATTTTTATTCATTTTACACTTTATTTATGCTTTATTTACAATTGTGTTAATCAATGTCTTAGGCTGACTTGTCTTGGTGGGTCAAGGCAAGTGACATGATACCTGAATTTGGATCATGACATTGGGACAACCAGAAATAAGAATATGAAGCTAAAGTCTAAGTCAAGGACTTTATATATCATGTGATAAATATAATTATATAATATACTATCTATTATTTAAGCCATTACGAAAAAATTTATAACTATTAAAAACTAATAATTCAATAATAAAAAAAATTAAAATTATTACTAAAATCACTAAACGAATAATTTATTATCGATAAATTAATAAATATATATATAAATTAATAAATATATATATATTTATAATTTCTCGTTGGGGAACTTATCACTTATTAGGGACACATGAAATTTTAGGAGGGAGCTCAAGGGGACAAAAGTGAAAGTGATGGTAAAAAAGAGACGCTTGATGGTGTTTGACAGATATTTCATTATATCTATTAATTATTATTTCCTTCGTCTAACTTTATTTGGTCTATATTGATTGGTACAGAAATTAAAAAGTATTAAATGATAGAGTAATTTTATCAAATTATCATTTGAATATAATAAATATGATGTTTTGAAAAATATAATAAAAAATAACTAGAATTAATGATAAGAATAAATTAGAAATTAAATGTAAAATTATCTCTTAATTTTATAAAACGGACAAATATTATTAGATATCTCAAAATAATATAAGAATCAAGTAAAGTTGAAGAGACAAAATACTGTAAAATATTGATTGCAAAGAGTGCTTCGGTACCCTTTTATTTTTTTTCCTTTTCCTTTCCACTATGCTTGGGAATCCAGAACAATCTGTCCCCCACCCCCAACACCCACCCACAATTTTCCCACTGCACATACAACTTAGGAAAATTTACTTAATATTTTTGGTCAAAGATGTTTTAATATTTTCAAAAAAATAGATTTGCACGAATTTTTAAGGAAAAAATATATGGTTAAATAAATATATATTGGCTAATTATTTTCTATCTCCCATTTTAATTAAATTTATGAGGTAATGCACATATATTAAAAAAATATTTAAATAAAAGCAAAATTTAAACTACATTTTTCACTATTACCCCTTATGAAATCATAAATATGCAGTGTAATTTATCTCTTGGAAAATTAAATTTTTAATAAATGAAAGGATAAATATGGAAACAGTTTCAAACATTCAGCTTGAATTTTGAACAATTCAACTATTTTGAACGTTAAAAGAAGCCTCAAAAATTCACGTAATTTACGACGGAGGGAGTAGCTAATATACCTATAACTTGAATTAATTATAGTTCATGACAAACATCTAGCTATAATTATAATTTGAGTTTTGTATAATTTGCACGATATATACAAAAGTTATATGTAATTATACAAAGGTTGTGCGCGAATCAAATTATATAGCGAAATATACAAACATAGAATTATATAGCGAATTATACGTTGTGCACGAATTATATAACAACATATACAAAGGTTATACAAAAACTGCAAATTGTATAGCGAATTATACAAACGTATAGAAATGTTGCACGAATTATACAAATGTTGCTATAACTATAATTATCAAATTTAATTACCCAAATTTTAGCTATGGAGCATAATTATGACATTTTTGAGTCGTTATATGCTAAAACTCCTCAACTTTCAATATGTGTTTAATCCTTCCTCTCTCCGTATTAACTTAATTTTTGGGCGCTTTTTAATTGTTCAAAATAGTTAAACCATTCAAAGTTCAAAATGGATGTTTAAAACTTTTTTTCATATTTGCCTTTTTCATTTATTGAAATCTTATATTTTTCTAAGAGAATAATTACCTACTTACAAAGCTACATTTATGATTTTACAAAGGATTATAGCGGAAAATATGGTTTAAATTATATCCTTAAATATTTTTCTTAATATATCTGTATAATCTCACAAATTAAATTAATATGAAATGGAGAGAGTAATTTTTATAAATATATTTCATTTTTCTAATAAAAAAATGTAACATGGTTCATATTTATAAGTTTTAAAAACTTTCAGTAATATTAGTAAGTTTGAC
>JAABOM020000101.1:3809831-3828412 GCA_011800125.2 Solanum clarkiae
GGACGGGACCTGGTGGTGGGGTAGGCTGCCACCATTGTTCCACCGTTGAAAAGGAAAAGAAAGAGGAGGGAGAAGATAAAAAATAATAAAAAAATAAATAAGAATAAAGAGAAATATAAAAATCCAGAAAAAAAAATCAGAAAAGTTATATAAAATAAAAGAAATTATTTATAAAATTAAAGTTTTAATTACTTTTGTTGCTCCTCACTCTTTTGAGAGAGTGAACTATACCTTCTTTACCCACTTAGATTTAGGGAGTAAATAATTTCACTTTAAAATAGATCGCGAGGATAATAGAATCTCCGTGAATTATGAGTATATAGTTCAAAATTCAACTATAGGTTGGAACTTATTTGACTATTTTCTCTTAAAATAATTAGTACACAACTATATTTTGGGCCAAAGATTACTTTGTTATAGATATTTTTTTTATTCTTTTTGCAAATTGTTTTTCTTCTTCTTAAACTAAAAAAATTGTATTATAAGAATCATACAAGCATGCTACGGAGATGGAATATAATTTCATCATTCGAGTTCTTAATTTAATTATAATATTATTTTTTTTAATATATCAACGATAAAAATAAATGAAACAAATAAACAAAATAGTCACCTCTCTGCATAATTTGCTGCTTGAAAATTAAGATACTTTTTAATTTGCAGTTTTCAGACTTTTCAAAATAACTTTAGGCTGCTCAGAGCTCATAGGATCACAAAAGGAAAGCTTAATTATATAGTAACTTTTAATTCCACAAGAAAAGTTGGTTGGTGAGATTTAATTACCAATAAATTCTGAAACTATTTTATTCTATACATGGTATAATTATGAATTATGGAAAAGTTAATTTTTAAATTATTTATTTCATAGAAATTTAATATTATATTTTATGTGAGATAAAGAATGCTGAGATTAGTTATCTCATGATAAAATAATACATTTCTATTTTTGCAAAGTCTTATCAAAAGATAAAATTTAAAATTGAAAGTAAAAATTTATTTTGATTAATCAAATTTAAATTAAACATATGTTTTACATATTCTAGTTTTAGTTTAATGAACTTTATTCTATCGATAAAATTATATCAACTAAATAATTCCGTCTCTCTACCTCTATGAGGTAGTGGTAAGGTCTGCGTACAATCTACCCTCCCCAGACCCCACTTGTGGGATTTCACTGGGTATGTTGTTGTTGTTGTATTAAATCATGTTATCATATCTTTCAAATAATTTATTCTTGATCAAATGACTTTGTAGAATTTTTTTCCATTTAAAGACAAATTATGATAAAATCAATTGAAATAAAATTACATTTTATCAACTACTTTGTTTGTTGTTATTTATTTACAAAAATATTTTTCACCTTATTTTTAGTTAAAAAAATTGAGGGATCTTAAACGTATTTATATCATTTTCATTATCTTATCCTAAGATAACTAAATTTGATATTATTATTTTTATTTCAAAGATAACTTATTGATAAGATAGTGTCGTGCTTATTTTGGGACTCATATTTAATGCATTTTTATTAAAAATAATTAAAGAGTTCAAGGCATATTAATTTTTTTGTTCAAAAATATTTTCAAAATCATGTGAATTGTATAAACAAGGTTTATTCAGAGGATAAATTTGTTTGACACATAAGTTTTGTTGAGCACTTTTCTTATTAAGAATGTCTGAAGTACCTTTCAAGTTGTTAACATTATAAAAACTGGTTACTTTCAGATTTTCCTATCTAAAAAAATAAAGTAAATAAATTTATATTTTGATTCAATATCAATATAAACTTATTATTTAAGTAAATTTTATATACACAATTTATTTTAAATTTTTAAAATATATAGTTTGGATAGATCACATGAAAATTTTAAGATGCCTCTTTTTTCATGATCGAAATCAAAACATGATTGAGATATTCAATTGCCAAAATATACCAATTATTCCAATTTTCTCTTGCTCTCTCAAGAAACTTCCAATATTTAACCAACCAATATTGTTTATTCTTTGTGATGGCATGCACATCGCTTCTTATTTCAAATAAAGAATTTAAGATACTTTTTAATTACATTCATGAATAATGATATTTATTTTTCATTCACATATTTCTCATACTATCATAAGTTATTATTTATTAAAAAAATTATGAAAGAAGGGCAATATATATAAATAAACGTACATTCATATTTCAATATTAGAAAGTTTGATACAAATAGAAGTGTTTAAATAAACGAGAAAAGCAATGGTGAGAAGAACACTGCTAGGCGATGGTTTCGAAGAGCAGAAGAGCGTTGGACTATGGTTTGAATTAAAATAATGAGAAGGGAGAGAGTAGTTGGGGTTACTTTAGTTAAAGATATTTTTGGGAATATGAAAAAATACTAATGGTAAATAAGTATTTTTTTTTTGTCAAACTATAATAACTTTTAAGCTAAAAAATAAAAAGTTATAGAGGGTCCTGCTTTTAACTTTTTAACTTATTTTAAGTAAATTTTAACTTTTTTTAAGCTGCTTTGAAAATTGTCAAACAATTTTATAAGCTAAAAAGAGCTTAAAAGCAGATTTGATCAGCTTTTAAACTAAGTCAAATGGGCTCTAATTCTAATCTAATTTATCTCAAATTTAATAACTAAATAAAAAAAAGACAAATAAATTGCCTCAAGTGGTATAAGCAAAGATATACTATGATATATTTATTTATTTTTTAATTACATATGTGTGAGTATGCGTGAGCATATGGATGCAGTGAATATGTTAATGAGGCTATTATTTAATTTAATGCGATCCAGGTCATATATTAATTAAATTAATTATCTCTAGATCTTACTTCTCTATGCAAAACTTTATATTATAATCTTAGGGGCTCAAGTATCAATGATATATTTTTCTAAAAAGTAATATAGCATGCTAAACATATATATCTGTTATTTTTTGGGAATTGATGCAATGCTCAATGCTTAATTATTATTATATTTTTGCTTAAGTTTGATGACATCATTGTTGTTTCTTTACCGTTGAATATTAAAAAAAATCCCTCAATTAAATGAGGACTAAATGTGATTACCAATGTAGAAACTTGTCCTTAAAAGTAATTGGCCCGGGAATTTTGGACCAAGTGGGCAATAATATTAAAATATATAGTACTCTACTATATTATATAATAGTAATATAATTGATTATTCCTTTAAACTTACCTAGGTTAACATTCCTTTTGCACCCCTTTCCGCCTTTTGTATCATAGGAAAATATTGACCAATGAAATACTTGAGATCTCATTATTTTATTTTCCACATAACCTAATTTAGCTCCTACTTATAAGGTTTGTGATTTCTTTTTATTTATATTATTTGTAAATGTAGGAGTGGAGTTGGAGGGGTCAAAAATGGATTCCTTTCTCAAAAAATTATGTTGATTATTTTTTATATATATGTATGGTAATAATGAATATTCTTGATGGAAATTCTGCCTCAGCTAAATTTGGCTAACCAAATCAACCTCAACAAGTATATTTCGATTGTTCCATTTAGTATCTACCTTCTTACCAAGAAATACACCACTAACTCTATTTATCAATTACTTCACTTAGAATGATAATTTTACCAGATACAAAAGTATCAACGTATGCACAAGTTAATTATAGGCATATTATATAAAAATGTCTTTTAATTTGACCTCAACTGACATTTATGTCTTTTCACTTTGAATGTGCATACTTAGATATTTAAACTTGTGTATAGTTGAATAAGTAGACACACACGTTTTATGTAGCATCCTAAATGAAAATTCACAAGTCATACATAAAGTTGGAGGGAATAGATGTCAACTAAGATCAAGTTAAATGACACTTACATATATTATGTCAACAAGTAGCATATACATTATATGCTCACACATAAAGTATCAATGTATATACATTGATACACAATATATATGCACTAATGTATAGTATTATATAATGTATATATGATGATATATTATGTATACACTTATAACGTATGTATCATATGAAGACACAACAACATGTCCAGTGAATCTTATGTTAGAAGAGGGTTGCACATACATACAAGAATAGTGTTTACAATTTAGAAATGTGTGAATTTTGCTACAAAATGTAAAATAAAACTGTATTTTATAATTATTTCAAAATATGCCTAATGCAATTTTTTTTCTTTTTTCTTTTTTCCTTTTTCTTTTAATATTATTATGGCATGTAAGCAATTAAATTGAATAATTTTGCTAATATATATTAATTCGTTGAAATAAATTTAAGTGGTTATTATTGTGAACACCACCTATAAACTCCAAATAAGATTCGAATTTTTAGCCCATGTATAGCAGGCTGCATAATACAATTGGGCCTTGTACCTGCTTTAGCCCAAAAAGAAATTTTAGCCCCATCTCTTGTTTAATGTTTCCCAAATGTAAAATTTTCATGGGTATTTATTTTGACTTTGGTCAACGTTTTAAATTCGAATGCTCAAATTAGATTTTTGTTGGTTTTGTTGAATTCGGAGGTGATTTTCGCTCTAGAATAAGCTTAACTATAAAGTTAGAGGTTTCAAGTGCATTTTGGTATTTTGAATGTCATAAGTTGTGTTAGTTGCGATTAATCGAATTTCAAATTTAAGGAGACTTTGGATTTAATTTCCGAAAAGAGTCCAAAACATCGAATTTAATAGTTTCTATGGAGTTATGATGAATTTCAAGGGCCTATTTCATGATTTTATGCGTTGGTTGAATTGTTGGTTTTGGGGGTTGCAACCTGCAGTTAACACTTTTGTGATCCCTTGGTCGCAAAAGCGACCACTGTTATTAACAATGTCCCATAGCTATTAGAAATGCCCGCCTAGTCAATGAATATCCCGAAAGCAATCCTGTGATCGCTTAATCGAAGCCTGCCTAGGGTAGGTGCCGCGAAAGCGATTAATAAGGTAAATATATGTCACATCACTTTTTCTAGACAAACTTTATCTTTCCATAATATTAGTGATATAATTATTGTATACTTTTATATTTTATTTCTATACTTATAAGTTTATACTTCTATAATTATCACCTATGTACTACAAGCAAAATAATATTTTTTTGATTTTTAATAAAATAAGTTATAATGAAATTTAAGATGTTGATATGCAAATAGACAATATTTTGTCTGGTATTTAAATCATATTGTATCAAACTTGTCTTAAGAACTAATATAGAAGGAGATCAAAATTCATTTTTATTGTTTTACTTTTCAAAATAATCTCCTATGAGATATTGCTAAAAAATATAGAATAGTTGGAATGATTTGTAATATATATGAAATTATATATAATGGAATGTTCCAAAGATGACTTTTGGATTGAGAATTAAAAAGGCATCTTTAAGATACGTCATATAGGGTTTTAAATATTAACAACAATCATATATCTAATAAAATTTTACAGGTAAGATCTGAGAAGGGTAAAATATCACAAATTTTATCAGTATCTCATAGAGATAGACTATTTTTGGAATATCTTCAGCTCAAATACAGAAAAATAATAAATATAAAGCAATAATGAAAATGAAAAGCAATGACAATTCTATAAATAAAATAAATATATCAAAAAAATAACAGGCAGTAACAGCATAATATATACGCGACTAATTCTACTAACTTATTACATCACAAGGCAAAACAACAACTTACCCCTACTAGTCTATTAACCTTCCACCCTTATACTCGACCTTTATTCCTTTCTATCTAAGATCATATTCTCAGTGATATGAAACTGCACCATATTCTGTTCAATCAGCTCTCCCCAATACTTTTCTAGTCTACCTCTACCCTTTCGCATAACCCTTAAATTCAACCTCTCACACTCCTAATAGGAGCTTCGACACTCCTCCTTTATACATGTCCAAGCAATTTCACTCTTGTTTTTCTTAGCTTATCTGCCAGTGAGGTCACCTCTACCTTCTCCCAAATAATTTTATTCCTAATCTTAACACGCTTAGTATGTCCACATATCCATATCAACTATATCTCCACAAACAACATCTTCTGAATATGCAATTTTTTGACTGAAAAATGCTCTACCCCATATAGTAAATACCGTCTAAACACCCTTCTGTAAAACTTACCTGTAAGTTTAGGTGATATCTTCTTATCACATAATACTGTATAAGCAAGCCTTTATTTTATCCATGTTATTCCAATGCGGTGCGTTACATTATCAATATCATCGCTACTTTAGATAATGGACCTAAGATATTCAAAACTTACTCTATTGGGAATAGGTTAAGTTACGAGCCTCACTTCGATGGTCGCTTCATCCCTGTTAACACTAAATTTTCACTCCAAGTATTCTATTTTGGTCATGCTCAATTTAACTATTCGGACTTCAGAGTATGTCTCTAAACCTCCGACCTGTCATTAATTTTTTCCCAAGTCTCATCAATTAGTATTATGTCATTCACAAAGAGTATACATCATGGAACCCCCTCATGAATAGACCATAGTAGCTCATCAATTTGACTTTTAAGCATTTTTTTTAAAAAAAATTGAAAGTGTTTTGAATTTTAAGATGAATGTTTATATTTTAGCTATATAAGATTAAACACATATATATCATCATGAGAATGCACACATAAAAATTTAAATTAAATAAAGTAAAAAATTAATTTTTAAAATGAATGACTAAAGCTTTAAAGAAAATATAAAGAACTAAATAAAGCGAAAAATATTTTTGTAAACAAACAACTTACTTTTAACATTTATACAATTTATATTATTTTGAATACAATAAATCAAACAACCAATAAAAATAATTCAGTGCAACTTAGACAATTGTAATGAATTCCAACATAACTCATTTTCAAACTACTCTCCCCCCTTTACCCTCTATTTGATGGTGGTTTGCCGTGATTTCTTAATGTACGATATAGTATGATACTATATATTATATTAATGTTTGGATAAAATGTATGATTTGCTATTATTTAAATATTATTATTTGATTTGATTGTATGATACTATATTATAACTGATAAATGTATGAAAATATCTTTGATTATTATAAATATTAAATTTATTAATATTTTTTTAGTAAACACACAAGAACAAATAGAAAAACAAACTAATATATCTGAAAATCATACAAACAACATACTCAGGGGCCGTTTGGTAGGAGGTATGGGACAAAATAATCCATGTGTTATGCGTGGGATTATTTTATACCATGTTTGGTAGAATTTTATGCTTGTGTGTAACTAATCCATGTATTAATTAATACACCCTATTTGGTAGTATAACTAATACCTTCTATTTAGTGTTATTAGCTAATACCTTCTAGTTAATACCATGGGATTGCATATGTAAAAATAAAAATATCCCTTAAATTCTTTGACATTTTTATACTTTCTTGATTTTATGTTTTATATTTATAATTTTGCACTAGTAAATTTATTTAAATAAATTAGCTTACAGATTTTACTTATTTGCGGGTTTATATTTGCATAATATAAAAAATTAACAAATTTACCATGTCAAATTTTTAAATTTTATTTACTTGCGAGTTCATATTTACATAATAAACAAAAAATATTTTGCCATCAGTTCTTTTTAATAATTAATGTAGTTTAGTTGATACAAAGGCCTAATTAAGTGATTTTATTGATAAAAAATAAAGTGCAATGACTATGTTAAATAAATTCTCATAGTTGAATGACCTTTTAAGATATAAACTCCATATCAAAATTACAACTTACAACTTTTTATGTGCAAATATAGATGGTTTGTTCATTTTTACAATTGTTTACCATTTTTTTCGATTTTAAAAATAGATGACCCATCTCTATTAAATTGAAAATTGATGTTTTATAAGTAATTAATTTATTAAGATAACAATTATTTATCCTCCAATAATTCAAGTAAGAAAATAACAAACATGATAAAAAATTGTTGTTCTCTTAGGTAGTTAGAAGTCACAATAAAATAATTGATCCAATTCCATGAAATAGAAAATTCCATAATAATTCAAGAATATAATTAATTTTTTTTTTGTAAAGTTTTAAACTAAACACAAGATTAAAAGGGAAACAATGAACCAAACATTTGATAAAAAATAATTCCTCCATTACTAATCTTGCATTGCTAGTATCTGCATTATTTATTTGGAAAAACTAAGCTTGTTACCCCTTTAAATCAAATTATTTACATTCATATACCCCTTTATATTTTGTACTCCCATACTATTAAAATTTTGCCTTCTAATATTAAAATTCGCGCGCTGATGTCATGCTCACGTCAACACTACTTGTATGTTATACCAATTGGGTATCAATATACTATTAGAGTATCACAAAAGATTAAGTTCATTCTATATAATATCGCTATGGTATATATATACACCATTAGAGTATATTTCATAGTATTTATGATAACATCAACATGATGTCAACATGCGAAATAAAAAAAATAAGTAGGTAGAAAGATAAATAATTTGGATAATAAGTCCATTAATAATAAATAATTTAGATTGAATTTATTAAAGATAAATAATTTCAAATTAGGTTTATTTTGTATAATTTTTTTCCCCCTTGTAATCTAACGACCTTAAAGAAAAAAAAAAAGCAAGAATTAAAAAAAAAAATCTCAGAAGTGTTCATGGCATAGGGAGGATACGAAGCATTTTAGTTTTTCCGGTAAACCCTAATACTTTCCCAATATTTGTTGTTTCTCCGATTGGAAGATCCCTTTTTCAATTGTTTCTCCGTCATTCTTACCATGTTTCCTTTTGATTTGGTGCCTTGAAATATCGCTAATACTGTTCTTTCAGCCAACCGAGTTGGTGGACAGATTTCTGGAAAATGAGTGGACTAACTGTCACAAAACTTGATAAGTAATATCTGTAGTAAATAAGTGATTTTCTTGGTCTACATCGGATTATTAATAGTGGGGTTAGTTTAGTTTCTATTTTCACTTTCAATGGATGAGGTATGATAATCCTCATACCCAAAATTGGCTGAATAATTGAATTCTTATTCCAATTGTATATCAAGTTATTTAGCAACTAAAGCCATGAAACCCCTTGCTAGGGGTTTGCCTTCTGGATTGAGCTCGTCGCCTGGTGCAGGCTACCTTTCTTGTGTGATTTGCAAGCTATTGTACAGGAACGAGGTTTTACCCTGCATGCACTAAAGGGTAGCGGCTGTGGGTTTCTCTTGTTATTAAAAACAAAACAATGAACTATTGTTTGTTTGGTTTGAATGTTAGATTGAGTATCTTGGAGTGTTACTACCTATTGTTTCTTGTGCTTCCGTTACGTCTTTTTTAGTCTATTTTTGTTGTTGTATCGTGAAATGTTGTTTCATAGAAAAGGATCTGATATAAAAGAAATTCTGAATTTTTTGCAGTGAAATGTTACATCTTGCGATGAGTTCATGGTTATGATCCAGCTCTACCATCTGCCTTTCAGATTGCAGATGTCGAGAAATGAAAAACATAAGTTTTGAATTCTGCATTAGAATTCAGGGAAGTACTAATGAATAGCAGACAAAGAATCCTTGGTGGTGGGGTTCAGCATGTGTTGGACTATCTGAGACGAATGCATGCTGAAAATCCAGCATTTTTCTATGCGGTTCAAGGTGATAATGGATCTTCTAATGGAAACATTTTTTGGGCTGATGCGACTGCCAGAATGAACTATCATTACTTTGGGGATAGTATCAAACTGGATACTTCCTATCGAGCTAACGGCTATAGGGTGCCGTTTGCCACTTTCACTGGCTTAAATCATCATGCCCAGCCTGTTCTTTTTGGCTGTGCTTTGCTTTTCAATGAGTGTGAAGGCTCACTTGTCTGGCTCCTTCAAACTTGGCTTCAATCGATGTCTGGACAGAAGCCTGTTTCCATCACAACTGACACTGATCATCTCATACAGATGGCTGTTGCTCATGTTCTTCCAGAAACGCACCATCGTCTTTGTAAATGGAGCATACTTCGAGAAACCAAGGAGAAGCTCACTCATGTATGTCAAACACATCCAACCTTTGAAACCGAATTTATGAAGTGTGTTAATGGAACAGAGACAATTGAGGAGTTTCAATCTCAATGGAAGTCACTCCTAGAAAGATATTACCTCACGGATAATGAATACCTTCAATCAATTTATAGTGCTTGCCGTCACTGGGTTCCTGTTTTCATGCGAGAGACGTTTTTTGGGGATATTATAAGTGATGAAGACAATGATGCCAAAAACACTTTCTTCGATGGGTATGTGGATGCTTCTACTTCTATCCAGTTGCTGATTAAACAATATGAAAAAGCTCTTACAATCTGGCACGAAAAGGAATTGAAGGCAGATCTTGATTCTACTAATACTACACCAATTCTGAAGACACCATCGCCTATGGAAAAACAAGCAGCTAATCTCTATACTAGGAAGGTTTTCATGAAATTTCAAGAGGAACTAGTTGAGACCCTTGCAAATCCTGCTACCAAAATTGATGAATCTGGAACTATCACAACATATCATGTTGCAAAATTTGGGGAAGAGCACAAGGCACACACGGTTAGGTTCAACACATTTGAGTTGACAGCTAATTGTAGCTGTTTAATGTTTGAATTTTCAGGCATAATTTGTAGACACGTGTTATCTGTGTTCAGAACCAAAAATGTTCTTACGCTTCCTTCCCAATATATTTTGAAACGTTGGACACGAAATGCCAAGACTGGCAGCGGAAGCACTGTAGAGGAACATCCTTTGGAGTTACCTAGCAATTATCAAGAGTCTTTAACTATGCGTCATAATAGTTTGCGACAGGAGGCAATTAAATTTGTAGAAGAAGGGGCAAAATCAATTCATAGTTATAATGTTGCAATGAATGCTCTAAAAGAGGCTGCAAAAAAGGTTGCTGCAGCAAAGAAGAAAAATGCTGACAAAACTCTGGTAAACAACGTAGTAAATGGACACAATCAAGTAATGGATGAAGGAGATATTGATCAAACAGATTCACGTCAATCCAAGGTGAGTTTTCATTGAGAGTTCCTTACTTTCTATGATATGAATTTGGTCCATTTAATGATATTTCATTTCTTGCTATCAAATTTTTTGCTATACAACCATGCCCATTTCGCTGTTTGACTTATATCAGTCCAATTGGATTTTAGTTTCAAAGTGATACTGTAATATTGTGAGATTTCAAGTCTCTCATACCTAGACCATTTCTCTCACGAGTGATAGTGCTCCATTTCACTTGGTTGAATGCTTTTTATACTTGTTGCTGTGTCATAATAATCTCTACGTAGCTTATCCAGTTTCCTTGAGACTTGTACGGGAAGAGGAAATAAGGACATCATATTGGTGGGTAAGTCATCCAACATTCTATTAATAAGGACCAATCTCCCACTCAATGATAAGTGTTGCCTATTCTAGTCAGACAGTTCTTTTATTTTCCTAAATAGAAGCAGAAGTTGATTCAGCACCAAGGGATAGCCCCTAACAACTAACAAGTAGTAGGAAAATAACCAATGGAACATCCAAGAAAGTCTGGAAGTAGCTTAAATAGACACATCATTTACTAAAAAAATTTGACCCATGGAGAAATTGATGTGAAGTTTCAAGGTAGCTTCGAAAGTCAACAGGATAACCCTTAGGAAAAGAGTCTGCAATATCTCAACATCACATAGAATCCTACTTCATCTGTGAAGAAAATATGAGAGATGCATCACAGACTATCATCCAAATAGGATGGACAAAAACCTCTAGTCAACCCCTTGTGGACAGTAATGATAAGCATATTACTTAGACCTAACATAGCCAAGATAAAGAGGAATGGACATAAAAATCACCTTGTCTTGGACCTCTATGGGAAGGGAAGAAGCCATTGATGAGAACGGAGAATTGAACCGTGGATATGCAAAAAGAGATCCAATTAGTCCTTTTCTGTCTGAAACCTATATCCTTGAAAAGAGATAGGAGGTAGTTTCGATTCACATGATCAAAGGCCTTTTCAGTGGCAATTTACAAAGATCCTCCAAAGGTTTCATCTAATTCTGGAATCTAGACACTCGTTGGCAATAAAAGATGCTCTGCTTTTCTCCCTTTGAGAAAGGCCATCCGATTGAATGTGTTCCTTATAACCTTCTTAAGCCTGCTAGCTTACACTTTAGAGGAAATTTTACAGGAACTGCCTACAAGATTGATAGGCTTAAAGTCTCATACCTCCTTGATGCCATCGTTTTTAGGTAAGATAGTAGTAAAAGCGACACTAAAGCTCTTGAGAAAATGTTCCTGATGATGGAAGTAGCTCACGGCATTTAGAAGATCCTAACAAATTATACTCCAGCATTTTTGGTAGAAGCACATAGTAAACCCGCTTGGCCTGAGGGCTTCATATCCTTCACTTTTTTGTTCGCTAAGGATTTCTTCTTCCTAGAATGGTTGCATCAAAGCTGAATTGTCTTCATGAGAGATAACCAGAGGACTCCTGTAAAGGCAATGATCTTGTTGTTAATGGATTCTTAATCTGTGACAATAAATTGGGAGAGGCTATGTGATTTCTTCTATAGTGTCCATTTACCCTTTTGTGGAAAAAATTAGTATTCTTGTCCCCCTGTTTCAACCAAAGCTTTTCTAGATGTTTGTCTCGATAACTTCTTGTTTAGCAATGGACTCGAGGTCCATACGCAAACCAGCTCGTTGGATCAATTCAGAATCCGAGAGATTCCTATTTTCAGCAATGTTGTCAAAGTTTAGACTATCCTCCAGAATTGGCGATCCTCTTGACTCCAAAAAGGCCTTTCCATTGTAACTTTTGATTTACAAAAGGACTTTCTATTGTTACTAGATTACATTATTTTCAGGATAAAAGGTCCAGCTAGTGAACCTGCTATTTTTTGTTTAGAATGGCAATTAGATGTTCAAAATCTGGGTATATAACACATTTTTTAAACTGAGTGCATCTCTTTTTAACTATGATTCAATTTAGGCGTTAATCTTGAAGGATGTGTTGGATTTCATTCATTACTGAATATGATAGGACTTTTTTATTCAAAGAAGACCAGAACAAAAACTATCAGGATAAAAGTTCCAATAACCTGGGCTGCCGATATATGGTATTAGGATGACATCCATATGTTAATTGAAAAAATTAAATTGTAGGTATAGGTAATGGCCACATCAGAAGTACTGCACTCATCTCTTTCTCTTAAAATTTTACGCACTCACCTATACCATCCCTGTAGGTAGTTGGATTTTAATTCCCTATGTAGTAGTCATTTGCTCCATCCCTGTGTGTATCCACTGTTACATAAATTATATTCTGTTCTCATGTTAGAGTGCTTCAAAATCAATCAGACATTTGGAATAACAAATTGACACAGAAAAAAGAGGGACAGATGAAAACAGATATTCAACCATGAGCACTGGGCTCGTCATATAAGACTGCACAAATTGGAATTATCACATCAGACAAAGTTGCATCACCTTACTGTTTTTTGGTGCAATATAGACTTATTGAGTTCATTGCAATTTCAACTGTGGCCTTGACTTGTAAATATCCTTAAAGAACCTTTTTGTTGCGGACTTTTTAATACAAATATCTTTTAATGATAGAAGAAATTTTCCTGAATTTGATTTCACCCTAGCTTTTGTTTTGATTTCAGAAATCACTATATCTGTCTCGAATTTCTCAATTGGTTTTGGTCAAAGTACTCAAAATCGACTAACCATATCCGGTATAGATCCCACACATATACCCGTGTGGTGTCTATACGGGTCTAGCACCAAAAGTGAAGAGTCCTCGCAAGTTAGGTTGATTGATATGTTGAAGGGAACAAGTATTAAGGTGAGAGTTCAAGTTTTTATTATTTAAAAATAGGAGTGAATCATAAAGTGAGAGAAGTTTACATTCAGAATAATTTTTGTCTCCTTCAAATGCAAAAATGGATGTAATGGTCCCTTTTTGAGGAAATTTTATTCTCTTTAAGGAAAGTAGATGCTATATTATAAGACAACCAAAAGTGGATTGTGAGAACTGAGAATTAAATGGGAAAAGGGAGTAGTATTCTATAAATTGTACGGATCATGAGGTCAAGTTCTTTTTGCCAACCAATCTATAATATCATACAAAATTTGTTTGAATATAATGATAGCTCTAGACGTTATGATAGTCCAATGATGGTCAGATTGATATTGATAATATGAACCAGGACATTTTTCCCCTTGTTTTTTTTTATTGTTTGGATATGGTTTTGATTTGGCCAATAAATACTATTTGCTGCTGCTAATAAATCTTCCGTTCATCTTTTCTGTTTGACTATATGGTTGTGAGAAACGTTAAATTGAACAACTAAGAAGGGTCACTTGTCAATATAGAAATGCTATACTTTTTTGTTGTCGTCTCCTTTATGTGATGATCCAAACATGGGCATGATGACAACTTGTGTTATCACATCAAGACAAGTCGGCCTAAATCTAATTATATAGGTAAAAGCAGAAATACAGCGAAAATGAAAACTCAATATAACAAAGTATGCGAAAACTTAATTAAACTCATAATACCACTCTAAAATCAGGTTATCACGTGTACAAGCTGCTAATGTATTAGAGAAGAACTGAAAGAAAATACAAGTCTTTATGTCGTTGTTCTTTTAATAGAACAAGAACATAATAAAAGAGCATGAGGGTCTGCTGAGATAACAAGTAACTATTTCTCAAGTCTGCACATAAAAGCCTCGGATTGAATATTGAAGGTAGGCAATCAAGAAGATTCGCGCTTGCAACCTACACAAGTGTAGAAGCAAGGATAAGTACCCAATGACACGGTACTCAACAAGCAAACCACTAAACACAAAGTATAGCAATATAGAATATGACTACTATCACTCCAACCAAACATTCACTACTATGTCCGACATAGAAATTAACCCAACCTAATCGTGCATAATTTACGTCACATGGTATGACTATCAATATTTAACTATATATAGATCATCAATGCTACAAATCAAAGTCATCTAGCATAAGCTTCACAACTTTCACAGATGTTAATAATGTGCAATGAAATGAAATTATAATACACATCTGTTGAGACTCACACTTGAACCCACAAGGGATGCACAAGGTTCATATACTCAGAAGGAACCTCGACATCAATACTAGTCGTCAAAAGAGACCTCGGCATCACTACCATCCATCGGAAGAGACCTCGACATCAATCTATCCCATCACCGTGCTTTAGAAAATAAAATTGATGCTAATAAGCATATTCATGTAATAGTGAGGAGATAACAACTTTCATATCTTATTTCTTAAAAAGTGGTTTGTGATAACAACTCCAATTGTTATCACAAACAACTTTTTAACAACATAGGGCTTCAAAACTCTTCCCAAGAGAGATAACTTTAAATATCTTGGGTCTGTCATCCAAAGTAGTGGGGACATCAACGATGATGTCACGCATTGCATTAGGGCACCATGGATGAAACGGAGGATTGCCTTTGGAGTATTGTGTGATAAGAAGGTACCACCTAGACTTGAAAGTAAGTCCTACAGAATGGTGGTTAGACCCTTTTTGTTGTATGGGATGGAGTGTTGACTAGTCAAAAACTCAAATGTTATGCATGTTGCGGAGATGGGATGTGTAGACATACTAGGAGTGACAAGATAAAGAATAAGGTTATTCGAGAGAAGGTGGGAGTGACTTCTGTGGTAGACAAGGTGAGAGAAACGAGGCTGAGATGGTTTGGGCATGTGCAAAGGTGGTGTGTCGATGTCCTATTTAAGGAGGAGCAAGATGTTGGATTTAAGGGTAATGCAGAGGGTTAGGGGTAGATCAAAATAATATTGGGGAGAGGTAATTAGACAAGCTATAACACTACTTCATATCACCCAAGACAAACCATAGATAGAAAGGAGTGGAGGTTGTGTATTAGGGTGGAAGGCTAGTAAGGATAGGATGTTGTCTTCTTGTGTGGCGGTTTAAGGTTTATCGGATTATTAGTCATGTTAATATAGTTGTGTTTTTATTACTTTTCGATTGTTTTGTTACTTTTATTGTTTTTTTCTTGTAGAATTAAAATTGCTTTTTGTTTTAGCTGCTATTCTATATCTCTTATTTTTTTCTTTTATTTGGGTTGATACATTTGAGTCGAGGGTCTTTCGAAAACTACCTCTCTATCTCCATGAGGTAGTGGTAAGGTCTGCGTGCACTCTACCCTCCCCATATCCCATTTGTGAGATATTATTAGGTATGTCGTTATTTAGGGCTTCAAAACTCTAAAACTTCCAATTTTTCTTACTTTTCAATCAAATGGCAAGTCAGACTTGATAAGCTTATCAAACAAGACTCGGGGCAACTATCTGGATGGCTAAAACTATAATTTTTTGAGAATTTTCAAAAATGACCTTCAAAGTTATTACACTCTATTAGTATTTGGTAGCGCATGCCGGATTGAGAGAATTAAGATTAATTTCCAAGATGGGTGGAGAAGTCTGGGAGAAACCATATCTTATCCCAGATCAATGAGAACATCAATAATTCTCTCAATGAGGATGCAGCTTCCAAATACAGAAGAAATGAGAAACTGAAAGTGCCTTCTCCAAAATTTTGTGGTAATGAAAATTCTGAAATCTAGGATCTAGACAGCCAAATAGTAAAGATGATAGTTATTTAGAAATACAAGTGTCATGCTATGCATAAAAGGTTGCCTATGCTCTTCAGTCATCACTTCTTCGAGTTCATCTTTACACTTGTGATTTGAAGTGTTTCAGTTGATAAAACTAAATTCAATCATATCATATAGGGACAAAATACTTGTGTGAACATGGGTGGATCTAGTGTATTAGGTGGGGGTTCTCGGGAACCAGTAGCTTTTGCATAGGTTGTGTATTTGATTGAGAAATTATTAAATATTTAAGAATTATTAGTTGGGAACGCAGTAACAAAGTGGACTATTAGTCTTATGGTAGAAATAAAACCTGCTAAGCTTGCTGCCTTCTTTTGACACAGATTCAATTCCCCTCGGTCACTTTTATATAAATCATTTACATTATAAAAAACTCCACTTTTGCTTCTCTTATAAAAAGCGCTACTAGCTCTTCCCTTTATTTTCCCTTATTCGAGATTGTTGGGACCCGTAAACTTCAATCCTGTATTGGCCTCTGGAAGGACTGTGTCTATGTTAATGAAACAGAGATTTATCCGTATTCTGATTGTAGTTTCTTTTTTTGGCAGGAAGAGAAGGAACAAAAGATCCGTGAATTGACTGCCGAGTTAGAATACTTAAATCAACAATCGGAAGTTTATCGTGCCAATCTATTAGCAGTTCTGAAAGACTTGGAGGAGGAGAAACTAAAGCTATCTGTGAAAGTGCAAAATGCACGGCTTAGCTTAAAGGAGTGAATCCTTTTCATTCATTTTTCTTGTTTCAAATGCTTGTGAATTTAGTTCTTATTTATGATGAGAAGCATGAAGATGAAATGTACATAGCCAGAATTCAGCTAGCATAGTTTTCTTCACCTCCAGTAATGGTCAGTGCATTGTTGGATACTTGTCTCACTTGTACATTAAGCATCACATTGAAATTCCATCTGCATTTCTAGCTATGTTGCTCAAACTTTTCAAAAATATCGATTAGTTTGTGTTGGATATTCTAAAAGTAGTGTATTTTGGAGAATCCGACAAAAATTTGGATTTCCAGTCCCTATTACCATTCACACTTGCTTGTGTCCATCAACCTTTTCCAAGATGAAAATTAGTCAGTATCCATCCACCATGATTATGAGCTATGAAAAATCCAGTCATTGATAATTTAGAAACACTAATTTCAATTATGTCAGGAATAACTAGGGAAAAAAAAACATTGTCTTTCTAATGATAAATAGTTAACTCTTTGGTTGCTCTCTAACCCTTTTGATTAATTTCATCTTCTGTCGAATCATTGACTGCTTTATTATTTAGCTCTTGCTGTTGTAAAACATAAACAATATAAAACAAGAAATATAGAGAGTAGAAGTATAGAATATCATCTTTTTTGAATGTCTTCAAGTATCTCTTATAATGGTGAATGATAATCTTATTGATAGGTTGAGAAAATCACTCCAAAAGTCGTCATACTTAATAGATATATTTCTATCCAAAATGGTTCATAAAACCTAGAGAATATGTATACATGAATGCAAGTAGTTTATGGATTAACTAAAGGCAAAAGTATTAGAAATGCCTCCCAACTTATCTAAAATTATTGGTTTCGTCCCTAAACTATTGACAGGGCTAAGAATACCCTCCAACTTGACGAAATAGGCTTAATTACACTCTCCCATTTGGTGTGTTGTGCACACGCCACACTTTGACTTTTTTGACTAATGTGGCATACACATGTATATTTATTCAACAAAAAATAAAGTAAAAATAATTATTGTATTTTTGAAAAATATTTTTTCTGAAAAATGAATTGATGTCTAACTCATTTTCTCATATTTGATTGGTAAGTTGAAAATATTTTCTATTGTTTGGTTAATTGAACGAAAATACCAACTATTTTTAGTTAGAGAGTACAAAACATCTTTTAGAGTATAAATATTTAAATTCTTTTTTTGAGGGATAGGGGGTGGGGT
>JAABOM020000101.1:3831092-3852255 GCA_011800125.2 Solanum clarkiae
ATGTATATATGTGTATATGTTTCTGTATATTCTGGGAGCTGCTGCAGGTGCAGTTAGTCAATAAAACAGAGGAAACTTTGCCGAAATTTCGGTAGAATTCCAGACTAGGTTATAAAGAAATTTGGTTTAGTATGTGTTTACGTGCCCCTATCGGGCACTGGTCACGACCCCAGGGTGGGGTGTGACACTTCGCTTCACCATCAAAGACTTTGCAGTTATCACCGGGCTAAAATGACGATCCACCAAAGTTGTGAGCGGTGTGACAGAGATCAATTCATTTCGTCCAACAATGACAAACTGATCGACATTTCTTAATTTATGTGTCTCTCAATTTCAAGTACTTTTTTTTAGAAAAAATTGTCTAGACTATTTTTAGGTAAAACTGTTTGTTGCCTTTGTTTTTTGGTGTTGAATTGCTATCTTAACAATTTTTTGGGAAGGTACCAGAAGTATTTTTGATGTTCAATATATATGGTAGTAATTTTGATACTTCTTTATAGATGGTACTTGCAACTACTTTATAAATTTCAATCTATTTTTTTGGAACTATGGATGTTATACTTTATATTTCTTGACGCGCCACAATAACTGTATGAAACTTTTAAGCAATTTAATTAATAAATGATACTAGAACCAGTCAACAAATTTACAACTACTAATACTTGACTTACACAAGATACCCATACTTTTAATCTATTTATTGTTCTTTTACTTGATACTTTAATAAATATCAAGTATCAAGTAATACAACATAATTTGATTTACAATTTAGTTAATTGATATCTTTAGTTAAAACTTAAAATTACTTATTTTTTTTTTCAAAAATAAGTTTTAGTTTATGTACTTATGGCATTTAAATGAACAAAACAGATGATACGTAATTAAGTATCAACAATTATATAAACACATGTATGCATCAAGTTGACATTCAAACTTTCCATCACATAGCTAAATTTTTCTAATCTAGGTTTCATTTTGTTAATCTTCATGGTATTTATACTGTTTCCGTTTATTATTAATATATACAAAATTATCATTTTCTCATGACATATTACGAATCATAAAACAAGATATATATAAGAACTAATTTACACATAGACAACATTGCAAATTTATTTTTCAAGATGAAATGTTTTTCCACAATTGTATTTCATATTTCCAACAAATAAGTTTGTAACCACCCATCAGCTTATCACTTTTCCTTCGAATAAAGAGTACATGTCCTTCTATTGTGGCCTTCATGACCACAACGCCCACAACAATTTGTGCTTGTGCTCCTCTCATAAGTAGCGTCAACACGATGAAAAGATACATGAACTTGTTATCCGGATACACCGTATTTAACATATATATATATACACTGGCAGTTGTCTATAAACATCTGCAGGCTTGCCCCTCAACATCTCCAACGCCCGCTTTTTTGTACGCTATGCTTTTTGATATGTAATATCAATCCCAAAAGCAGTCTTGAAATTATTGACTATATTATTTGGTGTGTGAATTCTTTTATAATTAATCAACTTTGGTGCTGTCACACCGCTCACAAATGACAACATCGCTTCTATTTTATAAAGCATTTGTTCGCCCATAGACATGTATGAACATCGTTGAAGTATCTAATCTTAAATACTTTAATATTTTTCCTGCACGATGCCTTCATTCTTCCGCTACAGTCATCCGAACAACATACTAACACATAGCTACAAAATTAATGAAATTAAGTCATTCAAACTGAAAAAAATATTCAGGTATATAATGTCATTTTTTGGTGAGGCAGAATGCTCAATATAACTAATTTTTTTATTATTTACCAAAAAAAATATCATCATACCTTTTAATATGTTTTGGTACCTGAATAAATAAGTCTTTCAATAATTATCAATTTATGGTAAAATGATTTTAGACAAGTATCTATTTTTTTCACCTTTCCAAGGTGAAATACAACCAGATATCAAATTACACCTTAAATTACTTCAATCTTAATTATCTTGTAAATGTACAATCCACACATACAACATATGAAATTCAGGTATCATTTTACCTACATAATTCAAAATGCTTTCAAGTATCAATTATAACAAAACTTAAAATCACTTGAATTCAACTGTCCGATTTTTTTACTTTGAAATTGTACCCTTTTTCGATCTTATACTTCGCCATTATTATTGCAACTAGAGTCGCTTTATCCTTATACAATTGTTTCTCTCTTACATCAAGACTTGGTGTCATAGTGAACACGTTTGATACCTTTATTCCATTTTCAAAACAATACTCAGTATTCTCAATCTCCACTGACCTAATCACATCGACGTCACATTGCGTTACTTCGGCACAAACAATCAACCCATTAACATCATCAAACATCACAGTATCAGCCACATCCAAATCAGTAGTATCCACGCATAATAGATACTTAAAGCCAGATTCATTTTTTTTAATTTCAAGGTACAACTTCGCCCCCATATCATTTTTAATAGTTATAGCAGAAGCATTACCCTCAACAACGTATCTAACAATAATTGTTTTTCTTGTTCTATTGATGCCCAATTCATCCACAATTGTGTCAACTAAGTTTATAAACGAAATATTTTCCCAACGACTCTACCATCGCTTTTGTACCCATGATAATAAACATCGGATTTCCACTTTCCAGAATGGCAAAGTAAAATAGACACCTTCATCATTTCTCCACCTCGATCTGCTTTAGCAATTGAAACTAATCTCTGCTAATTTGATTCGTTACAACTCAATTTTCACGTTTTTGAAAATGAAATATGTTATGGATACTCGATCTACTTGAGCAATTGCAACTAATCTCTGCTACTTTGATTCGTTGCAAGTCAATTTTGCAGAAAAAATTTTCAAATTATTGAAAACGAAATCTGTTATGGATCCATATCTGTTGAATATTATGTCAACAACGGCTTATCGTAATTAATGGTGGACTTAATGTGATTTCCGTTTACTTCCTTTTTTTATGTAACTGACTGGATAGTTCCTTTTATTTCGCTAAGTATCAACGTTGCACTAAAGTATTACATGTTGCTTTAATTTAGGAGATTTTACGTAATTTTATAAAAAATTGATAGAGAAGAAAATTATGTGTTTATAGTATGAGATTTGTATAATTTTTATATTTTAATATACTCTTATCTTATCTAAGCCCATGATTAATGATATATATCCAATACTAGATCTGTTTGCATTATCAAGTGAATTGAATGCTATCCCTGATACCCACGAAGTTGATATTATTTTAAATTTGTGATACCCACGAATTGAATCACAAATATTGAATATTAGATATTTCCTCTCTTCATTTTTTACTTGGCCTCTCAACAATACTTGTTCAGTTTATGAAAATTTAATTTCTAATTCACCCTTATCATTAATTATAGTCATTTTTTTAAGGTATTATATTTATTATATTTAAAGAATGATTTGATAAAATTACTCATGTCATTTACTATTTTTTAATTTATGTGTCAAGTCAATAAAAGACAAGTAAAAATGGACGAGGGAGTATATTTCATTATCAAGTGAATAGTCATAATGATATATTATTTGACATTTGTGATACCCACGAATTGAATATATTAGATGGTAGGTGGATGGTGGGGCTTAAATTTTCATCCAAGGAACTCATACCCATGACCCATCCGTATGATTGAATAATTAATATTCCCTCCGTCCCATATTATAAGGGCATTTTTCTATCAATATTTGTCTCATATTATAAGAGCATTTACTAAATTAGGATAAAATTAATTATTATTTTTTTCATTTTACCCCAGCATTAATTAGTGTATTAATGATTTTTCTAACTTAATTTAATGTACATTGAGATA
Organism: Solanum clarkiae; assembly: GCA_011800125.2. Taxonomy (NCBI): domain Eukaryota; kingdom Viridiplantae; phylum Streptophyta; class Magnoliopsida; order Solanales; family Solanaceae; genus Solanum; species Solanum clarkiae. The sequence goes on from JAABOM020000101.1 coordinate 3,834,941, forward strand.
AATGAAGGATAAAATGGTAAAGTCTACTAATGTATTAATGATTTTTTAATAATCGTGTAAAATATAAAGTGCTCTTATAATATGGGACGGAGGGAGTATAATATATTTATAACTGGTAAAGTTGCTGCAATATGATCAGGAGGTCACGAGTTCAAGCCTTAGAAACAGTCTCTGGCAGAAATGCAAAGTAAGACTATATACAACAGACCCTTGTGTTCAGGCCTTTCCTCGGACCCCACGTATAGCAGAAGCTTTAGTGCATCAAGCTTGCCCTCTCATTTTAATAGAGTCAAAACTATAGGTAAAAAGTATATAATTTATAATATAAAGAAATAGGTTGCCGAAAGTGGACAATATCTATATATAGCCTAGAATGGTCTACCTCTTCTTGTACTCCACTATATTTTCCCTTGTAAGGATTACTCTTGATCCCTAGCTCATTTTAAGTTCCAAATTCATGGGTCTAAAGTCCAAATTATGTGCCCAAATAGAAGTGAAGGCTAAACATGATGTGTTTCATGATGCCTATAGGCACAAACCACACCATGTCTCCACAATGTCCCCTGTCCATGTACAAGGTTGTGACTCTCTTGAAGGAGACTTTGGAACTGTTGGCTCCAAGATTTGTTGGAAGTATACCCACGGTAAGCACAATTTGCCCAAAATAATTAAGAATTTTGATTTGCTAAAAATTTCCTAACAAATTTAAAGAGTTTTCATCGATGCATTAAAGCTATAATCAATTAAGCAAGGATGGAAACCATGTTGGGATCAAACTTTAAGAGATGAAGACCTTAGACCGTCATCTCTTTATCAAGATCTATCATGTCAAATCATTAAAAATATCAGAACTAGATGTTGAAGCGTATCTGGAACTACGAGTGTAGTAGTGATTCTCCATCTTGCATTTGTAGGTATTCCAAATCAAGATGTGAGTTTCTCTCTCTTTCTAAGTCCTAACGATGGAATATCAAAAAGAAAACTCTACATCTATTTGGGAACAGTCTCTAGCAGAAATGCAAGATAAGACTGCGTACAAATCTTGTGGTCGTGCCCTTCCTCGGACCCTAGGCATAGCGGGAGCTTTAGTGCACTTGACTTTCCCTTTTTACTAAACCTACATTTATAACAACACAAGTTTTGTTTTTGTAGTTTAGTCCATCACTATCAACTTGGATCAAACTTTTAACGATAACAACCAACGTCATGCAATTACTGCATGTTGTATAAACTCATGAAATTTACTACTTTTATGCGTTTAACGTAACAAAGTTTTGTATAATCCAGATGGAAAAGAGAAGATTTCGAAGCAGATAATTGAATCTATAGATGAAGAGAAAAAGATAATAACATTCAAGGAATTTGAAGGAGATATAGTGAATGAATATGATAATTGGAAAGTAAGTCTCCATGTTGATGAAGAAGGTGAAAAGGATTTAGTAAGCTGGAATATGGAGTATGAAAGGCCAAATGAAAATGTCCCTGAGTTGACAAATTTGCTGCAGTTTTTTATTGATATGACTAAAGCTGTTGATGATCATCATGTCAACAAGCAAAATTGATGACAATATAAACAACTGCAATGTGGGGTTTTTGCTTTGAAATAAACACTTGACATTATATTATGTTATGTATGAGAGAATGTCAAGAAATGTGTGTTTTGTTTTTTGTTCCTTTGTTGGTTAACTCCTTGAGTAATAAAGCTTTCAAGTTTTGTGTACATGCACATTCTCTCTATATGCTCTCATTTTCTTATTTGAGATGGTGTTTGTGGTGCATGCATCAATTTTGAATTGGTCACTTGTGAGCTAAGTTGTTCGGACTCAGGTATGAGTGTCTGATAGGGGTGGAGATCCAGAGGTCGAATCCTTCATGATGTAATTTTTAAGATCCGGGGATATGGATCCATGTATAGATACGGGTGCGGGGATTCAACTAAAATAAATCAAAATACCTAAAATAGAATGATAAAACCTAAATTATGAGATATTATGTGGAAAACTTGAAGAGAATCCTGGAAGGATATTAAAGAAAAAGATATTCCATTTTCTTCAATTTCATCTTAGCTTTTATATTGATTATAGAAATCATTAAATCGTCTAAACATTCTCCATCGATTTTAGTCAAAGACTCAAAGTACCCAAAACTGGTTGACCAAATCGGACACGGATCCCACACCCACACCCACTCGTATTGACACTGGTGCGACACTAAAAGTGAAGAGTCCGAACAACTTAGCTTATGAGATTTCATAAGTACAGGAAACAACAACTATTAATAAAAAATAAAAGGACAAAAAATTATAAGAGTAGCACTATGATTAATTAATATATAAAAAAAAAATGAGATAACATTCAACTACTTACTAATCCCCTGTCTGAATGCTTTCAATTAGACATGCAAATGTACATGATCATATAAGTAATATAGTGACCGTAAACAATCGGATAGCAACTAGTGTTAGTTATTTATTTGAGCTATGAAATCTCAGGAAGTCAGGATAACCATCATGTCCTCCCTTGTCTTCTTGGGGGACAAAGGGTAACTATGCCCTCCCCTTGTCTCACCTTTTCTTTTTCCTATTCTTTTTGTCTCCCCTTTAATTTATCTTATGCTTTTAATCTCCTTAATTTTATAAATTTTTTATTTTTACGTACTCTGTCTATTTTAAAATAATTAAATTATTCATTTTTTAAGAAATATGTTGAACTTTTTTTTAAAATTTTGCTCTATTAAAAATAAATAATGTATTAAATGGATGTTTAAAGTTTGAAAAGAGTAAAAATAGAAAAATATAATTAATTTTATCTTTTATTATTTTTCTTGATACATGTGATATAATCCAACAATTCCATTATTTTAAAACAGATTACTTCATAATCTATAATTTATTAATCACTGTGAAGTTTGGAAAGTATATATTGATGAAGCTATCATTTCTTCATTCAGAAAAAGTCAAAACTTGACAGTCCTTTTAATGTAGTACCATACAATTCACAAGTACACTGTATCGGAACTTGAGCAGTGCAACAATATTAGTTGCTCTGACAACATTGTAAATAGAACTAAATCGTAAGGTTCGCAGGTTGAGAATCAAAAAGATTGTTTTAGTCGAAGTCTCGTAAATAAATCAATTTATTGAGAAAGTCATATAAAAAGTTTAGAAAAATATGAAAGTCATATACTCGTATCTATTCGTGCTCATCAATAATGATATTAACGGTAATATTTCTATTCTTGATTTGAGTTGATGAGTTCATTCTTGAGATAAGTAATTGATTGTTTAGAGTGCTTGATTATTTGAGTGATTGAGTATTGATTGACGTTCGTGCTTTGTGTCAATCCTTAGCTTAACCATCATTCGAGGACAAATGGTTCTAAGGGGGAAATATTGTAACACCTTGAAAATTTCTAAGCTAAGATCTCGACCGTTCTTCTAATACATATGAGATCATATCATGCATAAATGTGTTAAGGATAATTCTTTATGGGGATAATAGATTTGAGATGAATTAAAGTTACAAGAATCCCTTAGCACAAAGTTAAGTTGAAACCTTCCTTACCGATTGAGTCTTGATATGAGATTTCATGAAGTTAGGTGATACAATACTTTTAAGTTGTGAATAGTTAATTTCTTTTCCTAGTTATTTAAAGTGTACCGGATGTGGTTTAAATTCATAAGGAACCTCCAAATTCAAGCCAACTTAAAAAAACGTTTCTATAGGCTAAGTTTTGGTTTGAGTTCATATAAGGGTCAACTTCAAATAATCATATCTCTTATTACATAATGATTTATGTGACCTACTACCTATCAAATTAAGGTTCTTTGAGTCCTCTTTCTAAATGCCATCAATATTTTTTTATTTGGAGTTCAGAGTAAAAAAGAAATATGGTCATTTTACTGAATTATGTTTGAGTTGTGAAATTCAACGAGCTGAGTGCCAATTCGGTTACTCGCCTAATAGTTTCAAAAAACCCAAAAACTATAATTTTAGGCAATCTAAAGGTCTCATTCGGCGAACCGCCTTCAAATTGTCGATTTGGCTAATGGAACTCATTGAAAGGTATTTTTTTAAAAAAAAAAATTGATAATTTTATTACTTTTCTAGAGAATATTTTTTACGTTTTACCCTTAATTAATTTTCCTAAGCATATCCGATTACCTAATAATCATGAGTGCATAAAGATGTCCATATAGATTATTTATTCATAATCAGGTACTCAATCTCATTAGCAAATAGCCGAAACTATTTTCTTCGACTTTTCATTATCAATGGAACATCAAACAATTTAATGTCATCTTGACACAATAATCACTTTCACAACTATACAAATAGGCAAGATGTACATATTGCATTATTTATTCAAAATTCATTGATCATTGTCATTATTCTTTTAATATTTAAATTTAAATCATCATCAACACATTACATAATAATCACATCATAAGGAAGTCTAATCTTTCAAGTACTTCTTATCATCATTACTTAGGATAATTCATCATTTAGGTCCTCATTTCACAAGAATTTAGTTTCACAATTCCAACAATATCTCAAAACAAGCATTTAGTTCAATGTTTCACACAAAATAATTCAATGGATAACTCATGTAACATGAACCAAAGTTCAACAATTAGAACAACATGAGCATTCTCACATTTTCAATATTTGGCATTACAAGTCCAATTCACCTTATCAACTCACAAGTCATGCTCAATAACAATAGACATCAATTCATGAATCAATCCACATATATTATCATTTTCATATTCCTATTACGAAAATCATATCCACTAGAATATTCATTAATCCCCAATTTTGCAATGAAAAGAATACTAAGCTCAATAATCTCAACAAGGGTTAGAATCTACTTGCCTCAATTTAGCCAATCAATCTCTTCAATGATAACACCTTCTCTTTCCAAATAAAATCTGAAGCATTCCAATCTACTTGGAAATGAATTTACAATTACAATACAAAGTTAACAACACCAAAATCAAACAATTCGGGGGAAAGAGAAAAATCGTTCAAAAATTCACTACTGAAAATCAATGTTGAAAGATGAAAATTTTTAGATGAAAGAGTTCCTCTCATAACTAGAAAACCACCAGTAAAAACCAATTTGAAGACAAAGTTGAAACGAGTTCATAATCATAAATTTCGCAAAAATCCAAAGTTCATATAAATTCCCAAATTTTTCAATTGAATCTTCCAAATTTGATGTTAAAATCAAAGGATAATTAATGGATAATGATAAAGGAAGTGTAAAATGCCTTTTTCAATGTAAAACCTCCAAAAATTAATCCAAAGACATCCAAGCGAAGCTCTCAAAGTGTAAAAATGGAGGAAATATTCAAAATAGGTGCACAGAGATCTGAAAACTCCTTCCTGATGTTGCTATAGCGATCCCAAAATTTTGTCCAGCCTTCGCTATAGCGATTGCTAGCGAAGTTGCTAAAGCGGCCAAGCCAGCAAAGCCTACACTAGAATACAAGAAAAACTTTTTCAAAGCAATTTCAAAACTCAGAATCAACCATCGGGATTCATTCGAAAATTCAAACACACAAACCATATATGTAACTCTACTAAAGTCGACGTTTCGGACTCAATAAAATCATCAAAAATCGAATTTGAGGCCTCCTTGACCCACATCCGATTAAGCACCTTAAATCTAATTTAGGCCACTTAAAGCATCAAAACGACACCGGAGCAATCAAAAAATCATCCCTTCACTAAATTGTACATAACTTAAATGAGTAATTTTTTTTTGGATAACTTGAATGAGTTGATTCATTGCAAATTGTGACATATATAGTTGAATAATTTCTAGCAACACTTCCCGCATTGAGTAATAAATTGTTTGCAACATATGTAGTCGAATAATTTTAGAAATTTGCTACATATATAGTTGAATAATTTGTAGCAATACTTCTCATATATTAAGTAGGGCAAAACACATAATATCTATATTTAGAAAATATTTACTACTTAGAGCAACATAATTTTTTAAACCATATATAGCAAATTGAATGAACTTCAATATTTCTGTTAAAATTTACTCAATTCTTTTCAATCTCCCATTTTTCTCTCTTTTGCTATAAGTGATAATAAAACAAAAGTATATTCAATTTTGATAAATAATAATTAAAAGGTCTTCATTTAAGTAATTTTTCCTATTATTAAGTACTAATAGATTGTTTACAACAAACTTACTATTTGGGTCGTGCAAAGCATGGGCCATATTCCCATAGTAATTATAAATATGTATAAAGATATGAAAATTAGGAAACAGCCTCTCTACTTCTTTGAGGTAGCGGTAAGGTCTGCGTACAATCTACCCTCCCCAGACCCCATTTGTGGGATTTACTGGGTATGTTGTTGTTGTTGTTGTATAAAGATATGAAAAAATACACAAAATAGATCTAATTTGAAATTATTTACTCTTAATAGATTCAATACAAACTATTTACCCTTAATGGAGGCATAATTCAAACTATTTACCTTCTTACCCTATTTATCCTTTTTATTTCACCCTGACGCCATGCTAACATCAACATAAATATTATGAAATATACTCCAATAGTATATATTGTTGACACCCAAATTTTACCCTCCACGGTGTCAAATTAGTCATCGAACATTATTTATATTTTTAGCAATTTTCGAACAATTATTTTATTTTTTTAAAAAAATAATTATTTCATACGGGCGCGTGTGTAATATCCCTTTTCATCCGCCTCTTCTTCTTCATTTTTCCCTTTCCCCTAATCCTAAAACCCTAGCGCCACCGGTGGCTGCCTCTTCTCGCTCCGTCGAGAGTCACCGGCAAACGCACACCTGACCATTCCCCCTCTCCTATCCAGCGACGCTTCTCTTCCACCCACAATCACACCAACAACCCCAACAAACCCGACAAACACATTAAATGTGTTGAAAAAGCGATTCACGCTTCTGAACCCCTCGATCAACGGTAAGTTTTCAATTTATTAAGAATCTTTTCGACTAATATCAAGGATTGTTTGGTCCCAAGGATGGATTGGAACTTCAAGTTCAAAATCCGACCCCAACCCATCGATCTTCGCTCATTTTTTGAAAACCGCAATCGGCCTATATAATCCCTTTTTCTTGGTTTTGAGAGGGACAGTGGTAGTCATCGAGTCGAAAAATCCTACCGAACCTAATCAATCTCGACAGCCGACTCTAGTCAAAAATACTAATTGTTTTTGTTCAAAGTTTTCATAAAATTCATATCATTTTGAAGCTGAAACTGTGTGTTGGAATCGAGGAAACAGAGACACAACTCCTATTCCGGTGGAATCAGAAATTGCTCAAGTTCGCCGTCCCAGTATCGCTGTCTCAAAAAAGGTAAAACACTAGTTTTATTTATCTCAGTTTCGATGTCATGCAAAGCTGAAAGTGAATGAGTTTTACATAGTTGTTTTACGTCTGTCTGAGCAGAAATGTAATACTGTCGATGTGGTGGTAATAACGTTAGGAGTTGTTCCAGTTAGCTGCTTTTCGAATTTTGTTTAGTTAATGATGTTTGAAAAGTATCTAGGCTTCTTTGCTTCCTGTGTTACATGATAAGTCGCAAACTTTGGCTGAGATGAATTCATATCGTCTGACTGTGTGGTTCTAACTTGGGGTTATCCTTATTTCTGGAGTTAAATGACAGTATATGTCAAGATATGGGTGTGTTCGTTTACTTGTTGATCATGGTGTCAAAAGTTAGATGTTGGAATGCCTCACGAACTCGATGTAGTCCTTTTGGTCCTTGTTTGTTGTCCTTGTTTTTGGAATAAAGTTGTCTTCCTATTTCTGCTTCAGTTCTTTTGCTGTCACAAAGTTGTTGTGCCAATAGTGACACATACTTCTGTGACATTAGAAGGGTGCTGGAGATGCAGAAAAATAGAGTTTTATCCCTTGTTTGTACTTGTCATGTTAGGATCTGGTTGCCATTGGGTTGAGGTTATTAGGTAGCTTCAAAACTGTGCTAATTTGGTACCCGTTTATGCTTCAACATGACTCAGGATGCCTCTCCCTATGATGTCTGTTTTCTGTCAACTTTTAAAGAGATAAAATTGATATAAATGGCATTCTAGTTGCTAGTTTGTTCATGTTATATTGCTTCACGATAGCTGTTACTTCATTTAGCAAGTAAAGGAGTCCTGTCTTGTGCAGTCCCAAAAGAACTCACCGTGCTTGATCTATTGTGCATTTTCTTATTTTTAATTCGATTGCATGATTAAGTTGGCTTAGGAACTTGTTTTTTCTTTAAACTACTGTAAAGAGAAAAATGTTGTTATAGTTATGTTTTTCATCCACTGTTGACTGTTTAAGACCAAAAACTGATGTTGAAATGATTCTATTTTCTCAAAACATAGGCTGTAATGTTTCAATTCCAGTATGACTGGTTATGTCTCCTTAAGTTGCTGTTTGTTGTCATGTTTTAGTTTTTTCTGATAGTTGTGTTAGCCTTTAATGGATTATCTATTGATTTGTGTAAGATTTGATCACTTGCTATTTGATTTGCTGAGCTTAAATGTCGTTATGTGGCATCCTATCTTAACTTGCTTTTGGGATATTTTTTCGAAAACTGCATAGTGTTTCTAGATTCAAAAATGTGCTTTATTTTCTCTTTCGAAGTTAATGACCCACCTGTTGTCAGTGTAGTTAAATTTCTAAATCTGATTTTATGCTATTTTAGTCTTGTGAATATGATATCAGTGCTTCTTGGTCCTTTGTTTAAACTATTGGCTTCAAGTTGAATCTCTTTTTGTTAATATGATTTGTCCTCTTCCTGTTTAACAAATATATTGGTATCTAAATATAGCCATTGTTCAAACTCTAAATGTCAAGGCATCTCTATTAGCTTCCCTTCGCTGCTGCTGGTGGGTTCTGTATCTTTTCCTAGAAAGAGAAGAATAATAAGTTGAGATTGTTGTGAAGCTCCCATTAATATTTTTGGTTCTCTGATTTATTTGTTAATGTTTCATCTTTGGTCTAAATAACTTGTCAATGTCTGGGGACTTTAACACGTTACAACTTGTCTTTTAATTTTCATTTTTCATATCTTCGAGTTTACTAGCATGTGAATATGACGTCTTGATAGAATCAATCAGCCTTTATTTAATCTTATTTTCCAGTGATACTTTTGTTCATATACTAATTCGTTTCTTTTTTTTCGTACTATATGAATCCTCGTTCGGGAGTCCGTCGGGACTCCTCCAATATCCTCTGCATTTCGTTGGGCTATGGAAGCCCAACGTCCTTTTCGAGTCAGACTAGGAGCAGCCTGAAGACAGGAAGCCAAAATCAGTGTATACATATAATATACATCTGATATACATCAAGTGTATATCACAGACAAAATGTGCTAAGCCCAAGGAGCAGCAGTTGAAAAATTTAATGGGATTAGCAGGCCCAAACACATAGAAATAGAACAGGGATTTAGCGAAATGGGCTTGTCAAACCCAATATTATTCATTTTTCGATTTAATGTATATTTATTTGCTTGCGATATTTGTCTAACTCTAACACTTCTTACTTGATTCTAACCTGATTAAATTCTCCGGCACTGAAATCATTTATGTTATGTTTGTATAATTTCGTCCTATTTTTAAAATGTTTGGCATAAAAAATAATAAAAGTTTTTTTTTTTTAAAAAATAAATCAAAGGTTCTAAAAAGAAAAGGTAAGGGTTTATATGTCTTTCTTTTATTTAAGAAATTTACAAGAATTAAAAGCAAAGAGATAGATTTTTTTTTTAAATAAACAAAGTTAATAAAAAATGACAAAAGAAAAAAAAAAGGATAATATTTAGTTTAATTCTTCAAATATAGTTAGGTTTTTAGTCATATACAGTCAAGTCCTTTAAAAATTAATTAATTTTAAAATCAGTTTTTTTTTCTTTTTATCAAAGTTAATCAAATTTCATAATCATCGGATAACCGCATTTAGCGGTCATTTCGAGTGCATAAAACCTTCTCGAATTGGAAATGTGAACCCGAACCTTTTCTTTGGATTTTAAAAGATTTTTTCTGTTGGGTCTTTTAAAATATTTTATTAGTTTTCTAATTATCCGTAAAATTAGGTGGCGACTCTTTTTCGAATTTTGAGAATTGATTTTACTTAAATTAATTGAGTTGAAATCAATTTTTGATTTTTCGAATTTTTTCTTTTACAAAAGCCATTTTTCGGCATAACATATATATATCATACTTGTATCATATAAAATGAGTTCAATCCTTTGTGATACTCTGGCAGTGTATTGATATCCAATTGGTATCATATAGGATTATGTTGATTTTTAAAAATAAAAAAAAATAAGAAACAAATAAAAAAATTATTAAAATCTGAATTATTAGAAAATATATTCGTTTTGATACTTCATTGGTATATTTATACCATATTAGTATCGTGTAGGACTAGAAAATTATTAAAGTTACAAAATTATTTGTTAAATTTTTAATAAGTAGAAAATATACTCTTGTGATACTCTGTCGTATATTGATACCCTATCAGTATCATATAATTTTGAGCTCTTCTTTTAATAAATAAAATAATTAAGAGAAAATTATTAAACTTGCAAATTTATTTATTAAATTCTAAATCAGTAGAAAATATATTATTTATAATACTCTATCGGTATATTGATACCATATGAGTATCATATAGAACTGAGTTTAATCCTCTGTGATACCTTGTCGATATATGTATACCTTATTGGTATATCATACAAGGTGGTTGTTGATGTCAACACGCGAATTTTAATAGTATGAGGACATAAAATGTAAAGGGGTATATGAATATAAATAGTTTGCTTTAAAGAGACATGGACTTAGTTTTCCATAAAAATAGTTGTTCAATTCACTTATATATATAAAAAAAATTTAATAATTAAATCAATTTTTTGCATTTTTTGTAACTAAAACCAAATGAGATCATTAAATAAAATATCAATTTGATTCGATTTTCGATTATACGAAAAAACAAAAATAAATAAGAGAAATGAAAAAGGAGGGGTATACATATGTCTTTATGTAGAAGCAATAAGGGCATAACTGGAAATTGAGAAGTTTTCACATTATATAGTACGATATACTTATCAGCACCCAAGCAAACCCTCCTCGTCTCACATTTTTTCCCCTTATCTGCGGCTAGGGTTTTAGCTCAGTCTTCTCTTCACAAGGTTAGCTTCTCTTTGCCTCCCCCTACCCTCTAATCTCTGAAATGGGTGTCCAATTTTATGCTTTTCTTGGTTTCTATTTGTTCTTTGTTTGTACGTCTGTGATTAATTCTGTGTGTTTGTGTGTACTTTTTGTTTGGATAATGTTATTGAATGTTAAGTTTGTGTTTGAATTGTTGATGGGTTTGGATGAATTGATGGTGTTGATTGGATTTGGTTCATGTTTGTCTTTTCTGGATCTTAATCTGTTGAAAAAAAGAAAAAAGTTGCTAACTTTATGATGGAACTTTGACTGTGTACTCGTCTATAGTAGAACTGTGTGTATGATACAATGGCGATATTTTGAAGGATGAAGCTTCTAATTGTGTTGTGGATTTGGATTTGATTTTGTAAAATTTTGTAAATGAAATTTTTATGCTTTGGAACTACATAAAAGGGATAAGGGACCCCTTTTTACTTATTGATTTTGCAAGCTCCCTAAGCATTTAGGTGGTTCTTATCTGCTTACCCCTATATTTTGATTTGTTGTTTCTTAGTCTTGTCTTTGTTTAGTTAGTACCTGCTGTTAGCTCTAACACCTTTATGTGCTTGTGTGATATGCTTCTTGTATAGAGGACTTATTTTTTAGACTGTGAATTTTCTGGATGTGGTTTAGTGTAGTTTTATGGTCATGGAGATTGTGACAGATGTATTGAGCCTGTAAAATGGATTGCGGTAATACCAGTTTCTTATTCATTGAGAAATATTGACTTTTGGTGTTTTTTCCTATGACAGATGAATGTAGAAAAGTTGCAAAAGATGGCCGGTTCGGTTAGAACCGGTGGAAAGGGTACAATGAGAAGGTCTGTTTAGTTTTCTGTAGTTTTTGTGACTGTTACGAGATGGAAATAGTTTTTGTTATAATGTATTGAGAAAAAATGTGTGCGCTATTGCTAGCTTAAAAGATTTCCGTTACTTACAAGCCCTTTTGGCTGTGAGATCTGCACTTTTTCTGTATAAATGAATTGCTCACTTTATTTCAAAGTCGGTATTTGGTTATAAAATTCCCAGTACCTACTTGGAGTTTGATTCCAAGTTTGAGTGATCCAAACCTGTTTTCCAACTCCATTTACATAAATTCTAAATAAAGTGCTTTAGCCTCTCCTTTGCAAAAAGTAAATCCAAATAGAAATTCATCTTAACTCCAATTTCATAAATTACAAAACACCTAATTAAGTTTGTAATGACTAACAAGTGTCTGTCCAAGGGTCAAAACTTGAGTGAGGAATGGAGAGAAGGGATGAGAAGTGTATTGGTAAGAGGTATCTTATTTTTCTCCTTCATGGTTGCTGAATGAGTGCCTACTTATGCAGAAAGAAGAAGGCCGTACACAAGACAACTACAACCGATGACAAAAGATTACAGAGCACCTTAAAAAGAATAGGTGTCAATGCTATTCCTGCTATTGAAGAAGTCAACATTTTCAAGGAGGATGTTGTTATCCAATTCAATAACCCCAAAGGTATTAACATAATCTGTATTTCACATAGTTTTGTTGTTTGTTGCTCTAATGCCATTCTAATAAACTTTTGTTTTTGGATTCTGTTCAGTTCAAGCATCAATTGCTGCAAACACATGGGTTGTTAGTGGAACCCCCCAGACAAAGAGTACGTGTTCTGCTCTTCCCTCATGCCTTGCAACTTTTGAATGCCAACCTCACCATAAACTTTATTAAGTTATAACTATGTCACAAAGCAGATTATACTTTTGAGACTAACATTCTTTCTGTTGGGTCTCCAGCACATGAGTCCTTTATTATTGGCTGATTTGAGCTTCCTTACGGTTTTAACTCCTTTTGATTATGTCTTGGGTACATGCATAAGAATTTCTAAGCTTAATATTTCTTTCCTCTTGCAGAATTGCAGGATATTCTTCCTCAGATTATTCACCAACTGGGTATGTGTCATTTTGTAGGCCTATACTCTGAGTAATGAGAAAACCTTGAGCAATTAAATATATGTTGACTGTTGAAAACTACGATTTTCAGGTCCTGATAATTTGGAGAATTTGAAGAAGTTAGCTGAGCAGTTCCAGAAGCAGGCACCAGGTGCTGTAGATGCGGCTGCAGGTGCTGCTGCAGCAGCACAGGAGGATGATGATGAGGTACCAGAACTTGTGGCTGGTGAAACTTTTGAAGCTGCCGCCGAAGAGGGCCACACTTCCTGAAGTTTTTGTTGAATTCCTTTACTTTCCAATGTTTTGATATCAGATTTCACCCTAGCTTTTGAGTGTTCTATTTCATGTCTCTATTGTGACACATCTCAAAAGAATTCTTAAATGCTTTTAATAGTTAGCTACTTTGCCCTTCAAGCCATGATCTTCTATTTTAACAATGCTTATTCTTCAATGTCATGGTATTTGCTATTCTAGACAAGCTAATCTGTGATGGCATACATCTCCTTTGGACTCATGGGGAAAACTTTCTGCTTTTTGCTGATGTCCTTGCCTCTTGTGTATGGTGGCCTTTTTGAGGCTGAGCAGGCAATTTGGTTGCCATGAGGTGACAATTCTGTATTAGAATTAGGGGCCAAGGGCTAATGCTATCTGAACTTAGTAGGGGTTAAGGGGTTGTCTGGCGTGAAGGATAACGTTTATTAATTGTTGTGGGATAAAATTAGTGTCATGCAATTTGTTGTTTGGTTGACAAGTTTGGGATAATTTACTCTGAGATTTAATAATTAGTATTGGGATAAGTTATCCCTTTCTTTGGGTGGCATAGTAATCTTGGGATAATTAATTTTGAGATAAAATAGATTACAAGACAAATATATTTTTTTAAATCTTGTTTATACTTTTCACATTCATGTATATTCATGTTATTTTCATACTAAGTATAATAACATTCACAACATTTACTATTTTTCATATTCTTTAATTAAAAAAATTACACACTATATAAATATAATTTTTATTTATATATTTATTTGACTAATTCTTATGTTTATTACTATTTTTTTAAATTTTCTTTTTACTACTAAATTACATATTTTTAATTACATATATTTTTTCGTCGCTTGAAAGCTTGTATTTTATGTAGAAATCAAATTGAATATTACGTTAATATTTTACAATTTAAAAGTGATATGTGCTTAAATGAAGCGATGTGAATAATAAATTTTCTTCATCTTTAATAAACTTATGATGAAAGTTTTATTTTTAAATTAAATAACATGAAAATTTTATTTTTAAATACATATGGTATCATCATGAGAATGCAAGCTAAGATGGAAATTTTATTTTTTAAGAATAAATAATTAAAATTTGCAAATAAATTATAAAAAAGTAAATGAAATGAAGGGTATTTTTATAAAAAAAAACTGGTTCTTAAAATTTATGACATGTATATTATTTTGAATACAACAAATCAACCAATTAATAGATACAATCCCAATATAACCAATTTCAATATAACTTATCCCACCAAAATTAATATCAACATAACTTATCTTAACCCATCATATCTTGTATTCAAATCAACCGACACTTAAGAGGTTAAGTAGTAACAGTTTCAAAATTGCTTTGTAGGAAATTGTTAACCAATGACTAATCGATTTATCTCTTTTTATTTTTACCTGATATTTAATATTTAATATTTAATTTAACCTTAGGACTTGATTGATGGTGGCTACTTTTCAAAGAAATTCATTCTTCACAATAAATTACATATTCCTACTCTTTTGGGTAATGAAATTATCCAGAAAAAAAAAAGGAAGTTAAGTGTATACTTCATCTATTATAAAGTTATTATGTTGAGCTTTTTGAGTGTATTATAATTTATATATATATATATATATTATATTGTATAGTTAATGTATATTTTGTATCACTTTTAACTATTTTTTATGTAAATAGAAAAATTTACTTTATTGTATACTAGTGACAAAAGACCATATTTTATACGGATCTAATATTTATTCACTAAATTATTCTTTTAAACAATTTTGATCGAATAATTTAAAAAGTTTTAAATTTGAAATAAGTGATGT
Organism: Solanum clarkiae; assembly: GCA_011800125.2. NCBI lineage: Eukaryota > Viridiplantae > Streptophyta > Magnoliopsida > Solanales > Solanaceae > Solanum > Solanum clarkiae. The sequence goes on from JAABOM020000101.1 coordinate 3,850,153, forward strand.
ATATGTATTCATATAATAGTAAAATCTCATTAAATGTAAAATAAATATCGAAAAATTATTAATCTAAAATAAGTTATATTATTTATCTGCCAGGAAATCATTTATGTCTCTCTCTCTTTCTATATATATATATATATATATATATATATATTAGTAAATTATCTCATTAAGTATACAATGATAAAAATATCAATATTGTAAATCTTAAATAATATTAATCACAACAATTATAATATGTTGTATATGTTTGTGTGCTAATAAAGTATATCCGACGTAAAAAGCCTAAAATAGCTCCTAATTTAGTGAGAACTATTAGGAAGTAACTCCTATTGAAATACTTACTTATCCTTTATTAGTTTGATACAATGATTAAGAAGTATTAAATGATAAAAGTAATTTTATCGAATCATTCTTTGAATATAATAAATACAATATCTTGAAAGTATTATAGGAAAATGACTATATTTAATGATACGGGTAAAATAGGGACTAAATGTAAAACTATCTCTTGATTTCATAAACTGGACAAGTACTATTAGATATCCCAAAATAATAATAAAAAATAAATAAGAATAATATTATTGAATATTCCAAAATAATATGACGGATAAATAAAGATAGATGGAGGAAGTATAAACGTTTGCAAAAAATATTAACGTTTTGTTTAATGATCTCTTTGGCCTATATCTTTGGTTTAACACTTCAAGTGACTTAATATAAGGTACTTAGTATGATTAACCATTTGCAATCATATTCCCTCAATATCATGTTGATTCATTGGTGTTTACGAATCATAAATGTATTTTAAGTTATAAGATAGTACAAAAATTTTAAAAAATATTCAATTTCGATAGTTCATATGAGACATTAGTATTGTTTAATATTTGATATATTTTATATATCAAACTTATTCACTCTATAACTTGTTTTTGTTCTTCTCAACTTTATTATTATAGAGTTTTTTGCCTGTTCATATAGATATATATGTCAAATGATATTCACTGAATATGTTATTCTTGTTGTATAATAAAAAACAACCTGTTAATTTAATTTTCATTCATGTATATCATGTATAAATCACATACTAAAGTTTAATTTTAGAAAATAACAACTTTGAGGTAGTATCATATTGAATCACTCATGCTTTTCCTTTCTATTGTGAGTTCATTTTTAGAGTTATATTTAATTACGATATTATTGTGTTGAAATTTCTTTTATTGTATCTTACTGAAGTCTGAATGGTTGATTCTTCTGTATTTACTTTTAATTAGTGATTGTTGTTCTTCTTTGTATAGTTCCAAGTTCTAATTAATAAAATTTTTTGTTTATTGAAAAAATAACTCATATCTAGTGTGTAAGAAATCAAAAAAGAAAAATAGTCATTTTTAGCTATTAAAATGAAAAGTGTTTACACTATTGATTTTCTAACATTGTTATTGTATGTCTCACATTGAACTCCTCATCCCTTCGAAAAATAGATTAATCGAATATGGGTCAAATTGTCTTGTTTCGAATTGTTCAAGGCAAAATTGACTCATTCTCCCTTATTTTGGAGCAATTATCAGTAAAAAAGTTATTTTTAAGCTATTTGTCTCGTTGAAAGACATTTTTGAGCGACAAAACATAATATCAAAAGATATTTTTGAGCCAAAAATATAATAAATGATAAAATTAATCTATATATTGAATAATTTGGAGTACATTTAATTCTTTTTCCTAATTAAAATAAATTTTAATTCAAATTAATTTATTAAATTGTATAATTAAATAAAAGTTGTGTATAAAAACAATATTGATTCAATTCACGTATATTACTAAAAAAATTTAAAAATTAAATCAAATCATATCAATTTATTGTATTTTATAATTAAATCCAAATAAAATTATTAAATTAAAATATCAATTTGCTGTAATTCGGTTCGATTTTCGATTATACTAGAGAAAAAAAAAAAGAATGAGAGAAAGAATGAGAGAAATAGTAATACGATGTACTTATCAGTACCCAAGCAAACCTCCTTGTCTTCAATTTTTTCCCCTCTTACCTGCGGCTAGGGTTTTAGTTCAGTCTTCTCTTCACAAGGTTAGCTTCTCTATGCCTCCCCC
>JAABOM020000101.1:3852355-3878703 GCA_011800125.2 Solanum clarkiae
TGCTCCTGTTAGGAGGTGCGAGAGGTTGGTTTTGGGAGATACTCGGAGGGGTAGAGGTAGACCAAAGAAGTACTGGGAGGAGGTGCTTAGACATGATATGTCAGAACTTGATCTTATTGAGGACATGACCTTAGATAGAAAGAAGTAGAGGTCGCGAATTAGAGTAGCAGGCTAGTGGTAGGGTTAGGTGTTCGCATTATCTGTCGTATTATGTGTGAATTTTATTTTATTTACATACTGTCATTATTAGTCGCTCTTTCCGTTCTCTTCCCTTCCTTTTTGTCATATCTAGTTCTTTATGCTTACGGGTTTTGAGATGAGGGTTCTTAGGAAATAGCCTCTCTACTTCTATGGTAGTGGTAAGGTCTGCGTACATTCAACCTTTCCATACCCCACTTGTGGGATTTTACTGGGTATGTTGTTGTTGTTGTGATTTTGTGTAAATACCTTTAAATGAAAGTTACATACTTTGGAACTACATAAAAGGGATGAGTAACCAATTTTTAGTGACCCTTTGTTACTTCTTGATTTTGTAAGCTCCCGAAGCAATTAGGTGGTTCTGTGTAGACTTATTTCTTTTGTTACCTATTTAATAGTTTAGAAAACTGGTTTACCCAAAATATGGAGGTGTCGATCTTAGTCCTTTCTTTGTTAGTTGGTACCTGCTATTAGCTCTAACATCTGTATGTGCTTGTGTGTTAAGCTTCTTATGTAGAGGCATTTATTTTTTTAGCCTGTGAATTTTCTGGATGTGGTTTAGTGTAGTTTATGGTCATGGAAGTTGTGACAGATGTATTACGCCTGTAAAATGGAATGCAATAATTATGGCAGTTTCTTGTTACTTGTTGCGAAATATTGACTCTTGTGTTTTGTATATGTCAGATGAATGTAGAAAAGTTGCAAAAGATGGCCGGTTCGGTTAGAACCGGTGGAAAGGGTACAATGAGAAGGTCTGTTTAGTTTTCTGTAGTTTCTGTGATTGTTCCGAGATGGAAATAGTTTGTGTTAATGTATTGAGAAAAAATGTGTGTGTTTGTTGCTAACTTAAAAGATTTCAGTTACTTACAAGCCTGTTTGGTCATGAGAAGTCTGACCTTTTTTCTGGAAGAATGAATTGCTCACTTTATTTCAGAATCAGTGTTTGGCTATAAAATTTCCAATTCCAACTTGTAGTTTGAGTGCTCCAAACCTTCATCAAATTCCAAATCAAGCGCTTGTGTCTCACCTTTGCAAATAGTAAAACCAAACAAAACTTCATTTTCAACTTCAATTTCATAAATTACAATTAAAAGAATTTTTTTTCAGAATCTATAACCAATCGCCTACTTAAGTTTATACCGACTAACAAGTGTTTGTCCAAGGGTTAAAACTTGAGTGAGGAATGAAGAGAAAAGGGACAAGAGAAGTGTATTGGTAAGGGATATATTGTTTTTCTCATTCATGTTTGCTGAATGATTGCTTCTTATGCAGAAAGAAGAAGGCTGTACACAAGACAACAACAACAGATGACAAAAGACTACAGAGCACTTTGAAAAGAATAGGTGTCAATGCCATTCCTGCTATTGAAGAAGTCAATATTTTCAAGGAGGATGTTGTTATCCAATTCAATAACCCCAAAGGTATCAGTATAATATATATATTTCACATAGTGTAGTCATCTGTCATTTGATGCCATTCTAATAACCTTTTGTTTTTGGATTCTGTTCAGTTCAAGCATCAATTGCTGCAAATACATGGGTTGTTAGTGGTACACCCCAGACAAAGAGTACGTTTTCTACTCTTTCCTTATGACTTACACCTTTTAAATGCAACCTCAACATAAACTTCGTAAGTTATGTAATTATGTCACTAAACAGATTATACTTTGAGACTAGTATTCTTTCTGTTAGGTCTCCTACACATGAGTCTTTGATTGTTATTTGAGCTTCCTGACAGTTTTAACTCCTTTTGATTGAGCACGTGCATGAGAATTTCCAAGCTTAATATTTCTTTCATCTTTGCAGAATTGCAGGATATTCTTCCTCAGATTATTCACCAGCTAGGTATGTGTCCTTTTTTAGGCCTACACTTTAGTCGTGAGAAAAGCTTGAATAATTAAATATATGTTTTGACTGTTGAAAAATACAACTTTCAGGTCCTGATAATTTGGAGAATTTGAAGAAGTTGGCTGAACAGTTCCAAAAGCAGGCACCTGGTGCTGCAGATGCGGCTGCAGGTGGTGCTGCTGCAGCACAGGAAGATGATGATGAGGTACCAGAACTTGTGGCTGGTGAAACTTTTGAAGCTGCTGCTGAGGAAGGACACACTTCCTGAAGTTTTTGTTGAATTCCCTTACTTTCCAGTGTTCTGATATCAGATTTTACCTTAGCTTTTGAGTGTTCGGTTTCATGTGTATTGTGACACATCTCAAAAGAATCCTTAAATGCTTTTAATAGTAAGCTACTTTGCCCTTCAAAGCCTAATCTTCTTTTTAGCATGCCTATTCTACAACGTCATGGTATTTGTTATTCTACACAAGCTAGTCTTTATAGCAAGAATATGTGATTACATGCTTTTTGCTCATGTCCTTGCCTCTTTTATATGGAGGCTTTTCAGGTTGTGTAATTGAGGTTGAGCAGTCAATTTGGTTGTCCTTTTGTTTTCCACGCGGTGTTTGGTATTTGCTTTGGCCTTTGGGCTCGACTGATTTCTATTCACGCTGGGAAACTCAAAAAGACTCTTGGTTAAGAATGTTAAGTTGAAGAGTAGGCATGCTATGGTTCTTACATATAATTGACATTCGCGAAATGCTATTCTTCTTACAGATAATGACGTTCATTTAACAGATGACAAGGATTTGTAATAGTAACAACTCCACAGTAGAAAGACAAGTTATGTTGCAATAACCTACTTGCATTCAACAGGCTCATGAGGAGTGCACTAAGAGGACACATCACATTCAAAATTTTGAATACTGCAAGATACTCATGTAGCCACATTTTGAGTTGTGCCTTACTGAAACTGATCTATTATATAAGGTTACAATCTTGTACATTCTATTCCATTGAATGTCTAAAAAATGACTGTAAAACTATACATGTATATTGCAACAAGAAGAATTATGCTTCTATATTTGCCTCATTCAACCTCCTTGTTAAAATGGAGGAACACAATTTTTGGAAGAAAAAAAAATGGGAGATGTGATTAGTCACCTCTTCTCCTGTAACTCTGCAACAGGTATATAGACAACCAATAATTCGTCTAAACTAGAAGTGTTTGATCTTCTACATCTGCGTTTTTGAAACCTTTGTAAAACGTCCTGGAGTCTCGCTATTTTGTCCTTGATTCTACAAAGCTTCTGCATCTCAGCTTCAGCTTCAGCTTCTTGCATCTTTTCCCTTTCCTTGGAATTGAGTTTTCTCCTTTGTTTTTTTGCTCTCTCTCGCAGTAGTTTCAGGCTCACGTCATCACCAGATTCTATGAGTGTCTGCTTGTGTAAACAGAATAATTTAGAACACAAATATAACGTATATCCGTCTTTCAACTAGAGTTTCAAAGTGAATAATGACTAGACCACAAATGCATCTCTCTTTCAACTAAAATGAGCACTGGAACGGGAGATTCTACCGGTTCCAAGTTTTCTAGCAACACTTATGAAGTTCAAACTTGAAATTGGAAATTGCAATGAAATTAACCTGGATTCAGCCAGGTTTTAAATACATTGTGTTTGACATGGCATAGGTTGAGATAGAATGGGAGAGCTTCCATGATTTCGTCGGTAAATTTGGTGCGGGAGCATAGGCAGGTGCTAATCAAGTGAAAGCTGTAGGATAATAGCAAGAATAACTACATCCCCAATCCCTGCAGCTAATTAAGATAGCATTCTTTATATTTAAAGAACCTGCAGTACATATCACTTCAGACTTGGTATGAAATCCTCTCAACGACGGAATATATCTTCTAACCAAGACGATAAGCTATCTTCCCCCCTCTTTTCGTTTTTGTTACTTTCCTTTTCCTTTTTCTGATACTTAAAACCAATAATAAGCATTTTCACTGAGAGAAAGTGACGCCGAGCCAAAAATTAAAGCATGAACACGATATTTTCTTTTTCTACATTAATGTAGACGACCAAATAGAACTGCATATGGATTCTCAGCTAATTTGACGTACCTCTACTTTATCTGCTGACGGTTTTACTACTCTTTTGTCATGTTTTTTCTTGGAAGGACGGATCACCAAGTTGGGAGTTTCTTCATTAGGTGCCTGTGCTGCATTTTCTTCTGCATTACTAGACAAAATAATATCTGCTGGCTCACCCTCAACAGTCTCAGGTATACATCCGACCGATGTTGTAGGACTAGTAGCTTGGCCCAGTTTTGTGCTCTCAACCTGCTGATACCCATGAATAAAAGAACTTCAGAATTAAAATATCCAGCTCCAGCCAAATGTTATACAGCCCCTGAAATTCAGGGGTTAATGAAATTGCCACCACATAAAGGAAAAAGAGAAAAGTACAAAAAGAACTGACAATATGATAATACAAGCAGATGTAGTCATCACCATAATCATGATAAGAGAAACTTAAACGGTGAAGGACACAAATAATCTTAGCTTAATCCTTACCTTTCTAGCTTTAAGGGCTGTATACCGTGCATTCTTGAACCATTTGTTCACCTAGAAATAGCATGTAAAAGACGAATAAGCAAATGAAAATAATATATGAAGTGAACAGATTAACATAGCTTCCACCAACCTACGCCTGCAGGCATCTCAAGAAACTTATGTATGTATGGAATGAAAGAAAATATTTTCCATGGAAAATATAAGTGGGTTTCTTACTTATTTGTCGGTGTTTGGTAAGCAAGTAGAAAATATTATCTCAAAGCCTTTGATGTTAATGTACGCAAACATTATGGGAGTAGGGTGATGATGGGGTGAGCGGAAGTGGAGTGTGTTGGAGAGAGAAGAGACAATTAATGTAGGATACCACTTATGAAATTTGTTTTTCCTACTTCTATTAGGGAAGTCATTTCCTTATCTTTAAGGAACTTGTTTTCCTAGAGAAAATACTTCCCCATTTTTTGACCAACCAAACATGGGAAAATTGCAAAACATTTTCCACCATACCAAGCACACCGTTAAGGTTTAGGGTTTGGAAAATCATTATTTATAACTTCATAATAAAATAAATCATCATGCAGCCACCTCCCAATCCTCTTCCTCCCTTACTTTCCCCTTCTATATGAGCAAAAACATGTAACTATCCTAAGATCATAAGATTTGTAGCCAAAAGATGTAATAGAGTCAGATGTTGCTGGAGTGATATTTAACACTTTGGGGACTATAGACCAATTAAGTTGCCAATTTCTAACAGAGCTGACTATACATGTTGTTAGCTCCAATAATCACGGAAGCCTGCAGTACTACACAGGATCTTTACTTTCAAGGTGTCTATTGAGATATCACAATTATCATTACCTTCTCAAATTCAAGACCCAGTTGCTTGGAGAGGTTCTCCCGCACTTCTCTAGATGGAAGTTCATTGTCAGCAAATACACGCCGAAGTTCCTGGTAAAGCTCAGAAGTATTGAGCAGTAAGAATACAATTAAAGATGCTTCCTCTTTGATGTAACAATGAATACTGCAAAGAAGCATATTACCTCAACTGCATCAGGAGGAAACCTGAATATTTCTCTCTTGGCTGGTTTACCCAAAGAATCTTTTTCCACATCATTTGCTATTTTCTCTGGACTTCTCTCACTTTCAAAAAGGGTTATAAGGGTGCTTGCAGCATCTGATTCAGGCTCCTTCCGTCTACGCTTTCTTTTACCTGGGCCCCAATCTTCATCTTCACTATTTTGCTCAATCAGAGGTTCATGCTTTCCAAACATTTCCTGTGTCGCATAAGAGCATCATTGATTTCTTGTTAGCAGAGGCCGCAGAAAGTCGAAGATAACTTATAAACACTAACATACTCACATCATTTAACTTGATATAATCAACAGCTTTTCTCTGTCTGGGACCAGATATAACTTCGAAGTCAGTTGTCTCTTCATAATCTGACCCAATCTGTTCAGACAAATTATTTTTTCCACCGATGCCATCTTCTGTCTTTCCTGTTAAAGCTAACAATTCATCCTCAAGTGATCCAAACATGCTTCCACTGCTTGCTTCACAGGAAGAGTCACTCTCAAAGCTATCAGTACTACTGTGACTATTAGCAACTTTTTCGGGGTCATAGTCATCATCTTCGGAGTCATCAGATGGCCAGTCTTGTTCGGGCCGTAACAAGGACTCCTCACCTTCAGGCAGAAGAGCCTCTTCCTTGAAGATATTCTGTATTAATCAAATAGATATGTCATCATTAATTACCGATCAATAGATAATTCTTGGAGGGGGTGAAAAAATGATTTTATGGAGAGTAAAACAGTAGATTACTCACCTCCCAGTTACTATCCATAGCAAAGTGGGTGCCGATATGAGCATTTGTTGCTTCTATTATTTCCATCTTACACTTGCAAAATTTGCAAAACCAGCCTTCATCATCAGGTGGTACTGTAAATTATCATTTCTTTTAGAGTAAGTTTTCATAAATAAAATATAATATTCGCCGGTTAGCTAAACAAAAGTTAAAAGTTTCAGTTGTAAAGGTCTGCTCTGCATAAGCAGTGGAAGAAAAGGGAGAAATGGAAGCATATTCAAACTAACTTACTATTTTCTGTTGATAGTGGAGGATCAAGACATTTTTGATGGAATGCGCAGTTGCATGTACCATCACAAAGTATGATATCATTGTCCGGAAAAGCTTCTTGCAATTTGCATTTGGCACAGATAATCTGAAAACAGAACAAAAAACTTTGAACTCTGCATGAGTTTGATCATTCGCCTATTTATGCAGATTTTTTCCTATTTCAGCTTCGTTGCTGCTATGAGTTTTAAGGGGGTAGGGGAATAAAGTGCAATAAACAGAAAAAGAGAATCAGCCATCATGGTACTGCGTGACATGCAAGTGTTAACAACGTATAAGAGAAAAAACACTTTGTGAAAGGATGCTTACATGTTCATGATGGACAGATCCATCTGGAGCAATAGCAGAATCATCAATCTGCCCAGGAGAGCTAAGCAAATCCAGATGGTGAACTATCTCCCTTATTCCAAGCTTGCAGTTTATTATTTGCTTCTTTGCTCTTTGTAGTTCTCTTTCTGGCCTAATTTTTTCTCGACTGGATGAAAATACAGAAGTTGTCACATGAGCTGCTCACTTGAAAGGACAAACTTACACAAGCATTTACATATTGAATTTGTATAAATAGGCCACAGCTTGTAAATGCTCCTTTCGCTTTGTGCCTGATTCTACTATTAAGGGTTTGATTTTAGGGAAGCCACTTGTGCGTCCACAACATTCAGATTGTGGGACAGAAAATGAGGTGAATCAAAATTGTTACCATACTTCTAAACATAAATGCATATCTTGGACAGGAAAAAAATTGTATCCTGTCTTCTCTTGTCATATACAAAGTCATCGCCAAACTCAGATCTACACTGAAGTAAGAGTGTCTACTCCTCTTCTTTTCATTACTTAAGCAATACATCAAAAAGTCCCTTTCTGTCACAATTTTATATTTGATGCACATGGCTCTTATTTCTCAAACAACATTGATAAATTGACTCACGAAATTTTACCTTTATCATTTTTGGCTTTGCCGTATTACGAGACTACAAACTTATTGTATTTTCAAGCACCATCCTCAGAAATTAAGGATTAAAAAAATTCACTATTAGTAATGTCGTTATTGATTATACAATGTTCAAGATCCATTTGGCAAGAACAACACCATCCCTAGGTGGAAACCCAAATAGAGAGAAGAAAAATACGTGGTTTTGGTAAATGACTGAAGCAGTAGAGAAAATTAGCAATAATCTGTGAAGACATGGCTGATATGGCACTTGGGATTGACTCAACTCCAGAATCTAGCTCATGAGGGGCGAATTGCCAAGTCCATATAAGCAAACCACCACTTCATTAACCAATCAACGTGGGACTCTAACCCACTCTAGCAACCCATTTCATGCCCATACCCAACTGGAGTGTGGACCGGGAGCCTAATCAGAGGCGAATCTGACTTTAATACTCTGTATAGCTATGACATCTGCGCCTAACTCAACTCCAAAATCTAGCTCATAAGGAGAGGATTGTCCAAGTCTATGTAAGCATATACTAAAAGCAATAGTGATATTTACATCTTACCATTTGACGACCAAACAGTTATGCTACTCAGTATTGAGTCTCCAGGCAAGACAAATACATTTATGTAGATAAGAGGGATAAGGTACACACCTCTGACCTTTCCAACCTTCTGCAGAATAAGCATCAATAAGGTTCTGCTCTAGCTTCATCTTGATCAAGAGGTATCTCGTCCTCCTCTGTAAACGTGAAACTTCATCTGGATCTGCATTATGTTTTCTTCTCCTCCTTTTTCTCCTTCTCTTTATCTTTTCAGACCCAGTATCCAGGTTTTCATGTTTGTTGTCTTTTGAGTTGCATGCTTGAAGCTTCTCTCCTTGGCAGCTCAAGACGGACTGCTTCTTCGATGATTTAGCTTTTTTTTTAATTTCTTTCTTAAGTATGTTTTCCCCAGAACAGTTCTTTCCCTTACCATCATTAGGAACTGTTCTCTTTGACGAAGATGCATGACTAGACCTTCCACGAGATTTTGATTTCAGCTTAGATCTCTTTTTTTCTAATTTTCTCAACACATTTTTTACTTGTGATGAGCTCGGAACTGCTTTATGCATATCTTTATCTGTTTTTCCAGGCATCGTAGATTGTTGTGTGACATTAAAAGTCCTGCAAGGACAAGATGATCAATGATCAAATAACCTCTAAGGCAAAACGAAAAGAGTAGATGAGGAGAGGCCCTTTTTTCTTTTTGATAAATGAGAAAAATGTCAAACCTTTTTCAAGCCAAAGATATAAAAGTTGCAGTACTTGCTTCAATGTGACTTGTAGTTAATACATACCACAACAGATATTCACTGAAAATAGGAACAAAAAAAAGAGAACAAGAAAAACTGCCGAGTAACTCTTCGTTCACAAGGAAGCACAAGAACAATATATGTGAATCTCTTCTGCTACAGACAAGAAATTTCAACTATGTAAAGTTGTTAATTTTCCTCTACCTAAGCAACAGTCATGAAGCAGGACATCGAGCAAACAACAAGAACCCAGAGTTACCTCTACGATCTAAACATTGAGAAGTATGAAGACCTATCTATTGAAGAAAGGCAAATAATGCTTTACTCAACAACGACGAAAAGAAGTAATCTTTTTGAAAATAAACGATACTTACAACAACATACCCAGTATAACCAACAAAGTGCGGTCTTGACAGGGTAGACCTTACCCTTATACCTCAGAGATAGAAAGGTTGTTTCCGATAGACCCACCTATCAAGGGATAAAAGATACTTACCATTAAAGCAAAACTAGTTTACCCTTACATCAGTATAGATTTTGAGATGCCAGAGAACTGTGCTGAAACTTATAAGACAATTTAACTTTGTCACTGGAAAAACACAGTTCCAATTGATATTTGGGGTGAAAAAAGTTGTAATGGGTATTGGCTTTCACCAAATACAATAATCAATCTAATGTAGATACCTCCCAAATCCAGCCTTTCAATCAACTCTTCCCCAATTCAAACCCCAATTGTCAATGCCAATCCCAAATTAGGCACTCTATGCACAATCAGGAAAAAGCTCAATGCTTTCAAGAACCAAAAAAACATTCACAGTCCTAATCCATTTATCACTTATTCTGATAACAAAAGATTGAATTTACAAATACCCAGAAAGCATAAAGGACTTAAAACAAAGAGAGACATGTATACACATAAACAAAAAACTTCAAATTTCAATTCTTGATCAATCAGTTCATAACCCCAATCAGGCACATTCAAGAAAACACTTACACTACTGATCCAAGTAACACTTTAGTCCAAGATAACAAGATTGAAATTTGACAAACACCCAGAAAAGACTTAACCAAGTATTCTCAGATAAACTTAAAAAGACTCAAAATTTAGCATAACTAATCAAATGGGTATTCCTTAAAACAGGGAAAAAACCAAAAGGGCTAACCTTAAAGTGGAGCAGAAGAAGAAAGATCGCCCAAGTATCTCATTAGTCTTCTTGAATGTAGAATCTCCACCTCCTTGTTCTAGGGAAATTTTATAGATTAAGGGAAGTACTTAATAGTTAAATTCTAATAATTTATTCAATCATAAATGAATCCTGGAAATTAAAGTACTTACTTTATTAATCAATTCTAAGTAATAATTTTCACTAATTAGTATTCCTAACTTGCTATCTTTTCCTAAAAATTGCTTCTAAATATTGAGTTTCTTCTTTAGTTTTCCTCCCCCACTTTTTTATTTTTTATTTTTTAAAAAAGAACATCACTAGGTCTAATTAAATCAAATTCATAGTTAGGACCGTTCAAAATTGAATCGATAACGATTATTCGAATAAAAAAAATTATTACTTTATAAATAACAAGTTATTGGTTTAGTAGTTTTAGTAGTAGTTTAAATTTTTTTTTGGTTATTGGATTATTGGTTCTTAATGATTTTAGGTTTATTCTTGAGGATTAACCGATAACCCGATAATAAATTAAATAATTATATTTGTACTACTTGATATATAAAATCTTTGATAGTTTCATACTTCTATTTTTTTATTGTTTTAAATTCTTAGTTATTCAACAATATAATAGTATTTAATTTTGAGCAAAATGCAATGTGTCAATTCATGCATATAGTTCATTTAATTTATCACCTTATTTTAAAGTAATTTTCAAAATTAGGAATTTTTGTCAAATCTTAACGGTTAAACCAATAACTATCAATAACCGATAAACCAATAATTGACAAGCCAATATCTTAATGGTTCTATAATGGTTTAGAAAACTACGAGCTGATAACCGATAAATCAAACCGATAAACTTCAAAACTAAACTAAATTGACCGACATGTAGTCCTATTCATAGTCGCAATTAATTGATTTTTATAATACGAAAAAAATTATTTTGCAAAAGTGTACGAAGACTTGCCTCTTGAGTTTTTCCTAGCTAAGAGGGGTGAGCGTGTTTAAATTTAATTAAATTTTTGTGTAAAAATATCAAATTATTATATTGATTTGAAAATTTATACATCAAATCAAAGTAAACTAACAATACATTTTAAAAATAGACCTTTATGAAACTAAATTAAAATGTAGATCATATTGCAAGCTGAAGACGAATAGACCGGCATGAATCGGAAGGAATAAGAAGAGTGATAAGATGTTTTATAAAAAAATGATCTCATAATTTATCTAAGTGAGATATTCTTGATTTTCTAAAGACTAACATAGAAAAAATAGACTAATACCTCTTAAAATTTCGATCGATTTGATAGAAGGTACTGAAAAATTAAGTAAAGTCACATTCCCTATAACCTATTATTCTTAAATGGAGACCATTGACCAGCAAATTAGAAAATTCAATCATTAATCATGTATATGGTGAGTAGAATCAAATATAAGATTTCCTACCAAAAAAGGGTGCAAAGATGAAATTTTTTGACAAGCTAAAATTTATATAATCCTCCCATCATTTTGTCAAGAAATATTTTAGAATCACACTTAGAAAGGTATATGATGGCTTGTAATATTATTAGGTTTTTATTTTATTAACAAACTCAAAAACAATGCAACTTTTACTAATATGTAATTATTGATGCATAAGTATATTATCTAATTTGTTGTCAAGCCCCAAAAAATATGGGGAGAAAAAATCTACAGTATAATTAAAGTAATTTTTACTTCAAACATCTAGGTTTATAAGTAGATTTATAAACTCAGGAGATATTTGGATTAACATTTTTAAGGGATATTTGTATTGTCTTATAAGTAAAAAATCAAAAATTTTAAATTAAAAATCTTCATTTTTTTCAGTTTTTAAAAAAAACCTTAAAAACACTTTTCGTGTTACTCGAATATCTTAACTTTTGAAAACATGCTTAAAAGTCAAATATCACTTAAAAAATAAGCTGATTCAAACACTCACTAATTATTGTGTTGTATGAAGGTCAGTTTCAATTCACTTTTACTCTCTTTTTTGCTTAATATTATACCATCTAAAAAGCCTTTTAAAATGATTGGATAATTTAGTTAATCAATGTCATGTTTTCTTATTTTTTGTCAAGTTTTATTTTTATCATACAGTTATTTTTAAAATTTTTATTTAATAATTTAAATGCGTTATCTTGATACTCCGTTTAAAAAAGAATGACCTATTTTTCTTTTTGATCAGCTTAAAAAAAATTACTTATTTCCTTTTTTGACAAAACTTTTTTTTTTTTTAGGGGGATCAAATATGTATAACTTTCATTGATAACAAAAAACCTACAAGTATGAACCAGCAGCCTGAACAAACTGCTCTTACATGTTTCCTCTACTGTATCTATGTAATACATAGTAATTGAAACATAATAATATCACTAAGGCTAAGTTGTTAGTGGTTGCAATGTCATTCTTTACTCTGGTAGATTTCTCCCTTGAATGTGGATATGGATCACCATTTCTTTACTGTTGTCAATCTTCTCTGGATAGCCAGCCAAAGGATGAATTCATATCTAGGATGGAGGGCCAATTGTTCCAGGTAACCTTTGGAAGTTCTGATTTCAAAGATATATACATCTCATGAATGAAAAATTTATCAACAAGTTGGACCTTCTCTAGTTGGTGTTGCTCTGTCCCATGAGTTGTCATGCCCCGAGCCTACACCTTGGACGTGGCGGGCACTCGAAAACCATTTATGGTCCAAGCGAACTACTTGTCCTGGTTAACTTACTCAGTGGAAGATATGTATACCGTAATAAACTAGAATGGGCTCAAATTCATGAACTTGAAGATACAATAGTAATATATACAACTTAACTTAAAATCTTTCAAATAATTTCAAAGAAATAACTTGAACAATATCTTTCTAGTCTATGAAGCCTCTAAAGTATTGACTCTGAATAAGGCACTGGAGTGGGCTCATGGGTATCTCAACTAAAATAAATACCAAGAAATAAAGGCTTCCGAGCTCCTCTGGATGCAAAGAGGCCTCGCCGTTTGCTGATGGGGACTGTCTCACTGAACATTTGCTAACATAGATACCAGAATCTGCATCATAAAATGATGCAGCACCAAAGGCGTCAGTACGTGGAATGTACGGTATGTAAGATGGGATTTCGAAATGAAAGTGAAAGAGTAAGCAAAAAAATGTGAGCGCTCCTGCACTATATGGATGGCTTTTTGATGGCCAAAAAGTAGTAAGGATAGGATACTCACTTTAAAACTACACTTTGAGATGACTTAATAGACAAAAGTATGTCATGCAAGTAAAAGATATATTTTTAAACTTGTTTCAATGTGCAACTTAATATAAAAGAAATACTTACTTTAATGCATTCATGAGCACAACTAAATATATATAAAAATGTAATACTCAAATGCTTAGCTCTGCAATTAGCTCAACTCAATTAAATATGCAACATAATAAAAGAAAATACTTTAATAAATAAATAATAAATCTTAGTATGTAAAATAATAAACTTTACTTCTTGGGGAGTTTCTCTAACCGACAACCACCATTATGAGCTTAGTGATGATACAACGTCTTGCCCACGCAGCCAGAGCCATCTCATACTTTGCCGGGGTAAAGAATGAAAACTATGAGAGTGGATCTATCCC
This sequence comes from Solanum clarkiae, assembly GCA_011800125.2. Taxonomy (NCBI): domain Eukaryota; kingdom Viridiplantae; phylum Streptophyta; class Magnoliopsida; order Solanales; family Solanaceae; genus Solanum; species Solanum clarkiae. Next base: position 3,866,116 of record JAABOM020000101.1, read on the forward strand.
AAAACTGGGTCATCTCAGTGGCAAGTGAGGAATTGTCTTCTGGTACAATCCTATCCTAAGCTGGCTACGTAGTTTATGAGTTCAAGTTATGATTACTCTCACTCATATTGGTGCTTAATACTACTCCAAAATAACTTTTATAATGCTCATAACTTCAAGAGTGAGACTTCTTAAAATGTCTTCTTAATCTGTTGGGACTTAGCCCAACTTTAGCTTATTCTTAAACTTTTCTAAACTGGTCTCTTTTCTTGACTAAAAATGGTATAATTATCTCAAAAACATATATGCATTACTCAGCTATCTTACAAAATACAAACTTTAAATATTTCTTAGACTTAACTCAAACTGTAAACTTTATGATTTTTCATGAGATAGATATAGAGATTTCATAATTTCAACCATAGTTATAAAGCTTTCTTAATATCTTAATTCAATAATAAAATAAATAAGAGTCATGATCCTTATCAAGAAAATATGCATGAAAAGTATTTTGATGAAATTCACTAGTAATGGAGGAATCTTTGATCTCAACTCATAATTATGATCTTGGGTAGAAACTAGTAGTTAAGGATACTAAGATAATAGTAGATTAACTTTTGGAGGGCCTTACATACTTTAGAAATTAGTTCTTGGAGTTCTTGAATTCGTTTCTTGAAACCCTAGGTTATGATTTAAGATTCTATTTAGAGATTCATGAATAGTTGAGGAAATTCGGGTTGAATAGATTGAAATTTATGAAAAATAACTTATCTTGAGGATGAATCTTGAAAGCAAATCCTAACTTGATGACTTTCTTGATGATTCTTGAGCGTTTATATTTAAGAGTGAAGGAGAGGGTTTTTGATTATGAAAACTGATGTTTTGTGTATTTTGGGACCTTAATAGACCCCCAAAGGTTTTAGGATGAAAGTACTCTCAAAATAAAAGAAGAAAAATGTCATTGCTTATCCAGTAAGGGTCCGCGTTCTGTTCGCGACGCGCTCCAAGCGCGGACCTTCAGACAGCTCTGCACTCATTCACTAAAATGGACATAACTTTCTGCTCCAAACTTTAATTAATGCGAAATTGAATGTGTTGGAAAGCTAATTCGAATATCTTCAAGTTGATATATTATGAGTCACCTAAATCATTATACTTTAGGAGACATGGTCATTTGAAGTTGACCCTTCTATCGACTCATACGAAAACTTAGTTGCTAGAAATTCTTTGGACTTAGCTTGACGTAAAAGATCCCTTGTACTCTTTTGTTGACTCAGGAGGGGTTGGAGAATGACCAAAGTGTCCTTTTCAAATTAAAAGAATAAAATTTGATCTCGAAATACCATGTCCGCGCTGCGCCTGGGGCTCAGACATGTGTATTTCACGAATTTCTCAAAATACGTTCTTTCCAGGAAGTTTAAGAAAAATCTCAAGTGTAGGTCCGCGCCCTAGGTGTGTCTTGCCCTGGGCGCGCACTCACACTGTCCCAGATTTAATTATAAAAAATTATTTTCTGACTCAGTTGCTCTAAAATCGGGTTGAGACCATTTTCCTACTCTATTTTTCGTGCTGATCGCAAATCCGATATCAAATTTTCTATTGGAGCTTGCGAAGATGCATTATGCGCATAATTGCATTCTAGAGATATTTCGGTAATTTTACCAGGTGTTACATGATTATTCTGCCTTTGCATCAATAGCCCTCTGGATTCCATCACCTTTCTTGCCACTCATAATGCTGTTTTATGGATTTGAGCTTGAGTAATATCCAGTTTTTTTTAATTCAAAAGATAGGTTTTTTATATATATATATATATAAAAAAAAAATTTAGGAAATAAAACAAGCTAAGGGGTTCTCAGGTTCGTGCCCTGCTGCGCACTGATCCTTCGCCCCCAATAACATAGTCAGTAGTAAGCAACTGTCTAAAGGTCACATCACGACCCGAATAGCAAAAGTTAGGTAGAGTTTGATCCATGACTGAGATCGTACAAAAGGAGGGGGAACTACAAAATTTCTTATATTTTCATGTTTTCTGTACACATGATGTAGCTTCCAAGTTACCAGTCTGCTCAATAAAGACCTGTAATCAAAAACTATGTTATCATAAAGAGAGTTACCTGTGTAGATGCATTCCAACGCCTCTATCGAATCCGATTCAATTTGAATTTTTGAAAAGCCACGTTGCAGTGCTAATTGCAGTCCCCCGTATGTCTATCTTGGCAATTGATGATAAGCAAGGTGTTGTGTACCTTATCCCAAAGGCTTTAGCAATGCGACATTGGAAAAAGAGGTGATAAAAAATGCTACAAGATGGTGATACAACCATACACATGCTGTTGAGCCGATGATTTGTCTTACTTCTCTCTTGGACCCAAATGCTCCTAAAATTTCTCTTCTCTGCGCTATGAGAAGAATTATCTTTTTTTTTTTTGCTTAATACAACATCACTCAAAGAGGCTTTTTAGGTAATCGAATATATTTTTTTCACATAAAGTATAGTTAAAGATTCTCTCTACCCTATTAAGAGTGAACCAAGTATCAAAAATATGAACTTATTTTGGATATGAATAAGGTAAATTGTATACATAAATTCAAAACAATGAACAGGATTACAAATATAAAGTCATTTTATTATTATCCTTTAAAACAAGCTATATTTTTTTTCATTTCTTCTCCTCGATAAACAAATTTTAGAAACTATCACATACGAAGTTTTCCAAATAGTAAATATGAAAAAATTGTTTTCTAACTAATTATATAAAGAGAGAATAATTATTAGAACTTACTAAGAGAAACCCATTTTTTTTTCTATTAAGCAATCAATTTTTAAATTTTTTATTTAACAATACAAACATATTTTTTTAATGAGATTGTACTTCTGATACAAATATTCAATCTAAAAGTAGGATCTTCTTGCAAAAAGTACATTTATTAACAAATTTTTGCAAAAGAAAGAATTATCTTAATCTATAATGAAGAATATAAGAGGGGAAAAATATATCTTCAACATACATCTTTAACACAATCAAACACAAAGATATTTTGTAATACAAATAAAAAACACATATTCAAAAGACAGTTGACTAAAACATATTTTGTTGTAATTTGGATCATTCTTCTTCAATGAATTCATACACATGAAATCTACAAGTTAGTGCTTTCCATGGCTCTCTTGATGTTTCTTATGTTCAAGGTGACAAAGTTCTTCAGGAAGTGCGACCAAATAAGAAAAAGCCATGCCACCAAAACAAACATGATAGACAGGATCAACAGAACTAGTTACAATATATCTCGAATGATAATTATCTAAGCCTCTGGCTATAAATCTCCTAAAAAATGAGAACATTGTAAATTTGTAAGCTTGAAAAATAGGAAATTAGAAGGAAAAAAATGATGAGGGTCTTGTAGGGGAATCACAAAAGGAAGACAAAGAAGAAGTTTTTTTGGAAATGGATTGTTTAAATAAATGGATTTTTTAACAATTGACGTGTGCCAATGTGATCCTTAAGTTGTGGATAATCTGAGGCTCTTATGTTTTAGGTTAGTTTATCCATATTTGGTGTATTTGTGAGAAAGAGGGGAAGATAAATGTTTATTTGGATTTTGTATCAAATTATATATTTTTATTATAATAAGTGATTTAATAAAGTGAGAATGCATGTTAGTTAATTGCAAAAAATATAAATAAATGGCATGCATTTATTGAGTTGATACAAAAAGAATAAATTACGAGACTAAGTAATTATATACTACTTAATTATTTATCTTATAGTTATAGTTTTAAATAATTATCGTTTGCTCCTATTTTTTCATCCAAATTGCTAGGTGCGCATCTAGAATTTGTATAATTAATCTCCCAATTGCCTACAATCAGAATTTCTTAATTATATCCAGAGTTTCTTAATTATATAAATCTAGAATTTCTACATATTTACCATAGCTTGTATATAATTATCATGTTAATATATTTGATTTGTATAAATTCTAAAAAATTCCTATATAAATACATAATTTGTATATACTTACCCTTTTGGTATATTGGTAGCAAATTATGAATATGCAATTATACAAGTGTTGCTATAACCGTAATTATGAAATATAATTACCTAAACTTTAATTATTTTGACCTATTAAATTTCAGAACTAAGTTATTTATGAAAATTTCACATGATATCGATAATTATTTATCATTTGAAAACCTTAAAAGTTGTGCACTATGTGGTCGAAAGTAACCATAATTGTTCAAAATAGATAATACTTATTGGGAAGAATCACTTCTATATACAAGATTAGACCCATATTTACTAGAGTAGTAGAAAAATTCATTTACCAAATATAGTAGGAGATTTTTATTTTAAAAAAAAAAAACATATACAAGTGTTTGCTCCAAATTCCGTGCAAGAAAGTCATGTATATAAAATCGATATGAAATATGTATATCGCATTCCAGACTTACAAAATTTTGCTCAAAATTTTAATATATGTAAACAGTATACAATCGGTATAAAATATGTAAATATTTTATGAATTAGTCACTTTTTGGTTGGTATGCCACCTTCGGGACTTAACTTGGTCTAGTAATAAAAGTGCAATATGTGATGTATGAGTTAAAGAGTGTTTGAATTGGCTCTTTTGAATTAGCTTATAAGTTAAAAGCTAAGAGTCATATGTTGAAAATATTCAATTTTTGACTTTTAACTTATTTTTGTATTTTTCAACCTAAAAGAAAGTACTTAAAAGCACCTTTTGTCTTTTCCAAACACCTTCTTAGTCACACGTCATAATCATGTTGTAGACACAATAATGCTTGGTATTCAAATAAAGAAAGATAGACGAAAGTCAAATAAAATAGGTATAAACATCCATCTATAATGAATAGATACTTAATAGAAGTTTTGTATTCGAGCCCTGAGTATAGAGAAAAGCCTATTGGGGGTGGCACCACCAAATGAGCTATACAATGTGAGATCCATTAATCAAAGCTTCAATATGGACTTCAAATACCAAGTAGAAAAATAAAAAAATGGATCCTAATGAGGACCTGACCATTTCTTTCGTTTGATATCATCAATCTGTTTCTTTCTTTATTACTCTTTGTTTATTCCTTTGATGAGGAGTAGAAAACCTTTCAACATAATTCTTTGAGTCCTCTTTTCTTTTGGACAACTGAAAAGATTCAGAAGAATTTGCTCCTTCATTTAGAACACCTTCTAAGAGATATATTCATTTGTTTTTTCAAGCCTATTCTGGACTTTTGAATAGGTAAGGGGTCATCTTCTGTCTATGTTACTCTTAAATTCTGCATTAGCTTCAGCTGCTAGAATTGCCCTTATATGTAACACTCGATAAAATTATCAAAATATTCATAGATGAGAGATGCTCGCATAACGTGTCTTACCAAACATCGACGGCAAATCTGAGGCCAAAAATGCAATCAACATGAAAAATTATGTGAAAAAATGATCTAGATTGATTTTTAGAGAAATTGGATCAAAGAATAATTTTTTGGACGGGAAAACGCAATTCCAGAAAGAGTGTGCGATATGCCCACAATGCCGGACTTATTGCGAACTTATACTTGGATGTGATCCCAATATTTTCTACGAGATTAGAAAACTCGATCAAGAAAATTTCGACGAAAAAACCCTAAAATAGACCAAGTCCGAGACGCGGACTTGGTACACCGAGGTGAACTTTTTTCAATTTTTCGCGATGGGTATTCCAGACTTTTCTCAACCCCTCTTAAACTTAAAACATGATCAGTATAGGTCGTTTTGAGCATAAAAATGATTTTAATAACCATTCTTAAGCTTTCTAAGCTTTTAACAACAACTAGGGCTAAGGAGAAGAGAGGAAGAGCGAGGATTCTAAGAGAATTAAGGACGGAATCTTGTTAGATTGATTGTCAAACTCCATACCAGGTATATAAGGCTAAACCAAAGAATGAAATTTTTTTTCCATGTGCCCCTTGATGGAGAGAGATTGATAGATGAATGTATTGAGTCACTATGAATGTTTTCCATGAACATTTTCTTGTAAATTATACATTTTATGAATTTTCATATGATGATGACCATCATAAATTTGATTTTACTGATTAAACACTTTTCATGAGTTATTTCATAAATCTGATACATTACTTTATAAAAGATTGCATGAATGAACCTAAAGATTGAGTCTAGAGCCTTGATTTTAGAATATTAATTGTGATTGTGATATGAGCATGATGATAGGTTGATAGAGCTTGACGGTTCTAAGAGTCTCCATAAATAAACTCTAAAGATTGGTCTAATTGACTATTCTCCTAATGATTAGTCTAAGCCCTTTGAGAGATTGAATGAGAATTGAGTTTATGAGACGTTTGATATGATAGGTCGGAAGGCCCGATTTTGATAGAGCTGATGAAATGATGAGAATCTTTATAAGACTAATTCAGATGATTGATTGAGATGGATGGTCTTATGAGTATTGAGTCTTGGGAAGAGTATCAAGCATCGAAATGAGTAAAAGTAAGTCCAACTCACACTCATTAACTATGTCGCCAAGCATAGGTAAGGATTGAACCATTACATCAGATGTTCCCTCTTGATTGGAAGTCCGTGAAACAATAGCGGACTTGAGAGACCAGATCCCTTGTGGATCTGATTTGTTCTTTACTTGGCAAGTATGGAAAGGTTGTGGCAACATCAGCGGGATTATTGTATAATAACTGGCTCATAAGTGATTGTTGTCGGATAAGAGAAACTCCAGATTAGGTCCTATACTGATAGTACTCTAATTTGATTTGATTGGATGAGGTTGGATTGATATAGATTGGTCATTGTCTACTCTTTATTATTGCTTTAGATAGACATTTGATATTCTAATTGAGTATCTTCTGAGTTGATGTTATTCTATATTATCTATTTCATTCAGCCATTTTACATAGTCATACATTCCATGTACTTACGAACATTAGGACTGCATCTTTTTATGATGCAGAGCTAGGTAATGGAGATCATCAACAGACGCACCATTGAGGATCTATTACAGTTTGCTAAGTTGCTGAGCCTTCCTTACTCTAGAGGATCCTTATTTTATTTTTATCTAGCTATTAGAGTCTGATTTTAGACTAGCTTTATTTTGAATTGAGGTAGTCATGAGTCTGTCATTGGCACTAATTGATAGTGATAGAGGCTTCATAGACTAGAGTTGATTGTTGACTGGTTATTATGTTGAGCTAGTTTCTTTCATACTAGTCCGACGATTTTGATATGATTATATAAGACTCAGATTGTTTACCTTTCTCATCATAGTCTTCTGCTGATTGGTTAGTTATGTTGGTTGAATAAATGTGATGAGGCCGCTTGAGAGCCAGTAATGTCTTCTGAGTGTCGGTCACGCCAAGGATACCCTCTCGGGACATGACAAACTTGGTATCAGAGCACAAAGTTCAAGCGTTCTAGGGAGTCTATGAAGACGTGTCAGAGAGTCTTTTTTATGGGTATGTTATGCACCACACTTTATAAGAAGTAGCCTATAGGACATTAGGAATGGTTACACTTCTTTCATGATCTGATTCATGCGATAGAGTTAAAACTCTATGAAACTCTCTTCTAATTCATATGTTACGTGTTTGCAGAATTGTGATCATACCTCCAAGAAGAGCTATTAGAGGAAGAGGGCATCCTTCCAGACAGAATGTTAACCATCCTGAGCCTCAAGGGTCATGACGAACCCATAGGCCCAACTATTCCTGCCGAGCAGCTACCATAAGTTAAAATCTCGAATGTTGAGCTTACCCAGACTATCCATACTCTAGATCAGGCTGTGACAACATTTGTTGCTAGATAAAAAGTGGGTAGACAGGATGCACAGGACACATCCAGAGTTCATGAATTCTTAAGGATGAACCCACCTGAGTTTATAGGGTCCACACCAGTGAGGATCCTGAAAACTACATTGATAAGCTTCAGAAAGTGTTTCAAGTGATACATGTGGCTGATATTGATAGAGTTGAGTTGGATGCCTACCAGCTCAAAGGTGTTTCCAGACTATGGTTTGATGAGTAGAAGAAGGGTAGAGGAGAGAGAGCCCTAGTGCTGGCTTGGATAGTGTTCGAGAAAGCTTTCTTGGGGTGTTTCTTTCTGAGAGAACGGAGGGAGGAAGGTAAAAGAGTTCTTGAATTTGAAACAGGGCTCTATGACTGTGCAAGAGTATAGACTCAAGTTCACCTAGCTGTCTCTCTATGCTTCGGATATGGTTGCTGATATAAGAGGGAAAATGGGATTGTATGTTGATGGGCTGAACAAAGGTCCAAAGAAGGATGGAAAGGGAGTTATTCTTGTAAGTGATATGAATATTGGGAGGTTGATGACTTATGTATAATAAGCTGATAAGGAGAGATAACAAGATAGGGAAGAGTACAGAAATAAGAGGGCCAAGACATTCACAATACCCGATAAAGTTCTACAACTTCAGCTGCTATTCTGGACTTTTGAATGGGTAAGGGGTCATCTTCTATTTGTGTTACTCTTAAATTCTACATTAGTTTTAGCTGCTAGAATTGCCCTTACATGCAACACCCGATAAAATTACCAAAATACCGCTAGATGAAAAATGCTCGCATTACGTATCTTCCCAAACTCTGATGACAAATCCGAGGCCATAAATGCGATTGGCACGAAAAATTGTTGGAGAATGATGTTGGTTGATTTTTAGAGCGACCGAATCAAAAGATAGTTTTTCGATGCAAAAACGCAATTCTAAAAAGAATGTGACATGCCCACAACGTGGACTTATCACAGACTTACACTTGGATATGATCCCAATATTTTCTACGGGATTAGAAAACTCGATCAAAAAATTTTCAGCGAAAAACCCCTAAAATGGACCAAGTTCGCGACGTGGACTTGGTACACCGAGGTGAACTTTTTTCAGTTTTTGTGAGGGGTATTCAAGACTTTTTCCAACCCCATCTAAACTTAAAACACGATCAGTATAGGTCATTTTGAGCATAAAAAAGGTTTTAATACTCATTCTTAAGTCTTTCTAAGCTTTTAACAAAAGCAAAGGCTAAGGAGAAGAGAGGAAGAGCGAGGATGCAAGAGAATTGAGGACAGAATCTTGCTAGATTGATTGTCAAACTCCATACCAGGTATGTAAGGCTAAACTAAAGCATGAAATTATTCTTTCATGTGCCCCTTGATGAAGAGAGATTGATAAGTAAATGTATTAAGTCATTATGCATGTTTTCCATGAACCTTTTTCTTGTAAACTATACATTCTATATATTTTCATATGTGGATGATCATCATAAACTTGATTTTACTGATTAAACACTTTTCATGAGTTATTTCATAAACCCTATACACCATTTTATAAAAGATTACATAGATGAACCTATGGATTGAATTTAGAGTCTTGATTTGAGAATGTTGATTGTGATTGTGATGTGAGCATGATGGTAGGTTGATAGAGTTTGATGGTTCAAAAAGTCTCCATAAATGAACTCTAAAGATTGGTCCAGTTGACTGTCCTCCTAATGATTGGTCTAAGCCCTTTGAGAGATTGAATGAGACTTGAGTTGATGAGTTGTTTGATATGATAGGCCGAAAGGCCTAATTTTGGTAGAGCTGATGAAATAATGAGAGTCCTTATGAGACTAATTGAGATGATTTATTAAGATGAATGGTCTTATGAGTATTGAGTCTTGGGAGGAATATGGAGCACTAAAATGAGTAAGAGTAAGCCCAACTTGCACTTATTAACTATGTCGCCAAGCATAGGTGAGGATTAAACCATTACATTAGATGTTCCCTCTTGATTAGAAGTCCCTGAAATAATAGCGGACTTGAGAGAGAAGATCCCTTGTGGATTCGATTCATTCTTTACCTGGAAAGTACGGAACAACTATGACAACATCAGTAGGATTGCTATACAATCACTGGCTTATAAGTGATTGTTGCTAGACAAGAAAAACTCCCAGATAGGTCCTATACTGATGGTACTCTGATTTAATTTGATTGGATGAGGTTGGATTAGTATATATTGGTCATTGTCTACTCTTTGTTCTTGCTTTAAATAGACATTTGACATTTTGATTGAACATCTTTTGAGTTGATAATATTTTATATTTTTCTGCCTATATCTATTTCATTCAGCCATTTTATTACTTGTACATTCCACGTACTGACTTCCATTAGGACTGCATTATTTTATCATCAACGGGCATACCGTTGAGGATCTATTGCAGTCATCTAAGTTGGTGAGCGTCCCTTACTTCGGAGGATCCTCATTTTATTTTTATCTAGCTATTAGAGTCAGATTAAACACTAGCTTTATTTTGAATTGAGGTAGCCATGGGTCTGTCATTGACACCAATTGATAGTGATATAGGCTTCATAGACTAGAGTTGATTGTTGATCGGTTATTATATTGAGCTAGTTTCTTTCATACTGGCCTGACGATTTTGATATGATTATATAAGACTCAGATTTTTTCACTTTTTCATCATAGTATTGCGCTGATTGTTAGTTATGTTGATTGAATGAATATGATGAGGCCAAGTGGTTCGCTGGGGAGCCAACAATGATTTTTGAGTGCCGGCCACGCCAAGGGTACCCTTCCGGGACTTTTTACACTTCTATCGCATGCATAATTCTGGTCCATACTTATTGCATTGATCTCTAATCCAAGGGGGCATCCTGGAAAACTTGAGAGATCACAAGCAAATGGTTTTGTTGTGAAAAACTTATTTTGAAGAGCAAGAGCTATAGTCCCTCGATATTCAACCTTTATGGAAAGTAAAGTGTCTATTAGTCCTACAACAACTAAAGGAAGATCATGAAAGATCATATGAAAAATCCATCTATAAGGCTCTATTGGCTTAAGTAAAAGACAAGATATGGAGAATAGCTTGTTATATTGTTCCAAGAGATAAGAAATATAAATACAAGTACATAATGTTCTAGCTAAGAAAAGAAATAAAAAAAATTCCTATAAGTTTGTTATTTCTATATGTATATGGTATATACATTCCTAGGAAATGTTCTAGGTTCATTCTATAGTACTCCCCTTCAAGTTGAAGTATATATATTGATCATCTCTAGCTTTTACAAAGATAATCAACTAGAGCGCCATTTGAGGCCTTTGTGAACAAATCAGCTAGTTGTTCTCCAATATTCACATATCCGGTAGAACTCAAATTCTCCTAAATCTTCTCATGAGTAAAATGAGAGTCAACTTCGATATGTTTGGTTCCTTCATAATACATTGGATTTGAGGAAATATGGAGTGCAACTTGATTATCATACAAGAGTTTTGATGGGGTAAAATGCTTCATCTTAATTTTATTTAAAAGATGATGTATCCACGTAATCTTACATGTAAATTGTGACATAGCCCTGTACTTAGATTTTGCACTAGATTGAGATACAATACTTTGCTTTTTACTCCTTCATAATATTAGGTTCCCTTTAACAAAAATACAATACTCTGCAATAGATCTCCTATTAGTTTTGGATCTAGCCAGTCAACATCTGTAAACACTTAATACAAGTATGACCGTGATTACTATATAATATGCCAAGTCTAGGAGCTCTTTTCAAGTAACATAAAATTAGCTCCAAAACTTCTTAATGTTTGATGGTAGGTGCAGGCATGAACTGCCTAACAACACTTATGGCAAAAGCAATATATGGTCGAGTCAGAGTAAGATATTTTAACTTTCCAACATACCTTCTATATCACTCTGGATCATCAAAAGGATTTTCACCATCTTTCACAAGATGTACATTGGTAATCATTGGGGTGTTGTAAGGTTTGGCTGCTAGCTTTCCAGTGTCTTCAAGTAGATCAAGAATATACTTTCTTTGAAATAGAAAAATTCTCTTCTTATTTCTATTCAATTCTATTCCCAGAAAGTATTTCAACTGGCCCAAGTCCTTTGTATGAAATATAGTATGCAGGAAATACTTGAGGGAAGAGATCTTAGCATAATTACTTCCTGTGATTACAATGCCATCAACATATACAACAAGGAGGATAGTGCTAATTGGTGATTCTCAATATACGATTGAGTTATCATATTTTCTCATTAAAGTGATCAATTTGAAATTTTGCTACTCTTTTCTGGCCAACAGATCGAAAAAAAGATAAGCCTCGAAACCAATCAAAATAAAAAGTATATGCTCTGATACCATATAAAAGACATGATATGAAAAATAACTTGTTATATTATTCCAAGAGCTAAGCAATATAAATATAAGTAACATAAGACTCTATCTAAGAAAAGAAAGAAAAGAGATTCTTCTTCTCTCTCTCTCTCTCTCTCTCTCTCTCTCTCTCTCTCTCTCTCTCTCTCTCTCTCTCTTTATATATATATTAAAAGTGTGAAGGACCTTCGAAATGTTGTTTGAACTTTTTGCCCTTCATTAAAAGACTTTGTTTTAGATAAAATTATTTTTTCACTATCTTTTTTTAAATTATTATTTAATTTAATTAATAATATTGACTTTTAAAATACATGAAAAGAAGTGATAAAATAAAGACTTCTAGCTGTCAAAAGACTCCTAAATCTTCCTTATTTGATAGACTTCTATTTCTTTCTTATTTTTAATAAAAAAAAAT
>JAABOM020000101.1:3880587-3891570 GCA_011800125.2 Solanum clarkiae
ACCTAATGCCATACCTCTCAAAATATAGTAGAGAGAGTTTAGCCCGAGGACCACTTGCCGAACCTCGTAAATCATTTGTGTTCTCTTTTCTTTATTTTTCTCTACAATATTCTTTCCCTTTTTCCCATCCGAAAATTGACACCTTTCTATACTGTGGATCCATTTATTAATTGTGGATCCCAACAGTAAAGTCAACAAGGCCTTACGTTTACTACTTGGTAACAAGGCTAATCGTTTGTATTTAAGCATATTTTACTTAGATTGTTGTATCTTACATGAACCACATGTCTAATCAAACCACCAAACAAATCGGGCATAGGTAGTACGGGTGGATTTATTTAGAAAATTGGTTTTAGTTTTGGTGTCAATATGTCTCCAATAATTTTCAAGTAAATTGCTTTAGCTCACAGTCAGGTACAACTTTTAGACTTTTAATTAGTCACCTCATGATTGTGGATCTTACTTTCTGCAACTTTTAGACATATGGAAGTTCTCAATTTTTTTATAGGGAAATTGTCTAATTAACGAAAAGAAGGGAATTCCCCCAAAGTAGTGAATACGAAAATTAGAGAGTTGAAAATTTCCATCTTTATAACTTCTCTATTTGTTTCGAGTAAATCTTGAGTATCAGTTAGTGCTTTTATGTCAATTTCAAATTTCTTGCTGTATTTGCTACTCCAATAAGTAACATGGGTACTCATGCCTGATTTTAATAAATTAGTTAAAGCATGTATGTTGCTACCTGTAATAGTGTCTGATTGCATGTAAACTGGATCATCTTTAGAGTTATAGACTTGCTGTAAATATACATGCCACCTATGATCAAAGTTTACCGGAAATTATTTTAACTGGCTGGATGTAAAAAGCAATTACATACTGAATTGTAAAGAACTTGGCAGTTGAAGTTCATTTTAGATCAAGAGAGCTATCATTGATTATAAGGCATCCTGAAGATGCAAAATAGATACAAAAGTAGTGCTAGCTCCTTGCAAACATAACTAGCTAATCAAATCCTAAAATTTAATTGCACAAGTTACATGAGTAAGGGTAGTGTATGTGTTGGAGTTGAAATTTCTTGAAACAATCTGCAGTTCCTCTCATTCCGTGAACACCAAAAGATATTAGCTAAGATTATCCTCCAGATTTATTGATGGCTTTGTCAATTCTGGAAAAACTCCAGCATTCATAGGGATCTCTTATGTGACCGAGGCTGCACTCAACTCGGTCCAAAAATAGAGAAATAATTTTCAAAATTCTGCTGCAACTGAGCAGTGCGGGAGAAGATCTCTGGCTAATGGACTCCAGAGGAACCTCCAGGTTTCTCTGAAACATGTAGCATCTAATTACCAACTGAAAGCTCCACCTGCTAAGGTTTTCTGTGGTCAAACAAACACCATCTGAAGCTGCCAGTCAAAACAAATCACCTTAGTGGGAACTTGGCAGTAGAAGTTCATATAAACTTATTAAATTGTTTTTGCCGACTTAGTTGTATCCGATACTAGAAACTGTTTAAGTGCCTTGTGCTGTGTTTGATATGTTCTAGAAATAAGTCTCATAGAACTATGTATACAGACGCTAAAGTGCAATTGAAGTTCTGGCCAATGAAACTATTATGGCATTTGGTGAAACTAATAGAGGGATGAGTGAGTCTCTGTTCAGCCAATAGCCCGGTGAACTAGATAAGGAATGCAGTGGGAAATGCAAGGCACAAAGAGGTAGGAAGTAGGACAAGTTGGTTTTACTTCGCCTCATTCAAAGATTAGGTTGCAAGGTGGCTGTAGAGATAATACTGTTGGCAATGATGTGCAAAGTCCCTTCTATCTGTTTGCTGGATGAGTGAGTACCAGATTGTGGATGAATGATTAGGCACCATGTATTATTCTTGGAAATTCCTCAATGTCATTGCTTGCTAAATATCAACTTGGAGCCAATGAGGGAGGAAGTTGGTGGCTAAGTTTCAACTGCTTTGTTAAGCAAGCTAACACAAATTTTTGGGCATCTTGGCTCAGCTAACGATGAAATATCATATGACATGAGTAGATTACACTCTCAAGCATTAGTAAACTGCTATACTTGGTACCTTTTTGCGGCCCTGTGGAGTGGCTAAAGAATTATATCGTGTATATGAGCCTAAAGCGACTTGATGATTTCTTAGATGTTCTAGATTGAAAGAAGAGAGAGCAAAGAAACTAGTGGAATTACCATGATTTTGATGAATCTGGAAATGGAGGGTATAAGAGAACAAGCTTTAATTCCTTTATGTTTGAAAGTTCATGGAGAAAACGGAAAGAACTCCTGTTATTTGAAAATTCCTGTGATGCCAAAGGAGATGTTTCACTCTGCTGTTTTTCCCATTTCTCTCCCTTTCAGCTCAAAATGTTTTTAAGATGAAGCCAATATTAGATCCATGTGTCAACATATCTGATTGAGCTTTGGCTGAAATAAGATCAATGCAAAGAATTTTGTTATTGGTCTTCTGCAAAGTTTAAAATAGTTTTGGTGGTCAAAAGCTTTCAGAATGTGATAAAGACTTTATAGAATAATACTTAATATTTAGCAGACATGTAAACTTCGACTGGAGTACATTTTAACCCTTTGAATGTCTTATACTTTATTTGAACTTCAAAGTTTCTGATGTGTTAACTTCTAGTATCAATTTTTTTGGTATAGTCAACTGTTTATGATTAGCAGTCAGAATTAATTGCTATTTATGTTTGAGTGGTAAACTGCTTTCCAGTAACTTTTGCGAAGAAAAGAAACGTGTACCTGAACAGCTTGATACGCCCTTTTCTTAAGAAGAAATGTGTGAGATGCTCTTTGACTGTGTCATGCTTTTAGGTAACCATGAGCGCAGAAATTCTCTTTTGATGACGAAGGCATGCAGATGCGCACCAGATTTAGTACTGATGTGCTTTACGAGCATCTTGTTTGGGTTCCAGCTTATGATGAAGTTGCTCAGATTGTACACAGGCTTTGCTACTTTTGCCGCTGATTGTTGATGCGAGTTTGTTTTTGGTATTCAGCCATGAATCCAAAGTTGCTCCATTTTCTGTAAGGTTTGTTTATTGTAAGAGGATAAACAGTTTAGAAAAGGATGAAATTAGTTGGCAGTTTTCTGTACAATGGTGCAGCAAAAACTAGAAATATCTTTTTGTAGTTTCATTTGTTTTCCATGGAACCCTTTTGCAATGAAAGCTAGCATCTTTTTATAACTCTCTTTCTATGACAATGGTGAAAAGATTGCAGTAGGAACAATGAAAGTATTACCCAAATTTTCGAATATTTTAGTTTTTTCCAATAAAGTATTCATGATTTACTGGTGCTTCAAATATAATATCTAGGGTGTTTTCTAAGAAAGTAACATAAAATATGATATGAGTTATGACACTAAACTAAATCACATAAAATAAATATTGTAAATAAATAAGTCATAACGAAAACGGAAAAGGGCCTAAAATGCTCTTGAATTGTTGAAAATGGTAAAAATACCTATCATTCACTTATAGGGTCTAAAATGTCCTCCCCATTTATCTTTGGGGTCAAAATTAACCTTCTCTTTTATAGATTTTTTATTAAATAATTATTTCAAACACTTGGTGGCTATCTATTGGTCAAAATTTAATTATTTGAAATTATTATAAATTAAATTTGACTCACCCCAAATTATCCAAACCTGTCCCAAATTCACCTACCCACTCCAATTTCTCAATTGTTTAATGTTCAAACATCTCTTGGTTGCTTAAACAATTTCGTTTATTTAAACATCTCTTGATTGCTTAAATAACTTCTGATGATTTTTCGATGAACTGCAAAATTCCTTCAATATATTAAATTTTTCCCTCTAAATATTTTTCATAGTTGTCACAATTAAATTAGAATAAGAAGAAGAAGAAAACATGAGAAGAATATGAAAATTGTAGATGAAGAGAATGAAGGAGAAGAAAGCAAAAGAAGGGGGAAAATGCAAAAGAAAAGGATGGCAAAAATGATGAGAAAGAAGAAGAAAACGGAGAGGAGAAAAAAAAAGCATGTGAAGAAAAATAAAAGAGAGGGAATAAGAAAATTTGAAATTTGAAATATGCAATATAAAAAAGTGAATAGTTTTTTAATATTATAAAGTTGTCCTTGTTATAATATGGTGAATGTCTATTATATGGATTCTTTTAATAATTAGGAATCTTACTTGAAAACCAATTTAATTTTTTACTTGGACACCAAGTCAGTTTTTCTCTATAAATATAAGGATTTCCTTCATTATAATATATACATTTAAATATTATTCAAGAGCAATAAGAAATTCTCTCTTCTCCCCTACTTTATTCTTTGTACAGTTTCATAACAATCCTAATGTTTTAAAAATTATAATTAAACCTCAAACTCATTTAATTTACTTTGACTAGGTCAAAGTCCCTTATCTTGCATTCCTGCTCTTAAAGGTCACTTTTACCTCCTCTTTATTCAACTTCGATTGGAATTCAAATAGTGTTATTCAAGCTCTAAGACAAATTGTTCATCGTTTCATATGTGCCTTATAAATATAGTCAAAACTTTTTTTTTAATAGTATTCTCTACAAAATATTTTATTATAACCACCGAACTTTTAAAAAAAATAATTTTGTATGTTATACTAGATGTTCTCTATAACAACATTTTGTCAATCTTATTAGCAACAAATAACATCAACATGAAGGAGATCACAAAGCGATAATCCACTTCAATGTGCTTAGTTCTCCCGTGAAAAACGAGGTGCCTAGCAATCTGTAGAGCAGACTGACTATCAACAATACACAGCTATAGGAGAGGGAAAGGGATGGTGAACTAAGGGAAGACCGACAACAACAACAACATACCTAGTGGAATTCCACAAGTGGAGTCTGAGGAGGCTAGAAGACCTCACCAATACCTCATAGAAATAAAGAGATTGTTTTAAACTAAATATGACAAAAAGAAAAGGAAAAGGAATAGAAAGGGCGACTAATAACGAAGAGCGATAATGGCAAACATGATATAAACATGACTATTCCTGCTATCCTACTAAACCCCAAGGCCAAACATCCACCTAAACTTACCAACCCATTAGTCTGCTACTCTAATTCGCGACCTCCACTCCTTTCTGAGATCAAGTTTCGCCATATCTAAGGGAAGACTGAGGAGTGCTCAATCATTCTTAATTCTCCCATCACTTTACAGTATATAAACGGTCAAAAAAGAGTTATGCAAGTGTCTTTTATTGATGATTTGCTTATGTTTTACAAGACTAATATTGCTTCCATTACTCTATTGCCGAACACTTTTGAGAAATTCTATGTTGCCTCTAAAAACTTAGATAAAAGTTATATCTATTTCTGTGGACTTATACAAACATCTACTTGGCTACACAGAAGGGAAGCTTCCATTCAAGTATCTTTGAGTGTGAGGAAGCCACTGTAAACTATGCCTACACCAAGACAACTGCTTGGATAGTCGCAAAAATTATTGAATGCAAGGACACTCTAATACATATGACTTCTCTACAAGAACCCCTCAATCAAAGACTGAATCAGTAGCGAAACGCTTACTGCCTCCTTAGACCCCAGTATCCAGAGCTCAACAGAAGAGTATTACCTTACAGACGCAGATACATCGTTGTTTCAAATTCAATCTGTGGCTGGCTGTTCAACAAAGGCTCACACCAGTGGATAGGCTTCAAAAGTTTGGTATATCGCTGCCTTTTGAATGTGCTTTCTGTGGTGAAGATGGTGAGGTACTCGCACCATATTCTTTGCCTTCTCCCATCCTCATGATCTGTGGTGCCCTGAAGAGTTGAATTGGATATGCAAAGTGGCAAATACGTTGAATGGTTAATCCTCGATTACATGCTGTGTCTTTGCCATGGTAATCTACTGTACATTGCATGAAAGGTCGATATACTGCAGAAAGAATTTGTAGAGAGATTGCGATGCACCTCTCAACCTTAACAGGTTTCCTTAGTCAAGCACTCTATTATATGCTTCTGAAATTGTATAGAGATGAACGCTAGTTGTAGTTATGTAACTCTCAAATTTCGATTAATGGAAAGCTGTCTGTTCGATCGGAAAAAAAAAAAAAAAAGAGAAATCTATAAATCACTATCACATTGACCAACCTAAATAACAATAAACTTTCAAACCACTTATTCAGAATGATACATTACAGTCTACAGATCTTCCCCTCAGTATGCATACGCCTCAACTTTTTGGACCTTGAATTTCCTCACTGCATACATGGCTGAGAGGATCACAATTGTATGCCCTTCTTAGTACAGAACCAGTGATTTTGCCCTGGAAAATGAAAAACTGAAGGTTCATAAAGTTTGGAATGAAATCTATGAGGACCCTCTTTTTTCTCTTGAAATTAAGATTTATTCATTTATTTGAGTAGAGAAAAATGTCGTATTAGTCAATATGTTCGTCCAGGAGATGTCGATTTCACCTTTGAAGAAATGATTCGGTAGAGAGCATATCATCAGAGTGTAGCTTGTGCTGCCTTCACCTCATCAAGGCATGCCAAGATATCTTGATACTCTTCGGTGTTGGAAAAAGCCTCAGCCTGAATTTTACAGAAAGTGAGTTGCTTTGCTTAGTAACGGTTATGACAAGGTATACCTGCAGGCACTTCCAATCTAGGAGACCAAAAGAACTACCTGCTTGATTGTGTTTTTTAAATGCATCTCAGCTGCAGACAACTCCCTACGGCTACTATTACGTCGAGCTAATTCCTGGTAAACCTTGCAGAGTTCCAACGAGGCATGTGCAAACTTTGTAAACCGGTCTTTATCCTTCCACAGGTCAGATCCCTGTGACGTCATTATGGGGAGATCAGAAATGGAAAGTAATATGTCAAAGCCTGATAAATTATCCAAGACTATACAAGGACTTCTTTAGTCTGGCAAGCGCCATTAGCGGAAGAAATTTACACTGCTCTTTCGCAACAATAAAACAAGGTCCAGGGAGGTGATAATATTGGGAAAATGGCAAGACAAGCAAATATACACAGCAAAATGCAAAGTCCACCATAAAAACTGACAGGAAATGAAGTCCAGGCTCCGTTAGAGCACATAAGCGTGCACCTCATAGCAGAGTATGAACCATATGTATGAATACTAAAACCACCGGAAGATATGGCACCATAGGAGAACCATAAACCAGAAACTAAAGATTTTTTAAATCGTAGGTAGGATCAAATCCTGATAAGTTAGTCCTCCTTTTTGCTCCGATAGAACCAATAAATATGAATGGTTACCCTACCAGCGTAAATGCACCACTGGACAACCATTAAACAAACACCATATCAATTATCTCCCCCCCATATATCCTATCCTCCATATTTTCTTACTCTTCTTTACTTTATCATCTTACCCAACCAAAAATCTATCTTCCTGCGACCTAGCTATTCTATTATATAAACTAGGAATATCAACACGATAAACTTAAACCATCATTATTCTGCAGAAGTGCAGAGAACTCACGTAAGATCCAACTGCATCCTCTGTGATGGCTTCCAGCCCGTACAGCAAACTTTCGTCCTGCTAGCTGAAAATAGTTTAGCACCTCAGCTGTCCTCGATAATACATTTGACCGGGCCAAACTATATCACTCTCTTCCTCACATATATTCTGACGATGTAGATTAGAGAATAAGTAGCCAATGGTATGACGACAGTCCTTCACACTGGGAGTGCTATCCAAATGAAAAAGGTCTCTTTATTAAGCAGTTATGTCACACTACAGAAGATGAGAGATTCAAGCTCTATAATTTTGTGAGAAAAGAAGAAAAACATGTGAGCTAACAATACAGCATTTTTTATCAAATACTAGCAGCAATAGAGAAACAGACGAAAAAATGAGGAACTTCTATGGTGGCTTCATAGTAGGAATCTTCATTAGTTCCAAGAACATCAAGAGAAAATACAAGTCAAGGACTCGTAATTTGGTCTCACACGCAATGCATTTTCTTTTGTAACTTCAGAAAGATAAATAATCAAAATCATAAGAGAGAAGCGCAATCTTGCTTGGACCATCTTTTACTGTTTTATTACAAGCTTGAACAAGTTGGTGATTACAAGTTGAAGAAGCATATACAAACATCTGGATAAGCACAGATATGAAAATTTGTCATCTTACCTGGTACGACCGGACTTGCTTAAGAAGGGCCTCTGAACACATTGCAAGATCTCCTTTGAATTTATGCCACCTCGCGTAGAGCCCCCAAATCTCAGCACTCCCACCAGTTTGAACAATCTACATCAAAGTAAAAGGTTCTTCACTGTGATTCTACATTATATAATTGTGCCATTTTTGGACTAAAAACCTACGTTTTGGTTTATTTGAAGACAAATGATATCCTCTCAGACCTATAGCTGGATCATTTCAGGTCTATGGGACAACTGACCCAGGCCTTTCGATGAGCATCGGGAATCTGTACTCAAGCTTCCAAGCCAGGCTGCATGGAATCAAGAGGTCCAGTTTCCTATGGATTCCCTATTGCTAGCATAGCAGGGACAAGAGAAAGTCTAGTTACATGGAAATAGCCTGCTGGGTAGACAGGTCTGATTAATTACACAATTTTCAGTGGTTTCTCAAGTAGATGATCCCATTAATCAGATCAATTTACATAAGACCAACAAATACCGATATGAAATGGTGATTCTTAGTGAAACTACTCTTCCCCTGCAGGTCATACAGCCAAGGACTTCCCCAAGACAGACAACTCGTCAATAGAAGCAAACATTCTAGGGAATGACTGTAGTTACAGCTCAAAATCTTGTTTTGAGCATTGATACTCTATTTCATGTTGTGGTACTTTGGATAGCTTGTATTTATTCATTGACTTAGTTGGATGGAGGGCTTTTTTTTTGTTCTTTAATGTGATCTTGCTTTTGAAAGCTTAAGAGGCTCAATTAAGAACCTGGCCCCTCTTTTTGAGCAGTTATGCTTTAAATAGTGATTTGAAACATCGTATAGGTCAATAACACCATCTGGAACTTGTCAACAGGGTTTGTATTGGGATCCGAGGGGCTTGGGGTGATTCAGCACCCTGCAGCTCATTTTGATGTTGCAGATTTTATTGGTCCAAGGTTGCACTATGCAAGCATATGACACAGACAGAAGCGACCACAAGGGCTAGGTGGATTAGACCCTGTTCAATGCTTGGTAAGCGACCACGTAAGACCAGGCCGTGATCGCGAAGAAAGCAGCTTGTGCTCAGGGAACACAAATACAGAGCCCGCGATCGTGAGGAAGGCCTTGTAGCCTATTCTCAGACATGATTAAGTTGCAATATGGAGGAGATTAGCTCCGGAAATTAGGCAAGCAAAAGGTGAAAATTTCGTCCTAATATTCTAGGTATGGATTCCTAACACTAGTCTTGCTATTATACTTCAATTTTCATGGGTATAAACTATAGGATCATGCAGAACAAGCAGGATAAATGGGCAATTTAGCCCTAATCCCAAAAGGGAAAAATCATTGATTTGGATTCGTAATTGATGTCAAAATCATAGTTTGATTGTCGAATTGGATTCGTTAGCTTATGGGTACGCATCCACGAAATCAATTTTGAAAGGCATAATACATAAGCATCCGCTTTAACTTGGACTCAATGGACATCTATGCCCTCCAACCTTGACTGTGTACAAGTAGACACGCGTATTCTACATGACATAATACAAATTAATTTGACTGTATCAATTACCATGTAGGACATTTGTGTCTACTTGTTCAACTTTATAAAGTTTAAGTGCCTACTTGTCCACACTCAAATTTGGAGGGCATAGATGTCGACTAAAACCTAGTCATTGTTGACCCGAGGGCCGAGTTTGAGTTGACCAAGAGTTATGAGGCGCCCTAAATTTATGGAAATAGTTTCCCTAGACCAAACTTTTGCCCATTACTGATGAATTCGAATAGTCTGGGCCACTGGAGCTAGCTTAGGTGGACAAGTAAGGTTTTGGAAATGGGATTCAAACAATTGAGGCTTTAAAATTAGGTAATTCACTACTTTGTGTGTGCATTTTCTAAAATTGGTATAATATCA
The DNA here is from genome assembly GCA_011800125.2 of Solanum clarkiae. Taxonomy (NCBI): domain Eukaryota; kingdom Viridiplantae; phylum Streptophyta; class Magnoliopsida; order Solanales; family Solanaceae; genus Solanum; species Solanum clarkiae. Next base: position 3,890,640 of record JAABOM020000101.1, read on the forward strand.
CCCGTTGGAACTCATGCTAGAAGAAGGCTAAATGGGGAACATGGTTGAATAATGAGTTATTTAACATAGAGGACTAGGGATCAATTCTCACTTAATGAAGTGGTTGGAATGTAGGGATGAAGATGAAAAGCGAAGGCTTAAGGAGATCTATAAGACGGCTAAGTCAGAAGCAAAGATGGCGGTGACGAGTGCTAAGACAGTAGAGTTTGAGCGTCTATATGAGGAGCTAAGTGATAAAGGCGGGGACAAGAGATTGTATAGGCTCGCTAAAAAGAGAGAAAGGAAAGCTCGCGACTTAGACCAAGTGAAGTGCATCAAGGATGTGGAAGGTGAGGTGTTGATGAATGACACTTCCATTAAAGTAAGGTGGCAAGCTTACTTTCATAAACTCTTAAATGAACAGATATTGAGTTGGACCAGTTGGCACACTCTGAAAGTCATCGTGACTTCGGTTATTGCAGGCGGTTCAGAGTTGAGGAGGTTAAAAGGGCTATTAGTGGGATGAAGAAAGGGAGGGCGATCGGACCTGATGAGATTCCGGTAGATTTTTGAAAGAACATGGTCAAGGATGGCATAGAGTGGTTGACTGGACTATTTAATGCTATTATGAAGACTGCCAAGATGCCTGATGAATGGAGGATGAGCACAATGGTTCCATTGTACAAGAACAAAGGAGATATTCAAAACTGTAACAACTATAGGGGTATCAAGTTGTTAAGTCACACTATGAAGGTCTGGGAGAGAGTGGTTGAGATGAGGGTGAGAAGAGTAGTGTCTATTTCAGAGAATCAGTTTGGATTCATGCCGGGGCGGTCAACTATTGAAGCAATTCATCTTGTTCAAAGATTAGTGGTGAAATAGAGGGAAAGAAAGGACCTTCATATGGTGTTCATTGATCTCGAGAAGGCCTATGACAAAGTTCCTAGGGATG
>JAABOM020000101.1:3907375-3917467 GCA_011800125.2 Solanum clarkiae
GCCATGAGAATTTACTCTTCTTTATGTTTGGATTTAATGTGTGGTGACAGTTTCGAAGTATCATACTATGCTACTTTAACTGCCTTATTATGAATATTGATCTTCTTTTTCCTCTTTTGTTGTATGTGATTCCTCTCCGAGTCCCTTTGGACTCCACCTGTGCATATCCAATTGTTTCTTTGTTAAATCAACCTCTTCACTTGAAAGAGAACTGTTCTGTGCCAATTCCGGAGCAACAACCAGCAAGGTCGAGGGTTGGGCAGGCCCAATTCATTTTAAGAATTGGGCAGATTTGAATTTGGGTTTGCCAAGCCCAATTTTCATTTCTTGTTTATTTATTTTGTCATTATTGATACTAACTCTAACATTATCTATATTATTATTTGTCAATCTAATTAAATTCTCCAGCATGTCAAATTATTATTTTTTTAATTTCATTTTACTGCGAAAAAGTGGTTGCATAAAAAATAAGAACTAAAAAGACAATTTAAAAATAAATAAAAGTAAAATGTGATTTTATACTCTAGTTTAACTTTCAAATATAGTCAATTTCTTCCAAGTTTTCAACTTAGTCAAGTCCAGTCAAATTCTTTCAAAATTTTAGTCAATTGTCAAACCATTGAATCTTTTCAAAGTCAGTCAAATTTTTAAAAGTTAGTCAACTCTCCTAATCGCCGGATAACCGCATTTAGCGGCCATTTCGAGTGCGTAAAACCTTCTCAAAGTGGAAATGTGAGCCCGAACCTGTTCTCTGGATTTTAAAAGATTTTTCTGTTAGGTCTTTTAAAATACTTAATGGTTTCCTAATTATCCTTAAAATTAGCTGGCGACTCTATTTTTCTTTTAAAATTTCAAAAAATTAGTTTTCACTTAAACTAATTGAGTTTAAATTGATTTTCGAATTTTCTTTTTAAATAAGCCATTTTTCGGCATAACAGCAACTATCAAGGACTTTGTATATCAAATAGTACAAATATAATTATTTAATTTATTATCAAATTATTGATTAATCCATTAAGAAAAAACCTAAAATTGTTAAAAATCAATAATCCAATAACAAAAAAAGAAAATCATTACTACGACAACAACATAATACGGAGTGAAATCCTACAAGTAGGGTCAGGGGAAAGTAGAATGCATGCAGACCTTACTACTAACTCATAGAGATAAAGAGGTTGTTTCTTGGAAACTCTTATCTCCAAAAATCAAAAGCAGAATAAACTAGATATGAGAAAAATGGAACAAATAGCAAAGGAAACAAAAGGAGGGATTAATAGCAAAAGTACATGAGAATCTGCAAATACGATAGTAATAATATATATAATATGGCTAAAGACAATATAAGATATAAAAGCAAGACTAAACCTCCTACCCTACTAATACTCTAAATCGCAACTAAAATTGCTTAATCAATAATTCGTAAGCGATAAATCAATATTTTTTTTTCAATTCAAATAATCAATGTTTATGTCTTTTGAATAAATATGAGTTGATAATAATTATCATTTCACTCGGAATTATTAATATTAATCACAAACATTAAATTTTTTTTAGTAATTATTATTGCGCAGTTAACATTATTAATCATTTACTTCATTAACCATCATTGCAAGTCATCCATTGTTAATGTAAGCTATCACATACATCGTTAATTATTATTTTATTGCAATATAATGACAGTAATTACATATAATGACAGTAATTACATATAATGACAGTAATTACATATTTTTTATTTTGAATATAATCAAATGTGCACTCATATTCATATTTGTTAATAGACTTCTCCTTAAGATATTTATATTTTGCAACTTTCATACTTAATTATGGGGAATCATTTGCAGATTTAGACTATAATATTCTCCATTTAGAATCTTCTTCTGAGTGACATTGTTCATTAAGCATATTTTATGTGTCATACACGTGTCAATTTAAATTATTTATGTGGCAATGAGAAATCAAAAAATAAAAATTTTCAAAAATGAATTACAATTATTCTTTTTATAATAACTATAAAATATTAATGCAATTGCTATCGAGATTTCCTCTTCAGGTTAAGCATTGGATCCCATTTCAAAGTCTTATGGGATATGGCCAATTTCATTGCATGACATAGAAGGTTGGATTTGAAAGTAACAACTGATTTGGATGGTGATTTTCCATGGTATGATATGGTTAGCAAGAAAATCACATTTATTTTAATTTTTTCATTAATTATATAGTTAGCAAGAGAAAATTCCTGTCTGGAAAAGCCTTGAGCTAATTCGAGATTCAATTTTTTTATATCACATTGACCCGGGTATCATTGCACAAGTAAAATTCTAGTCCCAACCCAATCAAAGAGTTGTGTCACGACCCGTCAATCTTCCATAAAAAGAAGGAAGAATTTAGAGTCAAGGAGAAGAAACTAAAGTTTTGGAGAGGTTCCTAAAAGACTTTAGAACATTATGGATAGAACTCGAAGTTCCTTGGAAGACTTTAGAACATTGTGGATAAAACTTGAAGTTCCTTGAAAGACTCTAGAATGTTATAGTAAAATCATGTAGACACTTAGAAAAATCTAGAGCCATGCAATCAAGACTTGGAAAGTCTTAATAGTTAGGGACTTGTAAGTAATTATTATTTACAATTTGACCTCTAAAGAGTGGTATAAATAGGAGGGTCATTTGTAAGACATTAATCCAAAAGTTGTAAAACATGCTACAAGCAATACAAGTCTTTCTTCTACAAAAACTCTATTAGTCTTCTTAATCTAGCATTTCCAAGCTTAAAATATAAAAAATTTAACCACATTATTTGAAAACACCACATTATTTGAAAACATAAAATAGTTTATGACTTAAAATATAAAAATTTAACCACATTATTTGATAGGAGATTTAGTTTTAGGAAAATAAAAGAGCACAAAATATGTTTTAGTACCTCAACTAAAAATAGGATCTGCTTTCACCATTATGTTAAGACCACATTGGCGAACTGAGAACTTTCCAATGATTCATCCACTAAGGAGTAAGAGCTTGTATTAGGATCTTTCGTATTTGATTTTATCTTTGCTTACGGTTCAACAAGATGCAGATATTGAGGTTATTAAATTACTGTTTGTTTCTTAATCTAAGAATTTCTATCAAATCATTGTTTACATTGATTTTGGTTTGATTTGAAATAGAATCAAATACAGACACTAGACTTATTTTAGTTTTGTAGTCTAAATCAAATTAGTTGATTAGATAAGCCTAATCAAAGAATTTCTATCAATAAAATTGTGTTTGTATTTTTGATATTTCAATCATTCAATAAAATAATAACATTCTAATTTTATTTGTATCTGAATACACTGTAAATTTGATTATTGACTAAAGAAAATCTAGACAAGTACTTGCATGACACAATTACTCAACTAAAAATAGACAATTACAAAACACTTAAACTAAGAGTTAATACATAAACCAAGAGTGAAGATATGTGTTAATCATACCAACATTGCTGCTTTTGAATTTATGAGTTAATCGTGGACGTGAAATAGGTTCTTTCTATATATAGGAATGTACCGCACTAGAAAACGTAATCATTCATTATAGCAAATGCATATCCAAAATTGGATTAGATTTTGAAGTCATCTGTATATATTAACTTTAAAGAAATGAAACCCACTCCACGCATATTGACTATGACGATACAAAATCACCAGAATTAAAATAAAAAAATACTCAAAGTATATTTAATATGAGGTATTAGGAGTAATAATCCATGAATTAGTTGATGATATTAATTAGTACAATGTTTGATAAAAATTTTAGACCATGTATAATTAATCCCTGGTATTAGTTAATCCCACATATCTGGTATTAGTTAATACCTTCCATTTGGTGGTATTAGCTAATACCTTGGATTAATACAATGTGATTAAATACATAAAGACACAAATAATCTTTTCTGACATGTCTGCTTCAACGACTTCATAATATTTCACTAGTTGTTTCAATTATAATTTTATGATATCTTCTAAAATATATAGAAAAAATCTATCGACGTTACATAAATCGAGACTAAAAAATAATTTATGTTGCGTCTTCCGGTGAGCAAACAAAAAATAACTTGTGGGCTTTTTAATTTAATCTTTTCAAAGCAACTGTGTTTTGACGTGTCTGCTTCAACGACTTCATAATATTTCTTTAGCTGTTTCAATTATAATTTTACAATATATTCAAAAGTATATAGAAAAGATCTATTGATGTTCCATAAATCGAGACTAAAAAATAATTTATATTAGATCTCTGCTAGCACGGACCTTCGCCACTAGTTTAATAATAGATGATCTATTTTTATTAAATTAAAAATTGATATTTTATTAGTGATGAATTTATTAAGATTACAACTATTTATTCTCATATATTCAAGTGAGAAAAAAACAAATATAATGACAAATTATTATTTTCTTAACTAGTTAGAATCACATACACAAAAAAATATATCTTGATCTAATTACATGAAATTGAAAATCTCATAATGGTTCAAGGATACAATTAAACAGAATTTTTTTATACAATTATAAAATAAATATAAAATTAAATAAAAAATAATAAATCGAATATGTCACAAAAATAATTTTAATATAATTAATCTTATATTATTAATGTTTACATTATTAATTTTTGTCCCAAACGAGGAACTGTAATTTAAGACCCGAGTAAGCAAATGGCTTGTGCGAAGCGAAGAGAACTATCATTATCCAAAAAGGAAAAAAATAATAATAGAAAACTATTAGAAAAACCATCTGACCAGTCACCGATTAGACCCATCACCCACGCTGCCACGTCAACAGTCTCTCTCGAAATTTGCACCTGCCTAACCAGTAAACCAGTTACTACATATATAATTGACTCCTCTCGTTCTTGTCCATCTTACCAAACCCTCTCTATTACTTTCCCTTTTCCATGGCTCGTCTTCTCTCCAATTCCTTAACCCGAAACCTAACCCGACCCGTATTCTCCCCACCTCTTCCCCTCACTCTCCGTCACCGTTCAAACTCCAATCGCTCCGGCGGTGGATCCGGCGACGGTGAAGGTGGTTCACCACCTCACCCTCAGTTAATCGAGATCGACCTTGATTCCTCATCAACCGAGGGTGGGATTGGGAAGTTGGAGGAGGTAATCCATTCGGTTATCGTGAGGCGTTCCGCTCCAGATTGGTTACCCTTCCTGCCTGGATCGTCGTACTGGGTCCCACCTCCACAACCGTATGTGAAGGTAGGGGGTATACATAATCACCGTGGTGATTTTGATCCTCAGAGGATACTAGAGGTTGTTGGGAAGATGGCAGCTGTGAAGAGTCATTTTGGTTCAGCTTCTTCAGTATCGGCTTCTTCGTTCTTGTCAGAGGATGAAACCAGGTCGGTTTCTCGTGTTCGTGGATGGCCCTCGTCCTCATTTTTTACTGGAGGTATACATTTTTTGTTTTAAAAAGGAGGAAACTTTATGGATTTTTATGTCTTACCTTTAAGTATTTGTTTTATTCTAAGGTCTGTTATATATTGTTGTTGTTTTGTACTCACCGTCCCATATTAGTTGTCCACTCTCTCTTTTACAAGACCCTTAAAATTTACTCCTTAAGAAGCTGTTTTGGAACTTTTGCCAGTTTGTTTACACTTAAAAAACAGAATCAGTTGTAAGGATAAAATGAGAAAAATTTAATTAATTCTATTATGGTTTTGTAAATTGAAAAATAGTTTGGAACAGCTATTCATAATTACATGGACAACTAATATGGGATGGAGGGAGTAATGTTTTCCTTTTTTTGGGGGTGACATTTGAGAAGTAAAAATAGTTGCTCTCTTTGTTTTTAGCCCTCAAAGATTGGATTTTGAGGTAATATATATGCTTCAAATGCTATTAAGACCTATTTTGGTGAAACTGGTTGCCTATAGCAGATATCTTTCGAATATGTAAGTGTTGATTGTCCTTAGCTTAGATCAAGGAGATCCCTAATAGTTTACTTAAATGATTCCTACAAAGGATGTCATGGATTCATATAACAGGTGTAGACTCATGTAGGATGGAAGACTGGTTATTACTTTTGAGTAGAACTGATTAAGATGCTTTTACCAACACAAACTTATTGTATACAATTGGGAAAACAATTGAGATCATCTAGGGATGTTAGTGACCTTTTACTTGACTTTTTCTGTATTTTTCCTATCAACATCTCAATTTTTTCTACTTATGCTTATCATTGAGCATCGCCAACTGATGCACCTGAAAAATGGTTTAAATTTTGTGTGCTTTGGTAGAATATGTTGCATGGGAACTATTTCCTTGGAGGATTATGGTAAAATAGAGCCTAGCTGTAGATTTACTTTTACTGGGTTGCAGGGGGCTTGTATCTACATAACCGAATAGATATTCTTGAATTTCCCAAAATGAGGGATATGCAAGTTTGGAGGTATTTTTGTATTAGAACTGGGAGAATTAAGCCACTCGAAGAGGTATTTATAATTTTGTTCATTATCATACTGAAAAAGAATTAAGATCTTATATCAGATACAGCATCCACCTGCTATTGGGGCATGTATAAACTTTTGCTGACTGAGATATGTGCGAGCAATCATCTAAGTGGATGTTGAGCCTGAAGCTCAATTAAACTGTTGCCTAAGCAAACTTGGGCAGTTATTTATCTAAGCTGTCTATTTCAGAGAAATCTCCGGCAGTTCCAAACCAGCTATAGCTTTGTGCATGATCTAGTGCCAAATGAGATGTAGAATCTTAAAGCAGCATCCCAAACTCAAAAAAAATATTAAACACTACGAGGATAAACGTTCTCCAGAGTTGTGTGGAAAGCATAAAATACCCCAACATGAAGAGGTCAAAACCAAACTTTTAAAGTAGAAGGTGAAATGCACCTTTGTCACTCCTGAGGAATGTAGGAGGTTAAGTCCATGATGATGTATTTTACAAAACCATACTAGTGCCTGATTGCTACAAGATTCCATAGGAATTATCCTGTCAGCTTCCTGTTTTCAGCTTTTTCTATTTCTTGTGGTTGTTTATAGCTAATGCATCCTATTTCTCTGGGCACTAATTCGTCCCATTAAGAATCCATTGTAACAGTTGTACTTGAGAAAAAGAAATCTACTTCAGAGTTGATGTTATTGATAGCTCAACTGATTTGTCACACAATCACCTTGTTTTGATGGAAAGATTCTTAGTGGTGTTCCTTTCTCACTTCGCTCATTGTCTATTATCTGGAAATGATTTTAACTTTGTTTTATCTTTCAAAAGATAAACTTTAACTTCATTGGCTAACTTAATACTCTCTCTATCCGATTTTATGTGACACCTTTTGACTTGGCACTGTGTTTAAGAAAAAAAGAAAGACTTGTGAATTTTGTGGTTTAAAATCATCCATAGATATTTATGTGGTTGAAAATGATTTCATTACGGGTTAAAAAAAATTTAAAGGTAAATTATTTCTAATTCTAGTAAGGTGACGTTCTTTTTAGACCGGACTAAAAAGGAAAATGTGTCACATAAAATGGGACGGAGAGAGTAATAACTTTGAATTTTAAGTAGAACAAAAAAGATAAAGAAGTTTTGAAAAATTATTTTGTCAAGGGTAAAAGGAGAATTTAGAGTATCTCTTTTTGGGACAAACTAAAAAGGAAGCAGGCCACTTAAATTGCAACAGGGGGAATAATAAACAAGGACATTTATTTTCTTCGATTTGGTTGAGAGCTACATTATACTATTTACTATATTCTGATGAACTTTTGTTCTTTTAGTAAGTCGCACTGATAAGATGAGGGAAGCGCGATGGTTTGGACATGTGCAGAGAAGGAGTACTGATGCTCCTGTTAGGAGGTGCGAGAGGTTGGTTTTCGGAGTTATATGGAGGGGTAGAGGTAGACCGAAGAAGTACTGGGGGAGGTGATCAGACAAGATATGGCGGAACTTGATCTCACTGAGGACATGACCTTAGATAGAAAGAAGTGGAGGTCGCGAATTAGAGTAGTAGGCTAATTGGTTGGTAGAGTTAGGTGGTTATCTAGTCATGGGGTATAGTAGGGTAGAGGAGTAGTAGTGTTTTATATCATGTGTGTGTTGTTATTATCTGTTGTTTATGTGTTAATTGTATCATATTTACGTATTGTCTTGTACTTTTGGTTATTAGTCGCTTTTTCTGTTCTCTTTCCTTTATTTTTGTCATATCTAGTTTATTCTGCTTATGGGTTGTTGAGACGGGAAACAACCTCTCTACTTCTATGAGGTAATGGTAAGGTCTGCGTACATTCGACCTTCCCCAGATCCCACTTGTGAGATCCCACTTGTGGGATTCCACTGGGTATGTTGTTGTTGTTGTTGTAGTAGTAAGTCGCACTGCAAGGTCATATATAAAAAGAAGAATCTACTTCAATATGCCTTTTTGCACGACCATACGTAAAATAGAAATCACACTTGGAGAAAGATCGACAATGAGCTAGAGCAGCAGGGAGTCATCAAAAGAGCTAAAAGCATTCTCTACGTATGAAAGCACCAAGTATATTTGCCTATGAAAGAGCAGCTTATTTTGTTACAGATTTCAACATCCCTTTGGGAAGTAGTAAGGGGAAGGACAACTAAGCAACTATGCTACTATTGGCACTCTAAACTAGAAACTACAACTGGAAATCCAACTTTAGGTAGTCATTGTGATCAAAACTCACTCTCTGTTAACGGACCAGCTGATCCCTCTGTATAGCGTACACTGGGATTGGAACGAGGACACATTTGGTTGTGAACTCCCATGTGAAAATTTTCTAATCATCAGCGGAATAGCTGAAATGTAATTGTATTGAAACAAGTGGGTCATAAATGGAAAAAGAAATCTTAATTTCCTTCACCTGGAATACTTGCAGCATGTTCTTTGGGATGTCTCATATTTTGTCTTGAGAATGTGGTGTCCTTGCTATATATGTTTAGATAGGTTGATATCTCGTGGAGATGGGAAAGTAGTGGAGTTCTAAGACGCCCTTATATGTGTGTATTCTCTCAATATTTAGTTATATTGTCTCTGGCAACATTTTGATGGATCAGAGTTGCTGCTGTACCTGGAAGTACAACGATGAACCTATCTAGCAGCTCTATGGGATAGTTGTAATGGGAGCATTGATGATATTCTTGGCATTTCTTCCTACTTGCAGGAAATACATTCCCAACCCCAGTGCAGGTGGTGGAAGTGGAGGTGAAACTTGAGGACCAGGCTTATGATTCTAAATCTGAGGATGAAGGATAAATGACCTGTCTGTGTAGTGAGCTTCTGTAGTAAGTTGTTTATCAGTACTTGCATTTAGTATCTGCATCTACTTTTTCCATCTAAAGGGATCTACTTTTAATCTATCAATTCTAGTTCTAAGTCATTTTAACACTGTTACATCTCATGAAATTCCCTTTTCTAAGCCAGGGTAAGGCTAGTTGTTTCTTGGTTGACCTAGTTTATTTTTTACAACTTAACAAGATTTATATAGTTTTGATAATACGATTTGGTTCATCTTATAAAGTGTAACAGTATATATTGTTGAATAGCAGGCTTAGTAACCTTGTAAATTCTTTGAAAACCTGGAAAACATGAGCAGCTGAAGGACGAGCACAAGCAAAGTTACACAGATCAGAGTTTGGGGTTTGTTCGATGTAGGGGTTCAATACTCAGCCTACCTAGAAAACATCTATGTTTATTTATGGTGTTTGAACTATATGATGTGGAAAATAATCAGCCTGTTAAGTTTAATGCTGTTTGCTCTGATATTATCATCATGTATTAGAAAAGATACTTGATAGATGTAATATAGACAAACGGACAAAGCTCCTCCTCTTTTACTCCAAAATCTGTTCAAAATTTTGCAAGCTCAAATTTAGTTTTTAACATGACCGATTCACACAATCGTTTAGTTAATTCTCAAAATGGTGTTTTTTTTTTTAAAAATTCTAAAACCTTTGGTATTTACTATAAGAATTAATCGAAGAAATATTCTTAAGACTGTTGGAAATTTTTATGGAAAATGCTTCATCTGTCACGAACACAAACATTACTAAGAAATTTTTATACGTTGAAGTATGTCAAAAA
>JAABOM020000101.1:3918524-3934354 GCA_011800125.2 Solanum clarkiae
ATTATTTTTAAGGATATTTTACGTATCATTCATGATTCAACAAACTCTTCTATTATAAAACTAGGAGTCAGAATTTGACAAAGGTAATATAAACCTAACATAAATTATGAGTGATAAAAGGAAGAAAGTTTTCTTTATCTCCATCCTCTTTCCATAGCATTATATTTATATAATGGAGGAAAATCATCTCATAAGATTATGGCAATATTCAATTGCGAGGTTAATGATATACCAATGACACTGTCAAGCTAATGAAAATTAAAGAGTGAAAATGTTTGTTACTAATTCAAGAGTAAGTTTTGAAAATGATAAAGAATGATGGTCAAGCCTAATCAAGGAATAATAAAAGGTCTATTATAAAGAGTATTAAAGGTGATTAATAGCTAATAAAGAATAAATAATATTTATAATTTATTCTTGAGATATTAAATAATATTTTTGTAACAATTTCCTGCATATCTCAAAAATAACATTATGAAATCAAATAAAATAAAAAGTTTTGCTGAATTTTCATATAGGAGTATAATGTATATGTGATGTTCATAACTTCTCCGATTGAGGTAACATAATTTTACAACCTCACAAATTATATAGAAAATTTTAAACCATAACTAAAAGTAAAAAATAAATTTAAATTGTTTTAGAAAATATTTTAACACGTAAAAATTACTCGTCTTACTCTAGAGTTCAGTTAATTATAATACTTAACAAATTCTAATAATTTGCTGATGTAAGAAACCAGAAATATTTTTATCTTTACTTACTAAGAAGTGTGAATAAAATAGCTCAAGTTGACACCTATCTATTAATATGTCTGTTTTTTCGTCGCTATTATATAAGATCCACAAAAATAATTTGTAGGTTCATTAATTTAATATTTTAAAAACAATTTTATTATATTTCTTTAACTGCTACAGTGATGATTTTACGATATTGCTTCAATTATAATTTTGTAATATTAGCCATGATAAATTATTTTTGTGAGTTCCTCAATTCAATATTTTCAAAGCAACTCGATTATATTGCTTCGACTGTTTCAATTATAATTTAATAATATTAACCCTCATAAATTATTTTGCGAGTTATCTGCTTCTTCACTGCTTCTAAAATTTTAAAATGCATATAAAAAATCTATTTGCATCACAAAAATTAAGATTAAAAATATCTGCTAGGCCTGCTCGTACGGACGCTTGTTGTGACTAGTATATAACTAAGTATAAAATTAAACAATTTAAGATGGTACCAAGCAAATTTAGATGTTTATAGAAGGAAAAAAAATGAAGAAAATTATTTATACTCCAAAAATGTCTAGATGATTGACCAAAAAATAAACTTACGTGGCTTGTTTCTATTGGATAAGATAGTGAAAAACTACGTAGCTAAAATAGAGAACAAAATTAGAAGAAAAAAAATAAAGGGGGGCGAGCAAAACTCCGATCTTCAAGAACGAGAGAAGCAAAAAGAGAAAAAAAATGGAGAAAGCTTCAATGGCGGAAGAACATGAAAGTTACAGCTCAACCTCGGGACAACCATCGTCTTCTTCTGCTTCTGTCTATCAAAAATCTCCAGAAGACATCCTCAAGAAACAACCCCAGGTGCCCATTTTTTCAATTAAGTTTTTTTTTTCCGGTGATTTCAAGAATTGAATTTGGTAGAAATTGTTTGTTGGGTATGTTTGGTATGAACTTGATTTGAAGTTTTGGGGTTGATTCTCGTTTTGGGTATTGAATTAACTGCTTTGGTTGATGGATGTACAGTAGAATTTTATTTTTTTTGGTGGGAATTGTTATAAGGTTATGTTATTTGATGTTAATGTTTTTGGCTTAAATAGTCCTTTTTGTATATCTATGATTCAGAAATTCCATAAAAAAACTGGTCTTGATTGTATCATCTGTGTTATCCATTTGAGTTGTGGTGGAGGTTCAGCTTTTTCTTGTTTTTATGCCAGTAGATTTCCTTGGTCTAATGTTTGTTATTACAGTTAAATTTAAAGCTGTTGATATGGGGAAAACGTTTAGTAGGATAGATGTATGCGGTTTGAAGTTCCTGCGTGTGGGGGTGGGTGGGTGAGGGAAGATACAGTAAGACCTCAACTTAGAACCTGCTCCAAGAGTCAACAGCCGTGCCTTCCCAATTTGCTCTCAGCTTCTAGTTGAAAGTGGAGTGTTCGTGTGCCAGGACAACTTCTGTTGTCATTTTTCGGGCTTTAATCTTTGAAGTTCATTGTCTTTTAAGTGTCCAAACTTTATGACCGTTGTAAAGCAACGTTACACACGTGTCCTTGGGTGTCGGTTTGTTTATATACCTTAGCATGTGTTTGTGAGTGGAAGTGAGCTATAATCAAGAAAAGTACAATGTCTTGGAAGCTACTTATCTTGAATAAACCTAATGAAGTTCTAAGTTCTTGATTTGCTTGATTTTGATGTCATTATCGGGCATCCAACATTCTTTATTTTAAACAAGTAATTATGGCTCGAACATTGGTAGGAGTCAATGTCATGCTTATGCACTGGAGGATGTTATATGAAGCTATATCTGCCAAAACATGTGCTGAATAGGAGACGTGTTAAAAAGGAAATTTATCTTATCTAGGAAAGGACAAAAAAGGTTCTTTTTTGGGTTCGCGGTGGGGGAAGAGGTAAAAACTTACCCACACTTGGTATTGCCGCAAACCAGGAAAAAAGATGTCATTTTAACTTTCCAGAGCCATGAAATGCTATTGATTAGCTGCATAATCGTGTGCCTTTGGGAGAGTAACATTACAGATTGAAATGTAGAAGTTGTAAATAGTCTGTCCAATGTTGAGTCTATCTTGCTTTTCTTAATATATTGATGTGTCGGTGACTGTTTTCGCTTCATATATGAGGATGCGATGAATCTTCTTTTTCTTGTGTTGCACCCTTTGTTATAGTCATGATGTAGTGGGTAATCGGAGATTGGTTATCAGTTACATTTTTGTAGTGATTGAGACTTGAACCCGATTTCTCACATTGAGGAGAAGGAAATTTCCGAACAGCCTGATACTGCCCTGGGAATTAAGACACAAGAAATACCTTATTTAGCTCTATACCTCCCACTTGACTCAATTTTTTTTTTTTTTTTAAATTTTTTGACTTCTACATTTAGATATGTTTAATCATATACAAAATAAGGAAGAAGTGGATGCGTTAATCCAAATTGCTTGTAGCATTCTTCATTTTGGTTTAAAGCACGAGTATCCTATGAACTTGGTTCTCCAATTTATCAAATTAAATGTGTATCTCTTTATCCAACTTGTGGACCATAACAATCCCATCTTTAGAGTAAAATTTTTCATCAAATCCTACCTTTCCTTCAATCTGCTTTTATGGTGCGTGCATCAAGTGAAGATTAATGGATTTGTAATTTGGAAGAGTTAATTTGAAAGATGCATTTCTGAACTTGATTGCACCACTCAGGACAATTGCTGAATTTGGCAGTATAATAAATCTTGGTCCATGTCTAACAATACTGTCATGCGAGTTGTCTCTAGTATGCCCATTGATGTAAAGAGGATTTACTGGCCACTTTTTGGTAGGCAAATGCCTTTGCAACTTTAATTTTTTATTTTTTGTGAAAGAAAATGATTAATTGCATTTGAGAAGTTATTCGCTAATTCTCTTATCTGCTTTTACTGCTCCCATCATTTAAGGGTTCACCGTTGTTAAATTATCAGATGCTCCAAGCCATGTATCCTACACTGCTCCCTGGGGCTTTCAGTATGCAGTCAATCCAGGAGGAGTTGAACCATGGACCAGGCCTTTATGCTGTACCTGTTGCCCCTTTTATGGGACAATATGCAGGGTTTCCACCAAACACTCTTATCCCATTTACTTATGCTGTACCTACGTAAGTGTCCGTGAGACTTGAGATCTAGCTTCTGATGTATAAGTTGTCATCATCGTCATCATCTTGCACAACCTCTGTAATTGACAGGGCCGACTTCTCTTCCAGCATGGAACAACACAGGAATTAAACTGTCTAGTCTTAGAGTCAATTTATGTTTCCTTATTTTCCATTTTCCCATTGAATTAATGCATCATATTCAGTTAGATGTATCTGCCTAGGACTCAGGTTCTTCACTCCATATTTGATGAAGCAAGAATTGTGGATTTCTGCATAGTATTTCGATGCTTCTCTATTCAGGAATACGACATGTCAGGCTTTTAAGAAATTCTCTGCTGCGTCATTAGAAGTGCGTTTTAATCAATTTTGGTCCATTTCTTGAAAAAGTTGTCAAGCCCATAGCACTGGCGGATTAACACTTCTGGATAGACAAAGGAAGTATGGCAACTAGAGTTGCTGCAGCATAGAATACTCCAACCTCCCTTAAAAGTCATCCAAGATTAGGAAAATAAAAATAAATAGAATGAGAATAATGTTAAAAATGGCGATGGTTACCTGTTGCAGATCATGTAAGTTGGAATGAGGATGATTTAGTATTTCTTGGTAAACCTACAGATCTGCTGTTAAGAACTTTTTATGTCCATGCAATATACTGACTAGATTCTGGCACCTTCCAAGTTCTCTTCTTTTATGCTAGAAATGTTTGAAACTCCTTTGACTTGTGCATTTATTTTTTAGAATTGAAGTCTAAACTAGCAAAAAGAACTACGACGCCATACTTCCAACCAAGTTGGGGTTGGCTATATGAATCCTCATTGATCATGTTGCTCCATTTTAGGTTAAATGACATTAACCTAAAACACTAGGGATGAAGCCATAAAAACTTCTCTTGTACCTGGAAACTTGTAGTTATATATCCAATCAACTGCATGTCATATTATTAGGTCTTTGTTTCCTTCATTTGCCTCTACAGTCTGACAAAACATGAAGCCCCAATGTTGAGTACTTAAGCCAGAAGTATTAGAAGTTTTACTTTTTAGTTTCTTAAAAGGGTTACGTCCATAAAAAAACCTATTTGAGCAAAGCCTTATTAGTCTCTCCTTTCTAAAATAAAAAAGCATGGCTGTTCTTGACAGTGGACCTAGTGTCCAAGAAAATGGCGCCGTAGGTGAGGAGCAAGTTCAGATGGGACAGCAGCAGCCTCAGCAGCAACAACAGCTTGGACCCCAACGACAAATAGTTGTCAGAAGATTCCAAATTGCATTTCAGCTAGATCTCTTGCTTATTTTGAAGCTGGCTGCAGTTATCTTTTTGTTCAATCAAGATGGGTCAAGACAGAGGCTTGTGCTGCTTGTATTTCTTGCTTCACTTGTCTACCTGTAAGTAGTTGTCAATTATGATCACTTTTATGTCCTTTTCATTTATTTGTTTAATTTTCAATTTCAAAAAAAAAAAAATTTATTTGTTTAATTTTCTCTGATGTGCATTATCGAGCCAAGGAGCAGTCTCGCTACCTCCACGAGGTAGGGGTAAGTCTGTGTACAGTCTACGCTCTTCAGACTCCGCTTATGGAACTACAGTGGGTTTGTTCTTGTTTTTATTTATTATATTAATTATTAACATTTGGTCATAGAACACTGTTGTGATCATTGAATTTTTTTTTTGGATGCATCAAGTTCTGCAAAGTAGAGATTATTGAGTAACAAATTTGGGGATAACATTAATACGTAGATACTTGTTAACATAACCTGTATGAATGAGAATGTGGATATACTAAAAGACAATAAAGTTCCTTTTTTCTTTGGAAACAAAGCAGCTAAGTTGTCTCTACATTTGGTTTTCATTTGTAATGTTCTCCGAAATAGTATTCAGATATGAACTTGCTTTTTATAGTCTATCATATCCCACATTTCCTTGGTTCCTTTCATGGGCATAGTTCTGTACTTTTGTTGGTGCTTTCTGTGTCCTTCCATTCTCTCTTTGCTCCATTGTGGAATGCTAAAGTAAATTGTTCATTGTCTTGAAGGTGAACCCTCCAGCTTTTCTCCCGATCATTTCTGCTGGTTTACTGGTCCCATTAGATATGTTTCCGTACCATAGTGATCAACTTGAATAAGGGTGCGTTTGGTATGAAGGAAAATGTTTTTTGAAAAAATGTTTTCTGGGAAAATAAGTGTGTTCCCTACTTATTTTCTCGTGTCCAATAAGTAAGCAAAAAATATTATCCTGGAAGCATTTGTATATAATTTGGACAAATACTATGTGAAGTGGGGTGGGGAGGTAGTGGTGTGGGATGCTAGGGATGAGCGCCACGGGGATGTGGGTAAAGATTAGGTGGGTTGGATGGTGGAGAGGTCACAATCAATGTGGAGTGTCACTAGTAGAGCTTGTTTTTCCTACATCCATTGGGGAGCTCATTTTCCTCATTTTTAAGGAGCTTGTTTTCTTAGGGAAAATATTTGACCAACCGAACATAGGAAAATTAGAAATTTCCTTCATACCGAACCCACTCTAGGTGTATTTTAGTGCTATAATGCCTCCATATTTTTTGTTAGTTTTTTTAAATGATAAAATCATATAATTTGCATTTTGGTTGAATCACCTATAAAAGAGGGAGAACTTAGAACCTGTTTGGATGACTTATATTAGGAATTTTAGCTTATCACTTTTGACTTAATTTGTTTTTTTAAGCTTAAAAGCACTTTATTTATCTTACCCAAACAATACAAAAGTTCTTAAAAGCTATTTTGTTGTAAAAGTACCTACAATAAGCCAATCCAAACAGGTTCTTACTATTGTGTTCTGTGAAATACGTCTTTTTTGTGTGTGTGTTTTGTCATAAGTCACACCATATATTTCTGGTTGGTCATTGTAGATATCAAACTGGAGCTCTTGCACCGTTGGTACGGTGGCTTTCACAAGGAATGCAGAGGGCTGCTGCACCTCCCCAACCACCTAGGGCAGCTGTCAGGGCAGATAATGTACCAGGTGCTGGAAGGCAAGCAAATGAAAATGTTGCAGCTGGAGGTACTTCAGTTCAACTTATGTCAATAAATAGATAAACACATCTTAGATGTACATGGGGCTCTGCCCTTGTTGTCCTGTTCAGCATCATCTTGGGGCATTGACCTTACATGAATAAAAGTTAACTCACTCAAAAGAAAGATACAATGCACTCTAGCCTGGAGTACTGATAAATCGACACTTGGTGCCTTTCTTTTTGTTGAGGTTTCAAGTTTGTAGTCCATCTTTTGTAAAACTAGCCATGCCAATTTACCAACATTAACTGAATGTTGCTTCACGTTGGTCGGGGAATGTCTGCATTCATGGATTGTTTCTAAATGTTATAGTTAATGTGGATACTGGGACTTGTCTCAACTCTTCTTTGTCATAATGTTCTGACAGAGGGACAACCTGGAGGTGAGAATGAGAATCAACAAGATAACAACATAAATAGGGGAGGAGAAAATGAGCATGCAGTGGAACCTGGAGCTGTTGACGGTGGCAATCGCTGGTGGGGTATTGCAAAAGAGATCCAAATGATTGTGTTTGGCTTCATAACTTCCCTTCTTCCAGGTTTTCACAACATTGACTAGGCTGTACAGATCAAGTGGCAGTTGCAGATAGCAAAGAGGGATAAACAGAACTTTCCTTGTTTCCAAAATTTATAGTAGCCAATACTGTTGCTACCATATGTTTTGAGAGGACATCAAATGTATTACTTATAGATTGTTTTTCTCTTCTATTTGGTATAGATCTAACTGATGATGTTGTTCTTAATATGTTTGATCTGACCTTCTGTGCCTTAGATTGATTCTTTAACTTGATGTAATTGATACAGAAAGAATGATGCAAATATTCAAGTTTGAGAAGTTTTGATTGAAAATTAAGAAACTCACTTTAATATAAACTACAACTAGATGTAATGGTCAAGAAAGTAAACGCGCAGAAGAGTAAAGAGATTAGGACACTCTGATGGTGGCTTGCCCTGTGAACTTAGAGCCACACTAGCCTGTGACTAAGATCCTTGGGCTTTGAAATTCTGATACTTCTGTTCATTCCAATTTTTGGGTATTGATGTACTGGCAGATGAAGGTACTGGCCTAGACTAAAACTTGCTACCATTTCCATTACCTTTCTTTCCAACCTCATGACTAGATGTTTAGCCCTCTTATTATTATTATTATTATTATTATTATTATTATTATTTTTTATCTCCACTCTATCTTGTTTCCTTTCCTCATCAGTTTGTTGCACATAGATCATCAACTTGCCTATGTCCATATCGCTCACAAGCATAGCTCATCTCCCATCTTTCTTCGGCCACTTATTCAACCCCCATCCTGCTTCTCATGTCTGCAACCATCTCAGGAGTATAACGAGACAACTACATGAATTTAAGACCATACTCTTTCACCATCATGGGACCCTGCTTCAAATTCAATAACTCTCTTACCTAAGCCTCTTTCAATTCCCTCGGGAAGAAACGCTCCAAGGAAGCTTCCTCAAACATTGCCTAAGTCAAAACTGGAGCACCTTCTCCTCTAACCTTTTTCCACTGGGCAAACCACAATCTGGAAACACCCTTGAGTTGGTAGGCAGCCAACTCAACCATATCAACATCAGTCATGTGCATCAACGGGAAACACCTTCTGTAGCTCATCAATGTAATTCTCAGGATCCTCATTGGGTGTAGATCCTGTGAACTCAGGCGGGTTCATTCTCAAGAATCACAGACCCTGCATGTGTCTGGAGCATCCTGTCTACCTGCCCCTGTTTAGTAATTAGTGTTGTCACTGCCTGGGCCAAAGTCTGGATGACATGGCAAAGCTCAGCATTTGAGATGTCGTCTTGTGGTAGCTTTTCAAGGACGGCTGGGTCTATGGGTTCATCATGATCTTGGAGCTCAGGTTGGTCAACATTCTATCTAGCAGGACACCATCTTCCTCTAACAGCTCTCTTGGAGGCACGATCACAATTCTGCAAACGTGCAGAGCATGAATTAGAAGCGAGTTTTTATAGAGTTTAACTCTATAGCACGAATCAGAATATGAAAGAAGTGTAACCTTTCCTAATGTCCTATAGCCTCCAGCTTAAAATATGGTGCACAACACAATCATAAACAAGACTCTACTAGATACGAATTCATAAACTCTCCAAGGCACTTGAACTTGGCTTTGATACAAAATTTGTCACGCCCCAGATGGGTATCCTGGACATGACCGGCACTCAGAGGCTAATGCTAGTCCCCAAGAGAACCACTTGGCCTCATCACATTCATTCAATCAATGTTTAACATGTCAGCAGAAGACTAAAGATAGTCTAAGGTGGGACACTCTCAATATATAAATGGTCAAAACAAGTCAAGGAGGCTAGTATGAAAGGAACTAGCTCAAAATAAAATCTAGTCAAACAAATCAACTCTAGTCTATGAAGCCCCTATCAACTATTCAATGGTGCCAATGGCAGGTCCATGGCTACCTTATATCAAAATGAAAGCAAGTCTAATGTTTAACTCTAAAAGCTGGATGAAATAAATAATGTGCATCCTCCGAGGTCAGGGAGGACTACCAATCAACTGAAAGTGGGGAAGATCCTCAACAAAGTGTCTGTTGATGATCCTTAATACCTGTCTCTGCATCATAAAATGATACAGTCAAATGGACGCCAGTACGTGGAATATACAAGTATGTAAAATGGTTGAATGAAATATGCATCAAGGTAGATACTGTCAACTCAGATAACTCGATTATAAACTTAATTAGGATGTCAAATGCCTACCTAGAGCAAGAATAGAGAGTAGACAATGACCCATCAATCCAATCCAATCCAATCAGAGTATTATCGGTATAGAACCTACCCTGGGAGTTTCTCTTATTTGACAATAACCACTTATGAGCTAGTGATCGTACAATAATTCCGTTGATGTTGTCACAACTGTTCAATACCTTGCCAACATGGACCCAATTGAACAATCAAGTCTAATTGTTTCAGGGCAATAAGATAGGGACATGTTCAAATTTAACGGACACAGTAATCAAAATAGGAACATGTCTAAATTTAATGGACCAGTCCTCAAAATAGGAACATGTACTACTTTAACGAATTCAATCCACTCCTACGTTTGGTGACGTACTTATTGAGTTCTTGTTGAACTTACTCTCACTCAATTCGGTGCGGATACTCCTCTCAAGTTTTAATTCTCATAAATAATCAATCTCAATCAGTCCAATCAATAGTCTTATAAGGACTCTTATCAATTCCTCAATTCTGTCACGGTCGAGCCTTTTGGCCTATCAACCATCCAATCAATTCTTAATCATATCTTTCAAAGAGGCTATAGACAATCATGTATGAGGACTTTCAATTTAGACCAATCTTTAGAGTTCAAATTTTGAAGACTCACAAGACCATCAAGTTTTATCAACCCATCATCATGCTCACATCACAATCATAATTAACATTTTCAAAATAAGGCACTAGACTCTATTTCTAAATTCATTCATGCATTTATACTTAAATCATATTTATGGTTTTTGAAAATATAAGATTTAAAACATGCCTTAATGAAACAAGTTCATAAAAATAATCAGTTATGCAAAGATATATAAGAATAGATTTTTCATCATGAAATTTTCTTGAAACTAACTCCTGTAGACTCAATACATTTACCTTTCAATCTTTCTCAATCAAGGGGGCACATGAAAGAACAATTTCATGCTTTAGTTTAGCCTTACATATGTGGGATGGAGATAGACAATCGAATTTGTAAGAAATTGGCCTTAATCCTCTTGAACCCTAGCCTCTTCTTTTCTTCTTAGCCCTAGTTCTTAAGATGAATTAGTGTAAATGGATGAAAATTCACATTTAGAAATTGATATAGGGTTGAAAACGATTTCAAAACGATATGACTTTAGTCTAGAATGGGTGAAAAAAAGACTAGAATGTCCTTGCTTTTAAAACTAAACGTCAAGTATCATGATGGAGCAAGTCCGTGATGCGGACTTGTCGCACTTCAGTTCATTTCTCAACGAAAACTTAAAACACATTGAGAAATTATTTTTCTATAAAATAACACATAAATCGCATTTGCAAAATGCATTTTATGTGTAATTTTACGTAAATCACTTTCCGATCCATTTTCTAATCCCGTAGAAAATAATGGGATCAAAATTAAGAGGAAGCCCGCGGTAAGTCCACGATGTGAACATGTCGCATACTTTTCTGGAATTGTATTTTTTGTCTCGAAAAATTATCTTTCGATCCGATTGCTCTAAAAATCAACCAAGACCATTTTCTCATATAAATTTTCGTGCTGATCGCATACTCGACCTCGAATTTTTCAAAAGAGTTTAGGAAGATACGTTACATAAGCTTCTCTTATCTAGAGGTATTTTGATAATTTTACTGAGTGTTACATTTGAATCGGACACAGCTAGTATTATTAGATTAGGTACTAGATTTATACACTAACTATTGAATAAGCACCATATTGATATACTAGCAGTTTAGGTATGGATTCCATGAGATGACCATCATTTTACTGTTGCATTGTGATTGTGTGTGTTTACCTATCCAATGATTTAAGGCCACCAGATCCTATTAGTAGACTATGATTTTGTATTGATACGACACTTGCTCTTTCTTTGTGAGTATGAGCATCTTCAAGTAGCTTTTGAGAGACCTCAATTAGAATATCGCCAATCGTCGAATTCAAGGGTGACTCAGTTCTTTTAGGCTATTGCGGATTCATCTTAATTAGTCTTAGTTCCTTCTCTTTGGACTTGGACCTTTTTAGACTCTTATTTAATTTATCATTTAGATTGCATCCCCTTATCTTAGACTTTCACATAAAAGTTTTGGTACCACGAATTTTAAATTCTAGAGAGCATTTTTTGCATTTTCATTGATACATTTCTTGAGTTTTTGGGAACTCAATTTTTTTAAAAACTATATTTAATTAATTTTCACTCGTTAAATGCATATTTGAGTTAGTAGTTATCGTTGTTAGGTTAGTATTTGATTCTCCCATCAAAAGGTTAATGTAGGTGCCATTCACGACAGATTAGGATCGTGACATGACACACATAATCATTTATATAATGAAATGAGTTATCGTGACATATTAATGACATAAATTGATGTCTGATATTGTAATTGTCACGCCCTGGGAGGTTACCCTTGGCGTGTCCGGCACTCAAAGACTATTGCTAATCCCTAAGCGAACTACTTGGCCTCATCGTATTCATTCAATCAATAATTAACACATCAACGGAAGACTAAAGAAAGAAAAAGATGGAAAATCTCAATTTTGGATGATCAAATCAAGTCGATAAGCTAGTATAAAAGGGACTAGCTCAAAACAATATCCAATCAAACAAATCGACTCTAGTCTATGAATCCTCTATCAACTGTATAATTGTGCCAATGACAGGTCCATGACTACCTCAAATCAAAGAAAAGTAAGTCTAAAATTTAACTCTAAAGCTGGATGAAATAAATAATGTGTATCCTCCGAGATTAGAGAGGACTCAACAATCAGCTGAAAAGTCAGGAAGATCCTCAACGAAGCACCTGTTGATGATCTCTAATATCTGTCTCTGCATCATAAAATAATCTAGTCCAAATGAACGTCGGTGCATCAAATGTACGAGTATATAAAATGGCTGAATGAAACATGCATCAAGTTAGAATACTATTAACTCAGATAACTTAGATCAAGAGATAAAGAACTCAATCAGGATGTCAAATGTTATCTAAAGCAAGAATAAAGAGTAGATAATAACCTATCTACACAAATCCAAACCAATCCAATCAAAATACTATCAATATAAAACCTATCTGGAAGTGTCTATTATTCAACAACAATCACTTATAAGCCAGTGATCGTACAATAATCCCATTGATGTTTTCATAACTATTCAATACCTTGTTGGGGTAAGAACGAATCGGTCCACAATAGATCCAATCAAACGAGTCCTCTATTATTTCAGGGACCTATCAAGAGGAAACATCTGACTTAACAATTTTGATCGTCTCTTACGTTTGGTGATGTAGTTATTGAGTTTGAGTTAGACTTACTCTCACTCAATTCGGTACCTGATACTTCTTCCAAGACTCAATGCTCATAAGACAATCGTTTTCAATCAAAGCAATCATGAGTCTTATAAGGACTCTTATCAACCCATCAATTCTATGACAATCGAGCCTTTCGACCTATCAGCCATCCAATCAATTCGCAATCATGTCTACCAAGAGGAGCTTAGACCATCATTAAGAGGGCTGTCAATTTAGATCAATGAGGGACCTCAATTATGGAGACTCACAGGACAATTAATTTCTATCAACCTATTATCATGCTCGCATCACAATCACAATCACAATCAACATTCTCAAATCAAGGCTCTAATTTCAATCCCTATGTTCATTATGCATTCTCTTATGAAGTAATATGTAGTATTTGTGAAATAACTCATGAAAAGCATTTATTCAGTAAATCAAGTTTGTGATGATCATTAACATATGAAAATACGTAGGATATGTATAATTTTATAAGAAAACATATATAAAGTCTCAATACTTTCATTGATCAATCCATCTCAATCAAGGGGCACATGAAAGAACAATTTCATGCTTTAGGTTAGTCTTACATACCTGAGATAAAGTTTGACAATCAAATTTGTATAGGTTTCGGCTCTAATCTTTCAAATTCCTTACTTCCCTTCTCCTCTTCTTAGCCTTAATCTTTTGTTAGAACATTCAGAAGGCTTAGGAATGAGTTTTAAAACTCTTTTTACACTTAAAACAACCTATATTGATCATGGATAAAGTTTAGGAGGGGTAGAAAAAGGTCTAGAATGCCCCTTTAAAAAGATTAAAAAATTTTCCTATGTAAAACCAAGTCCGCATCATGGATTTGGGCATTTTATGGAAAATTTTCATCGAAAAATTTTTCGATTGAATTTTTAATCTTGTAGTAAATATTTAAATCACCATTAGGTGCAAATCCGTGACAAGTCCGCAATGCGAATATGTCGCACACTTTTCTGGAATTGCATTTTTGCTTCAAAAAATTTATTTTTTGATTCGGTTACTCTAAAAATCAACCAAGACTATTTTTTCACACAACATTTTGTGCTGATCGCATTTTTGGCCTCGAATTTGTCAAAAGAGTTTGAGAAGATACGTTATGCAAGTGTCTCTCATTTACGGATATTTTAGTAATTTTACCCAGTATAACAATATTGATAAAGAAATGATTGTTGATATAATTACCATGAATTTTTAACCCGTCACCTGTCCTCTTAACACTGATATCTAAATCTCCTTTTGTTTGAAGTTTATTGGACATGAGTGAACCCAAACAAACATACTTGCTGCTTCTGCTAGTCACTTAATGAACTAATCTATTAGTTAAAGGTCATTAGTAATTAACAAAAAATAATGATAACTAGATTTTCTTCCGCCTCTATTAGATTCTCAAATTATTGATA
This sequence comes from Solanum clarkiae, assembly GCA_011800125.2. Taxonomy (NCBI): domain Eukaryota; kingdom Viridiplantae; phylum Streptophyta; class Magnoliopsida; order Solanales; family Solanaceae; genus Solanum; species Solanum clarkiae. The sequence continues at coordinate 3,932,882 of JAABOM020000101.1, forward strand.
TATGACGACGCAAAAAATCATTGATATAATAATCACATATGATAATTATTGACATTATAATGTCATAAAATGATTGTTGATTCATTTGCACGAGTAACTGTGCCATTAGTATAACAACACTAACAATCTTTGATATAAATAACAACATATATTGATTGTTCACATAATTACCACGAGTTTTTAATTAATCGCTTAACGAACTCATTCGTAATTAAAATAAACAATCGACTTTTTTTTTTAAATTTTGAGTGAATTTTCAAATTATTGATATACCAATACAAATAATCGTTAGAATAATAATGACATAAAATAGTGGTTGCCACTATAACGTCATAAAATGATCATAGACATAATGACATGAGTTATTGTTGACGTTAAAGTATAAATTTTGATTATAGACATAACTACCACACGTAATTTCTTAATTAAACAATTAATGAACTAGTCTAATAGTCAAAGAACGTGAATAATTAAAGAAAACAATTTCAAAATTGTAGATCATTGGGATAATGACATAATGATCATTTACGAGCAGTTTAGTTAATTATTCCATAATAATTAATAACTACATTTATTATTTTTTCCCATTCAAGTTCTAATGTTTATGTTCTATATTTGTCACGCTAAAAGAATGTTTAGTACTAAAATATTTTCTTCCAGGGGACATACTTGCTCCGTGGTTGTACTTTTTCTGACATCCAAATATTTGGTAATTTTTTTTCAAACCTTTCATCAGCTACAATCATTTTATAAAAGAAAAAGATTAATTTGCTGCCAGATTTTCTTGTTTTGCTTGATTCTCACACACTCACATATATGAAAACATGTGTTTTTCTTTTTCAGTAGCTATCAATAAAAATTCTTCATTAATTAGAAGTTCATGTTGGCTACGGTTATTTAGCAATCGTTTTTGTAGCTAATTCGTGTTTTTTATATATGTTTTCAAGATCCAACCTTAAAGCATTTTGTCAAGATTTTTTATATCTTTGTTTTACGTTTTACTAACCAAATCTTTTCTCCCTGATGTGCATAACTTCTACACCTTTAATTAATGTTATTTCTCTCCTTTTTTTTGCTCTTTTAAATTTTGTACACTGATGATACAAACTTGTTACTTTAGTTGATCTTTAGTTTTGATATATAGAATCTTAAGGTGTGTTTGGTATAGACAAAAATAGTTTTTGATTTTTCAATTTTGTGTTACTCAAAATTTTTGCTAGATACTTTTTTAGGAAAATAAATTTTTTAAAAAAATTACCTTTAATTTTTGGCTTAAAAAACAAATCAGACAGTTGACATTTATTGTCTTTTTCTTATCCTCCAAAATACCCTATCCCATCATCCCACACCCTACCTTCCACGGACCCTCTAACACACCCTCAAGTACCTCCCACCCCAACCCCATAGCTCCCATCCCCATCACTCCACTCCTTGCCTTCCACCCTCAAGCGCCCCCCCCCCCCCCCCCCCCCC
>JAABOM020000101.1:3934454-3954109 GCA_011800125.2 Solanum clarkiae
TTTGAGTAAACCACGTTACATTTACTGGTGTCTATTTTGTTTATTTTTTGTCCCTCCTAAAATTTATTGCTCACTTTGTAGCGTTGGCCCCAACAAGTGATATCAGAGCCTAGGTTTGGAGGATCGGAGTGATGGACCGACGCGTGCGAAATTCTCGGTGTGTGACAAGACCAAAGATCTACAAGGGTGTCTTGTATCAAAAGTCTTCCTGTCAAGTAGTGGTACAGGTGGCGTGTCCCGTTGGGTGATAACAGCGGTGCAAGATGATTTGGCAGATCAGATAGTGTAACCTAACAATGTGGAGGTCTGCGGTAATGCCTTGTGTCAAAAGTCTTCCCGACAGGAACCGATGGTCAAGCGGCATGTCTTGCAGGTTGTTGTGGTGGTACAAGATGGTGGTAGATCTGAAATCGATAATTGCTGAAGGGGAGGTCACAAGATTGTGTGGTCAGAGTTTGAGGGGAGGTTAGTTGGGATGCAAACTCCTTCCACATGGGTTGTGGAAAGAGCAAATGACCAACTTATAAGATTGAACACAACCCCATCAGTATGAGGCCTTTTGAGATGTGCCCAAAAACAAATCCATGAGGGTTTGGCCCAAAGCAGATAATATCATACTAATGCGGGGTTGGGGTGAGGGTAAGTGCGGTCCCTATAAGTGGTATCAGAGCCTGGTCTAGGTTCATGGCAATGGAGGTAAAGATAAGCAAAATGATCAACCTAAACGGTTCAAACTACCATGTCTGGAGAAGCAAAATGAAGGATGTTCTCATGATTACGAACATGCACTTGCTCGGTATTCTCTACCGTCAAATCGGAAGGGATGTCTGAAGATGAGAGGATGTTTGAGCATGAAGTTGCGATATATTCGTCACTTTGTCGACAACAACGTTGACAATCATATTTGTAACGAAACTCATGCCAGAACACTGTGGAACAAGATGGAGCAGTTGTATGCTTCAAAGACCGGCAACAATAAATTATTTTACTTAACCCACTTGATGGAAGTAAAATATCAAGAAAACACTTCTGTAGTTGATCACCTAAATAACATAGAAGGAATGGTATGTCCACGACCATATTTTCTCACTCGGTTGAAGGCTTGAGTCATTTCCTTTCAAATCCGGGAAAGGAACATTGGGCAGCTGTTAAATGGATTCTCAGGTATCTTCGAGGTACATCCAAAATATGCTTATATTTTGGAGAGGCAGAACCTGTGTTAGTTGGATACACAGATACATATTTAGCTGGCGATGTTGACTCAAGAAAGTCTACATCAGGATACCTGATTACATTTGCAGGGGGAGTTGTGTCTTGGCAGTCAAAATTGCAAAAGTGTATTGCATTGTCTTCTACAAAAGCAGAATTTATAGCAGCAACAGAAGCTTGCAAAGAGTTGTTATGGATGAGGGAATTTCTTAAAGAACTTGATGTCAAACAAAATAAGTTTGAGATGTTCTGTGACAATCAAAGTACCATCCATCTTTGCAAGAATGCCTCTTTTCACAAAAAGTCCAAACATATTGATGTAAGATATCGTTGGATAATTGATGCATTGGAGAAAAGCTACTATAACTTCAAAAGATTCATACTGATGAAAATGGATCGGATATGATGACAAAGATTCTGCCAAAAGAGAAGTTGGAGTATTGTCGATCAGCTGCAGGATTGACAGAGCCCTCGATTTGTTGGGAGGGAGAGAATTGTTAAGTAGGTCCCTCCAAATGGAGGGCCCACATGTAATAATTCAAATACAGTTTGAATTTGGCTTCTCAAGTCGCCTGGTTTTTATACTGTTTTAAAGTTGGCAACCAACTTTTGATATTTAAAAAAAGGAGCATATTGTTTTGAAGTTAGCCACTAACTTTTGACAATTAAAAAAAAGGAGCCTGCCAATAACAACAACAACAACATACCCAGTGAAGTCCCACAAGTGAAGTCTGGGGGGATAGAATATACGCAGACCTTACCGCTACCATAGAAGTAGAGAGGCTATTTCCTGGGAACCCTCATCTCAAAATCCGTAAGCAAGAAAGAACTAGATATGACAATATGAAGGGAAGGGAACAGAAAAGAGTGACTAAAAATGACAGTATGTAAATAAGATAAACTAACACATAATACGACAGGTAATGCGAAACCTACCTCTAGCCTGCTACTCTATTTCGCGATCTCCACTTTTGTCTATCTAAGGTCATGTCCTCAGTAAGCTCAAGTTTCGTCATATCCTGTCTAATCACCTCCCCGCAGTGCTTCTTCGGTCTACCTCTAACTCTCCGAGTTCTCCCAAAATCAACCTCTCGCACCTCCTAACAGGATCATTGATACTCCTTCACTGCACTTATCCAAACTATCGCAGTCTCGCTTCCTTCATCTTTTCGGCCACCGAGGCCACCTCTAGCTTTTTCCGGATGGTCTCATTCCTAACCTTGTCACCCCTGGTGTGACCACACATCCATCTCAGCATTCTCAGCTCTGCGACATGCATCTTCTGAACATGTACCTTCTTAATTGGCCAATACTCCACTCTATACAACAATGATAGTCTAACCACCATTCTGTAAAACTTACCTTTGAGTTTAGGTAGTATCTTCTTGTCACACAAAACTCCAGAGACAAGCCTCCATTTAGTCCATGCTGCCCTAATACGGTGTGTGACATCATCGTCGATATCGCCACTACTCTGGAAGATCGACCCCAAATACTTAAAGTTTTCTCTCTTGGGGATAGGTTGAGTGGCAAGCCTCACATCAGAGTTTGCCTCATCCCTTCCAATACTGAATTTGCACTCCAAGTATTCAGTTTTAGTCCTGCTCAATTTGAATCCTTTGGACTCCAAGGCGTGTCTCCAGGCCTCCAACCTATCGTTAACTTTAGTCCGAGTCTCATCAATCAGAACAATGTTATCTGCAAAAAGCATACACCATGGTACCTCCTCCTGGATAGATCGCGTCAGCTCATCCATCATCAAGGCAAACAAGAAAGGGCTCAACACAGATCCTTGGTGGAGTCCCATCTCAATAGGAAAATACTTTGAGTCTGCTCCCACCATTCTTATCCGAGTTTTGGATCCATCGTACATGTCCTTAATCGCCCTGATATATGCCACTGGGACACCTTTCACCTCTAGACACCTCCATAAGACATCTCGTAGGACTTTGTCGTATGCCTTCTCGAGATCAATGAATACCATATAAATATCCTTCTTTCTTTCCCTATATTTCTCTACTAACCTCCGAACAAGATGAATTACTTCAGCAGTTGACCGTCCCGGCATGAATCCAAACTGGTTTTCCGAGATAGATACTACTCTTCGCACCCTCATCTCCACTACTCTCTCTCAGACCTTCATAGTGTGACTTAAGAACTTGATACCCCTGTAATTGTTACAGCTTTGAATATCTCCCTTGTTCTTGTACAATGGAACCATTGTACTCCTCCTCCATTCATCAGGCATCTTGACAGTCTTCATAATAGCGTTAAATAATCTAGTCAACCACTCAATGTCATCCTTGACCATGTTCTTCCAGAAGTCTACCGAAATCTCATCGGGCCCGATCGCCCTCCCCATCTTCATCTTACTAATAGCCCGTCTGGCCTCCTCAACTCTGAACCGCCTGGAATACCCAAAATCGCAATGGTTTTCAGAGCTTGCCAACTCGCCCAGCTCAATATCCCTATCTCCTTTTTCATTTAAGAGTTTATGGAAGTAAACGTGCCACCTTAATTTAATGGAAGTGTCATCCACTAACACCTCGCCCTCTTCATCCTTGATGCACTTCACTTGGTCCAAATCGCGAGCTTTCCTTTCTCTTACTTTAGCGAGCTTATACAATCTCTTTTCCCCGCCTTTATCACTTAACTCTAAAAGGAGCCTGCCAACATCTCTATAAAAGGAGCAATTGCTCCTTAGTTTTTAAGATCATTCAGAAGAGAGAAAAATACAGAGAGAGCCACAAAGAGAGAGTAAGAATTTTTTCTTCTGTGAGATATACCATAGACTATAAAATAAATTAGTCTGTGAAGAAAAATTAGAGTGTGTGCTTAGAAAATATTTTTTCTTAAAAGAAATAGTGTGATCACTATTTTTGATATTTTTCTCTGAGAGCCTACTATTTATAATAGTAGAAGAAATTATCACTTATGCCTACTATTTGTAATAGTAGAAGAAATATAGTAGAAGTGTTAATTTGTAGACGTAACCCAAAAATTTTAGGTGAACCACGTTAAATTTACTGATGTCTATTTTATTTATTTTTAATTCCTCGTAAAATTTATTGTTCACTCCATTGCGTGGCCCAACAATATATTCATACAGGAGGAGGTGGCAATATACTATAGTGATGTAGAATATATAATAAATTCTCCTTCTAAACGAAAAAGTTCTAACCTGTAAGGACCACATTCAAACAATAGAATTTTAAAACATTTTCTGCGGAGAAATAGGATCGGTTTTCCCTGTAAAAAAAATAAAAATTAATTACACTAAATATTTTATTGTATCTTCGAAAAAAATAATTCAAATTATATAAGAAAATCAAGTTAATCCCAAGAGAATGACCCCAGTAGAGATGTTCTTTCCCAATTGAATCTTTTTGTTATCAATTTCAGCACTAAACACAACAAAACAGTAAAATGGAGAATCACTTAAATTATTTTTATAATGGGGGTGATTCATTTTTTTTTTCGTCAACACTGTTAGACAGTCTGCAACATTCACAAACTTCAGCCTCACAAATCTGCCTGTATTTAGATTATTCTTTATTTTTAGGCGCATACCAATATAGCAAACACTTGAATATTACAGAAACTCTTTCCAACCTTTTATTAATAACAAAACAATAAAGGAAAAGGATTCATGAATTTGTCTAAAAGGACTTTCATTCTCACTCACTGAAAAACATATTTATTCGAATAAAATACATTTTCAAACATAAGTTCATGTTTCAAAAAATTTAACTATAAAAATTTCAATTTTCAAATTTCAACATTTAACTTCAAAATCTATAATCAATAGAATCTAATTAATTGTTGACATTATCTTGAATTTGTTCAAAGACCTCATTTATTTGCACTCAATAAAGATCTTGACCTTAATCATTCAAATCTCGATATGTCTAAAACTTGATCATGAGTGTGTTTGTTTTTCTTAATTTACAACCACATAAGAGATTTGAATTTATGTTAATGATTAAGATAAATAATAAAGTCTTAATAGCATTAAGATATCTACTTAAATTTTTACAAAGATGACATATCTCCGCTATGCTGTTTAATTTCACCCACAACTAGCATTTCAGCTTTAACTACCACCATCGTCAATTAGTACCACCTACTATCCACAACGACCGCTACTATCAATCACCAAAATCAATAATCATCACCATTAGCCATCATTTGCAATCATCACCACCAATCATTATTATATCCACTAATCACTATCAATAATTATCATGCCATTATTAGTCAATACTATATATTGCTTAACCACCATTATCATTTACTATTGCCATTAATTATCAATATCATTCACTATTAATTAGTAGCCACCAACAAAAATCACGATTAATCAATAATGTCAATCGCTATATCATAAGATACTACCCACAACTATCATCAACACATGCAATCACCATCGTCAGTCATCACCATCATCTATGATCATATAAAATTTAAATTATTATAATCGTTTAGTATTTTAGATTTTATATTTATTATTTAAGACAAGTTACATACATTCGAGTATTGAGAAAACAAACAGTCTAACTATTCCGTATTCAGATTTTAAATACAACATATCAATATTCAAATATCTATTCAGGTTCAATCCTCTAAATCTTAATCCACATCTTAATATTCAAATTTGAAGTCACATTCAAACTTGTTAATCTTAACGAAAATAAATGAGAACTTAATACTCTTGGAAATTAAATCCTGGTCATCCAAATACATTGAATCTTAAATTTAGTCATATAAGAAGTTCCTATACAAAACAAAACTTAGATTGTCTTACTCTCCCTGGTGAGCTATTGTTTCTAGGAAATTGCTAAGACACTTCTCATCTGTCGGGTTTGTTTGACTATACCATGTAAAAGGACCAAGTCTTTGTTACAAATATAATTGATTTTATGAAGTCAACTCCCTTGATTTGTCATTTGAGTTCCCATACTTCTAAAAATGTTTGTTTTCTTGGTATGTAACCAAAGCTTTAGGAAACAAGAATTAGGTTGTGTTGTTATCTGTATGTAGTGGTAAGGTCTGCGTACATTCTACCCTCCCAGACCCCACTTGTGGGTTGTTGTTATCTGAATGTAAAACAAGAGTTAGATTGGTTATCATCGGAAAACTATGGGTTCAAGTCATGGAAAATCTTCAACTATCAGGGATAAATCAGTCGAAGGCACAGCATATTCAGATGCAGTTGAGACATTTATGACAGAAGAGAAGGAAGAAATCCTTCACACCAGGAGGCGGAAACCAAATTCAAGACTCAGCAGAGGAGTACCAAAAGGCAAAGAAGGTGAACTAGTTGCTGCTGGATGGCCTAGCTGGCTTGCTGCAGTTGCAGGTGATGCTTTAAATGGATGGCTTCCAAGAAGAGCTGATACTTTTGGGAAACCAGATAAAATTGGCCAGGGTAACTTACAGTAACGTCTACAAGGCTCGCGATCTTTTGCTCAATAAGGTCGTTGCTTTGAAGAAGGTTCGTTTTGACAATCTTGATCCCGAGAGTGTCAAGTTTATGGCGAGAGAGATCATTATATTCAGAAGGCTTGGTGATCACCCAAACGTTATCAAATTGGAAGGTTTAGTCACCTTGAAAATGTCCTGCAGTTTATACCTTGTTTTTGATTGTATGGAATATGATCTCAAGGGAATTCAAGAACAAAAAGGTGTCGAAGTTTTCTGAACCTGAGATCAAATGTTACATGAACCAGATGCTTAAAGGGCTTGATCACTTCCATAGCCGAGGTATCTTGCATCGAGATGTAACAACTTCTAACCTGTTAGTTAACTAGCCGCGTTGTAACTCTCTGGTATAGGCCACCGGAACTTTTGCTTGGATCAAGTTCTTACGGAGTTGGAGTTGATTTGTTGGGTGTTGGTTGTGTACTTGGTGAACTATTTACTGGCAAGCCAATTATGCCTGGTAAAACTAGAATTGAGGAATTGCATAAAATCTTCAGGCTCTGTGGATCTCCATCAGATGATTTTTGGCGAAAGTCCAAATTGCCTAATGCAACGATATTTAAGCCAAGAGAGCCTTATAGACGGAATCTTCAGGCGACCTTTCATGATCTTCCTGCTGCTGCTTTAGGATTGACGGACACTACTTTCCATAGAAGCTGAATACCGAGGGACTGCAGCTCTTGCTCTTCAGGGTGAGTTTCTCACTACGAACCATTTGCTTGTGATCCCTCAAGTTTGTCACAATGTCCCCCCAGCAAAGAGATCGATGCAAACAACACTGAAACCAAGGTGAGAATCCGGAATTATGCACGCGATAGAGGTGTAAGGGCAATTCTAGCAGCTGATGCTAACGCAGAATTAACGAGTAACATAGGCAGAAGACTCCTCGCTCATTCAAAAGCCCTGAATAGGCTTGAAGAAACAAATGGACATGTATCAGGAGGTGTTCTAAACGAACTCTTCTGCGTCTTGTCAAGAGTCCAGCAGAAAAGAAGGTTCACAGAAGTATACTCAGAGTTCTGTTACTTCTCATCTAAGGAATGACCGGAGAGCACTGATGAAAGAACCATTATCTGCTGCATCAGACAAAATGCAAGATTTACTCAGGCAGCATGATGACATGACCCCCAAAGCTGTTACATGTGTGAGGCTTGAGAAGGGATCAACAGCTAATTGGAATGACCATGACTCTTAAGGCAAAGAAGAACCATTCTTTATGTCCATCAACATCTACCAGCCATGAGACTGTTGGAAACAATCAAATTTCTACGCCTTTACCTGTCACAAATCAACTAATATGCAGGGCCTACTAGAAGAGCGGATCCTAAAAGAAGCTCGATGGGTGGTGTCTGACGAGGAAAAAATGGCGGAAGGGGAAGGCAATAACTCCGAGGTAGTGAAGAACCAACTTCAACAATCGTCTCCTGCAGAATCAGATGGCCTTGACTTCCTGGAAGACGATCAATATTTTGGTCCACTTCCATCTGCATCAAAGCCAATTGATGTAGATAGAATACTTAAGAGCATGACCGACAGATCTAAGAATCTGTTGAATGTGCCAAGCAACAGAAAAAACTAGCTAAAGCTCGGTATTAAGGTGTGCAAACCAATATTAGCTGCTTGGATATTCATTCTTGTAAATGTATTGTGTGTACTTTTACAGGTATGTAACTTGAAATCTCTCATTAAAGGTCCAACTAATCCAAATTCATATCATAGAAATTCCACTATGGGAGTATTAACGATTCTTACCAAGGATAAGGAAGACTTCATTCCTAAAGCTTGAATTTGAGATCTCTCGGTAAGAATGGATTATCTTTACCATTAATATACCTGTTAGACTCAACTAATTGGTAAATGATAAGGCGGGAAGTATGTAATTTTGAAATTCAGTTTCGACCTACGGTATAAATCATTTGGTTCCAAATTAAAGAAATCAATTTACTTATTAGACTCAGTTCTCTTGTTTCTTGTACTTGAAAAGCAAGAGCATTGACTTTGTCTGTTTCTGCTACATTTCATAAATGAAAAATGATACACTTGAAGGGGATTTTGTATTTAGATATAAGGATCCAGGATACATGACAAAATTTTGAATCACTCACAGTCAAGAGATATGAGAAGCCGAATAAGACTTGATTATTCTGCAATCGAAATGTTTTAAATTACACCTATATACATACTTAATGTACCCTATGTCTCCTTACATCTCCGAGAGGAGGTTACTGATTTTCCGAAGCTCTTTGAGAGCTGCCATGGCTGTTACTTGTCCTTTACCAGCTAGAACATTTTTCGAAAGGTTTTCTAAGGTACCAACTTGACCGCGATCTTGCTGAAAGGCTGATTCAATCACCTGCACAAATGATAAGTGAGATTAATGAATGAATAGGCCGTACAACAGAGCAAATTGTATTACATTGTGTATGGTATATACCACAAACAGACTTCTAGTATTGCAAATAATCGCGAAATCAATTGAAAAGATCAGTTTCTCACGACTCGTACAAATATATTATAATGGATCTAAGCAGAAACTCAGTATAATTGGTTTAAGAGTAACAAATGGATGCATAGAATCTTGCCTTCATCAAGTTGAGGATGTGAAATTATATGATGAAGTTATGTCCAGAATGGATACTTTCAAAATGATAAATGTCAAACAATGTACGCAAATTAAGCAAGATATTAGTCTTTACCTGGATGTTCTCAAGCATCGACTGTCCAAGATTTCGCAAACTAACCATTAAATTCTGGTCTACAGATTCTCCTTTGCTAATTCCAGTACTATTAGATGCATCAGCAGTGGACGATACAGCTGGATTGTCGGGATTATCCCCAGAACTGTCAGCTTTTGTGGAATCACAGACACCTTTTTCGGATGTTCCCTCCCCACCATTTCGTCCAAATTTCCATAACCACTGAAATTTACCAGATAGAAGTTTCCGCTCCTTCAAGCCTGCTGGACTTTTTCCCCCAGAGTCAACACTTTGGTCAGATTTTACTGAGGTCTCCTGTGGGGGAATGGAAGTAGGGAGAGGTGGGACTTCCAGATTAGCACAAGAAGCCTCAGCACTATTGTCATCAGCATCATTTTCATCGGCTGAGAAATTTGAGGCAACACTACTTCTTTCAGATCTATTTCCTTGATCATTTGCTCCACTAATAGGGCTTGGGGGATCTGAGAAGATGGAAGAATTCTGTTCACTAGCGGCGCTTCCAGTAGCGCCCGACTGTTCAGATGTGCAAGTACAATTTCCATCATTTCCATCATTATTATCCTGCACGACAACGTCAGCTGGAACTTCCTGCTCGATAGTTTCATCATCAATAAGCTTTTCTGCATCTTCATCGGCACCAAGCTGCTGAGCAAGATCTTTCAACAAACTTCTCCTCACTGATGACTTGGGAATTTTTCTTCGATTATCATCTGTAGCTGGGGTTGGATCAGACTCGGTTCTGGTAAGACGCATTTTCACTTTCTCAGACCAACCTTTCCTTCGGGTTGGAACTTGTTTCTCTGCACTATTTTGCTTGCTCTCTTCTTCCTTGTGTAAAACTCTCCATTTTTCTTCCCAGTAGCTCTCAGGTACTACGGAACCAAGTGGACTTTTTGGGGAGCTTAAATCAACTGAAAGGCTGTGACCTCTTACAACCGTTGACTGACTTCTACCATAGACTCCAGTATGATCAATTACTGGGGCTGAATTGTTGACATCCACTGCCAGAGACTGCAATGATTTTGCCTTGGCAATCAGTTTTCCCAGATTTATATCTTCTGGAAAATTTAGCAATCTCTGGAGGCACTTAGTAGCATTCTCCGTCGCAAGCAATGAAGACCTCAAATGAAGTATCATAGTAACTGCAAAAGCAGATATAAATGCCCCCCTGGATGAATTTAAGACTCCAGAGCTGGAGTCGGCATCATTTTCACAAGGTTCCAACTTCTTGTTGTCGCACGCAAATATTTCATCCCATATTATCAGTAAGTCTTCAAGCGCAAATTCACGTCCAAATAGTACTCGTAACCAGCGTAGTGCAAAATATTGTGGTTCAACTCCTAGCTCGACAAGATGACTGTGGAGGGAGGAATCAACCAATGAAAGCAAATGATATAATGCTGCTGAGGCTTCAATAACAGGGGGATATCCAGTATGCGAAGTACCATATGGTGAAGGAGAGAAAAATTGTGCCATAGAAACAGCACCACCAGCTCCACTCATCAGAGCATCAAACAAACAATACGCATCATGCTCCATGAACTTCTCAGATAAAAGAATACCAAGCTCACCTTCGGCGCCATATGCATCACTTAACAATATAACTGCTTGAACCTTGGGGTCAAGTTCACTCAAACTAGTAATTCTCCCAGGACTCCTCTCAGATCCATTGTCATCTTCCATAGATTCCGAAAACTTCTTAAAATCAAATTTATATGTCAAGTCATTTTCATGAAATGAGAACCCATCAAATTTGTCAGAAAAATGATCCTCGTAAAGATTCCTCACTTCAGAAAGATGCTCCAGATCAGCTTGAAGAACATAAAGAAGTGGGGCTAACAGCTCATGCATTCCTGAAAATATTGAAGCAGAAAGTTCCTCCATTAATAATGAGAAGACAAACATGAGAGATGGCCAGCGATTTAGGCACTAGGTTGCATGATAAATTCAAGATCAGAAAGAAAAGAACCCAAAGAGGAGGGTATGTCAGCATAGAGCAATGAAATCAAGAGAAAATGGACTATTGGACGTCATAAGCTTCTATACAAGCACCCAAGGGTGTGGCCTAGTGGCCAATGAAGTTGGTGAGAAGCACGAGGTCTCAGGTTCAAATTCCAATAGAGCCATAAACACTAGGTGACTTCTTCCCATCTGTCCTAGCATTGGTGGATGGTATTGGTGGATAGAGTTACCTAGTACTTGTTGTTTTGGGGGGGTGGCAGGTCTATGGTGGAATTAGTCAAGGTACAGGTAAGCTGGGCCGGGCACCATAGTTGTCGGAAAAAAAAAAAAAACTGCTATACAAACTGCAAACTCGAAGGCAGCTATAAAGCATGTGAGCAATTAATAGGTTTGCAGAAACAGTCTTGATACAATTGAATTGAACATGGGTGAGCCTAAGCATACATTACAGAAACATGCCATTTGTTATGAAAGGGGAGACAGGCAAGGTAGGTCTGAGTGCCTACTCATTGATTTCTAAGCTTGAAGGCTTTCATCTTGATTAACTATTTAAGAACAGAATAAGTATCTCATATGAGATGCCACAAACTAGGAAAGGCCTTATTCTGCTTCAGAAGAAAGCAGTAGCACATAATAAGTTTGACAATGTTATGTTTTTACCTTGTCTGTAACCATACTCTGGATGTCTAAGGCACCAAAGTAGCAGAATCCTCCTCAACATGGCTTGGCATCCAGCAGTCTGGAAATAGCTACCTTGCTCGGGATATAAACGCGAAAGATCCTGGTCAACCATCTTCTCCAGTTCAGCATTCCTGAAGAAGCGACCCCACATGCTATCTGCATTGCAACAACGCTATTAGCATTTAGCATGTACTCAACCACAAGCTACAGTTTCTCCAAGTACTTTCTAATGCAAAGCGGAAATACAAGAGCTGATAAATAATTAAGAAAAGATACAGGATCCAAATAATCATTTCTTCAGGATGGTCTTGATTAAAAGAGACTCTTGAAAAAGTTTCAAATGTTCGAAGGAATTGAAGTTTGAACAATTTTCGGCGTTGCACTTGCTAAAAGAGAAGAAAATGACTAAAACGGATGATGCAGATATCCTACCTGGGTTTTGTGACAGTGGATTGTCTATGATCGGATCAGGAGAATTACTTCCATCTTTAGGAACATGTGGATCAATAAGAAGCTGTCTTCTCAAAGAAGCATACCTATGCAAAAAAAACATGTACCATAAAAACATTATACATAACAAACATCATTATCATACTGAGGGAATAGAAATAAAAAGAAACTAACAAACTGAAATTTCAGTACACGCAATTTACATTGTTATTATTTCAGGAAACACATGTTGACGAGATACAGCTTTTAGTTAATGCTCACAAAAATGTGCTTAAGATATCAACATGGATGAATGTGTGCATCATATAGCTGGAAAGATGGAAAATACAGCTATAGAAGTTGCTGAGCGTTCAAACAGACAAGAACAATCTTTCAATCCTTAACTCTCTCTAGGACTTCAACACAGATTTCAGAAACTAACACCCTCTAAAACCTACAACCTCAAATCTAGACTTGGGAAAGAAGGCCCTCAACGCGTGATATTCCAGCAATAGACAATACACCAGCAGCTAACCATCTCAAAAACCACAATCTCCCATGTACAGATTTGGGGAAAGAAACCCTCCAGACACGACCAGTTGCTATTCTGCAACCTCCCAATACACCATTAGACAAAACTATAACATGTAAATAAAATCCAGGACAATATTAACAAGAAAACAATGAAAAAAAAAAGATGATCAAATTAGTCAATTGCGAGCAAAATATCATTCTTTAGCATCACAGAGATCATCTCAACACAACTACGTCATCGATACGTTCTTTTTCCAATTTCCAAAATTTGCGAACATCCCAAAAGCATTTGCAAAAAGGACACAATTGTGTTAATGTAAATAGATAATCAAATCAGTCAACTGCAAGCAACATACCATTCTTTACCATAAAACAACCAACAACAAGTACAGAGAGAACATCTCCAAGCATCATCATCAACACAATTGTATTGAAATGTTGGTTTTTAGTTTATAGCCTCTATTTACATAATATCTCAAGTTGGGTTTTCTACTTTTTTTGACAAATCAACAGCAAATGTAAAGTTTCCATCTTTTTGTCACAAGAAAATCAACAGAAACAAACATAACATCCCAAAAGGATCAAAAACAAAACCAGATTCTATACCTTCTACGTGAATTAGCGGTAACACGACGAAGATCATCAATGGTTGCAGATGGAGAAGGAGGCAAAATCCCCAAATCAATACGCCACCGTACACCTCTCAGATCTCCAAAACGACGAGAAGACTCCACCACCGCCACCACTGCTGACTCAATTGGACCAGTTGTCATTTTCCCTAAAAAACAGAATTTCAGCTAGGAACAATCGAAAATTCTCAAACACCCAGCTGCTCAAACCTCACCAAGAATCAATCAAACCAAAGAAAGTTGAAATTTTTGAACACCCCATGTGCTAAATCTCCTTATATATACAACTTTTCCACAGAAAATTGTGAAATTAGAGCCAAAATTCAAGAAATGGCTGAATAAAGGGTGATGATTTTCTGGGAAATGTAAAGGGGAAGAAGAAAGAAATTACAGAGAAACCAAGAAAGAGAATTGACCTAAATTTAGGGGAGAAAAAAGGGGCAAAAAAGTTTTATAGACAAGAAATGTATACAGTAAGAGAGAAAGAGAGATGGGTATGGGGTTGTCACTGATCTAATCTCTGAAGAATTTTCTGATGATTTTTTTTTTGGTAGAAAGAGAAAATCTAGGTAGACAAAAAAAAAGGATGGGAGAGAATAAAGGGAGGAAAATAAGAAATTTGTTTTTGTTTGGTAAATACAAAAAGGGGAATAGAAGTTAAATAAAATAAAAAGGTAAATTGTGGAGTGCAAGTGCTTGACCTATGCTATTGTGTGTTTGTTGCAATTGGTGACTCTTGGGGCCCCGTGGGGGTGGAGTGGGGATGGAGTGTGTTAGGGAGAGTTTTTTTTCTTTTGGTTTCCCAAAATATCTCTTAGTTGGCAGCCGTGAGACTAATCTTCTGTTTCACTATCAGCGCACTAAGAGATAGCGAATTGACCACATAGTTTTCAACCCTTGTGGTGGAGGAGTAGAGAGAGTTGAGTTTGTCCATTTGTTGTATTAGGTTATCTGATGCGAATTTAACTTAGTTAGAGTTCTGATATGGACATCGAATATTTTTTAAAAATTTTTTGCTCATAAAATAAATTTTACAGTATAATGCAAAGGTTTAGTTATCGACAGCTATAATTGCTTATGCTAAGATACATTTTTATTCAATAGTCTCTCGAGATGACTGATATCACACATCAAGATATAAATTACTTATATATGATTATGAAATATTACATAATAACATGAGCAAGATATCAATTTCGGCAATGATCTTATTAGATATCTATAACTATGTATAATGTCTCCTCTTCTTCCTTTTCTCGATTCAATATATCTCCACTGATATTGAGGGTGGAATTTCAAAATAAAATTATTTATCTATATCTATTATATTATGTGATACAAATTAAATTAGTTGGAGTTCTATATGAACATTGGATAATTTTTTTTTTATTTATTTTCATCCATTAAATAAATTTTAAATTTATCAAATTGTAAATTACTTCCCCAGACCCCACTTGTGAGATTTCACTGGGTATGTTGTTGTTATTATTGTTGTTAAATTGTAAATTACTAAAATCTAATTATGAATTATTTAATGATAAGATGAATAAGATATAGATTTTCTCTGAATTTTGTTTTACCAATGTCAATAGATAATCTTACCAAAGTTAAGTTATCCTTATGTATTATGTTATGCGATATATATTTAAATAAGTTAAAATTCAAATATGAATAGTGAATGATTTTTTCTATTTTCATTTCGTAAATAAATTTTAATAGCCATAAGTTATTAAAATCTAATTACGGAATAAACATCATTCTGGCATTTTTAAATATTTAAAAATAATGACAAGAAATCATGAACCGGAGATTTTGAGATTATTAATTTTGTATTTGTTCTTTGAGAGGTGAGGTGGAGGACACAAATAGGTGAAGTACCAAAAAAGATTTAATGTTCCATACCTCTTTGTTTTCAATAATCATACGTTAAAAATGCATATTTTTTTCCAAATTTATTTTAGTTGTCATATATTTTCTTTTTACACATCCTCGTTAAGAGAATATAAATTAAGATTTATAATTTTATTAAATTATTTTTATTTATTTTTTAACCTTGATTTACAAATACATTTTCTTTAATCATATTAATTAATAGTGATAAATACGTTGAATCAATTATCTATAGTAATTATGACAAATAAAATAGAGTTTAAAACATTTTACCTTTTTTCATAAAACACATCAATAGCTTATGAATTGCTTTTAGTGGAAGTTAAGTGTGATGTAGAGGATATAAATTTGATATTTTAGTTGTTACTAGAGTCAAATTTAACTTTTAAAATATTAAAGTTTTCAGAAAATTTAATCGTTAATTAATTTATTCTCTAAAACAAAGTCTTGTTAATAATATTCATTTATTCGTATTTAATTTGTCAATTTTGATACTCTAGCTTGCTACCGAAAGAGAAAACTAAACTAACACAATTCGTGCTTCACTATTTAAGCTTTGTCTCTATCACTTTCACTCAACCTCAACAACAACAACATACTAAGTGGAATCTCACAAGTGGGATTTTGAGAAGGCTGAAATATATACAGCCCTTATCATTAATTCATAAAAGTAGAAAGGTTGTTTCGGAAAATCCTCGTCAACCTCAATATCTATAAAAATAATAATTATTTTTTATATGAAGTTGTAAAAAGTTTCAAATAATTGGTCTGCCCCGACAATATTTTTTCATGGGCTCCAATACATGTGGAAATTATGCATATAAAACGAATGAAAGAAGCAAAAACAAAATACCCTTCTCATTACCTTAAAAATAAATTAAGTGGTTGGAAAAAAAAAGGAATTTTATTGCATTAAATGCTTTTATTCCTTAGATTTACATAATCATTTAATATTTACATAAAAGATATTTATATTTACTTCTTTTTATTTCTCTGGTTACTAATTTCATATGCATCTTGTCCTTAGAATAAAGAGGATTATAAGTTTTTATGAAATATTCTTTCTTTTATTCCAGCACTTGAATTATTGGCCAGCCACAAATGTTGTTTTAGATAAGCACTTCCATTTTTTTTAATAAATTTCGAAAATAAATTTTGTGATTTATTTTTATGATATTTTATTTATCAATTTTTTAATTTTATATGAAATTACAAAAAGAAAATAGTGAATATTATTAAATCTTATAACTTTAAACTAAAAATACATAAAATGTATCAAAATTCTTTGTTATTGTATTGATCTTAACATATCATGTGAAGATTAAATATAAAAATTATCAAAGATAATAAATAATCTACTACCTACTAACTTTCTAACGGTGGGGGAGCCATATTGGGATGAACTCCCTTCGGCGAAAAATTATATTATTTATATATGGTAAAAATAACTTTTTTATTTAAACATAATAGTCGTTGAACCCTCTTCGCTTAGTTCGTGCATCTACTTCTTAAAATTTTAAACCCTCTTAATGAAAATCCTAGCTCCACCACTGATTTCTAATCTAATATATTCAATCTTCTGCTTTTTTTAAAAACAAAATCTAAGATCATATATCTCCTGTGAACTAAAAATGTGCAATGACCTATTTTATTATAATAAAATTTCAAAAAAGATAAGAATCATAAACAAGGAAATATTTAAATTATTTTTGTTTCAAATAGGGACAAATTGTATTATTGAATTAGAAAAAGTGAGAGCCATGAAAATGGACTTGACATTCCCAATTCCATTCTCCAAATAATTGGTGAGAGTGGAGACAAATATGAGTTCAATGCTATCCACAGTATTTTCTCATGTAATGCTTAGTGCTCCAATATTATTTTTTTATTGTAATTAAAAACATATATTTTAAAAAGTTTAAAATTGAGTACTAAATATTATACATTTGATGGTGTAAAAGTACAAATGAATTCAGACCACTAATTATAAAATAGCAATGATATCATTATTTTAAAATATAATAATAATTATCATGTTTGTGACATTAAGCCACCGACAATTTATTTTTACTTATAAAGATTTTCATTTTATAGGTCAAATATTTGAAAAAGTCATTTTCTCCTGTTCATTTTATAAATAGGTGAATAATTTTAGTTTCTTATTTTATGACAGTCTGTTTTATTATCAATGACTGGATCATGTAGTAGCTTATGATTTATAAGTCAAAAATCAGAAGTTAGAAATTTAACTTATAGCTTTTAGCATATTTTTATTGTTTGGATAAAAGTAAGTGCACTTTTCTATTTTATCAAAGTTTAAAAAATTATTTATAAACTATTTTGGCTAAAAAGCCCCTAAAAATAAGTCAATTCAAATAGATTCTTATGTCCAACGCAAAAGATCAAACATTCTATCAACAGACGTCTTACCTAAAAATTTCATTTACTTTCTGTATTTTTAACGCAATCTTTTAAAACAAAAAGCGCTATTTCAACTTTGAACTATTTCGAGTCAAGCCGAACGATGTCAATATAATTAAATAACTTGAGACCATAATTCATATAGGAAAAAAAATGGTGAAATTTTGAGAAATTTGTGATATACATAAAGGCTTGAGTGTTGAAAAGGAAAACATAGAAGAGGTAAAAACATATATTCCAAGAGCATATTCTCAACATGACGTGTTGGCGGCTCCTTAAGGATAATCATGATTTTCCAAACACTAAATTATTAAATATTAGTAGTATTATTTTATTTATTCACAAAAAAACAAAAAGTGAAGTGGAAATAAAGAGAATTCGTTCCACCTAGTAGATATAATATATGTTTAGTAAGTATAAGGTGATGGATTTTTTTGATTTTTAATTTGATGGAAGATTAGTATTCGAGTCTGATTAATTTAAATTTATATTAAATAAGATTTAATTATTTATATAAAATATTTTTTATTTATATTTAAAATTCAAATTCAAAACGTAATGGTATGTGGTAATGTATTAAGATGAATACTCCACGTTTTAATTGTCAATTGTTGTTTTAGACTTTTCCATAATAACTATTTTCGTGAAGTAAAAGAATTGTAGCTTATATTAATTAATAGAGTTAGCTTTAAGGGTCACCACACATAATGAAGAAGAAAAAGTAATTAAGGATTCTTCTTTCTTCATCAATGATCTCATACATTTTTGTGTATTTCTTTTCATATTTCATTTTTCTTTCTTTCCATTTAAGTTGTGTTTGTTAGGAATGAAAAATACTTTATGAAAAGAGTTTTATAAGTAAAATATCTTTTTAAATAAATATATTTCCTCTGATCTGTTCATCTTTATTTGTGTACTATACTATTTTGAATTGTTGAAAAATATTTATCTATTTTATAAAATCAAGAGATAATTTTGTCTTTAGTTTCTAATTTCTCCTTATCATTAATTATAGTCATTTTCCTATTACATTTTTAAAATATTTTATTTATTATATTCAAAAGATAATTTGATAAAATAAAAACTATCATTTACTATTTTCTAAATCGTATGCATGGTAAAATCCTCGATTCGCTCCTTTAATTTTACCCCTTCAAATAAGTCTATAAGTAATGCAATTTGATGAATAGCATACTTCAAATTGAATGAGTTGCTATTTTTTGATTGATTTGCGGCTTTTTCAATAAATATGGTATTTTTGATAAAATAAAAATCTTACTTATTTTATCTGTTGGCTGTAATAAAGGGGTTTCTCTCATTTTACTATATCGAATTTTTAAAATTTCTTCCACATGTTTTTTAAAATAAAAAATATAAATCAATCTTTTATGATTTGTTATCAATTTTGAATTTAACGAAATAATTGATATTTAAAATATCGCTATACCAACAAGAGATATCAGATATATCCATAGCAGAAAAAATATTGTAGATGTCATTCCAATTTATTAAAAACATGGCCATTTTCATTCTTTTACGATTCATCGCTATCAAAGGCTTAATTGAAAGATAGCATAGTCAAAGCACTTATCACTCAAAAATAAAACATATGTTAGTACATGATAGGTCTTGACGCGGACAACCACTGATTTGTGAAATTTCGTCGAAAAAATATTTTTTGGCCCCGGTAAAATATACCTTA
>JAABOM020000101.1:3954802-3966018 GCA_011800125.2 Solanum clarkiae
GGGGGGGGCGGTACGGGGTACGCATAAAAACTAAAAAATCTAGGGAAACAAATAATTGAAAAATATTTATTCAATCATAAAATGTGATGTAGTGGATGAAGTTGTTTCTCTCTTAATCAGAAATTTTATATTTGAGTCTTAGGTTTGGAAAAGTCCTTAATAGGAGATACTATCCTGAATGGGTCATTTTCACACGAATTTAAATTAATCAAACTTTAATATGAGTACTAGACATAAAATTAAAAATATAAAGAATAAAAAAATAACTATTTATTGTTGTTGTTGTTGATTCTCTTTTCTTATTTCTTACTAGTACTAAACTAATAATAATATTCTTTCTTGTATTTAAGTTTTGGAATTCTTTTCTTTTTTAATTCATTATATGCCTTCTCAACAAATTATTTCACCAAATTATATTCCATTAAATTTTTAGTGAGCTCTAGACAACATTATTATAATTACTCCAATAACCACTAAGACAACAACACAATACTAAATTAAATGAATGATCATTAAATCTAAACAACTTTTGTTGTCTTAATTGTATTTGGTAGAAAGTCGGTTTTCCTCAACCTATAATTAGTTTCTTTTGAAGAAGAAGAAGTAAAAACAAATAAATGGTTGGTCTAAATTTATTTGAGATCACAGGCAAATATTCTTTCAAAATTTCGTCAATTCTCAATTGAAATAAATTAAATCATAATATGAGTGTCTAAATAAAATTTATCGAAGATGTCAATGCATTAAGCCAAATATATACTTTATTTCCACTTAATGTTTTATATTTTAGTATAGTTAAAAATTGATCTATGAGAAAGTTATGACGTATAGCTCGTTAGGATGGTTGTTTGCTATGATTTCATAGTGTATGGTATTGTATAGTACAGTACAGTACTATGCAATATTTAGATAGACTGTATGGATTTGCTACTGTTTAACGATAATTTGTTGTTTATTTTGACTGTATGGTTTGTATCGTAAATTACAAATTTACCAAAATATCCTTAATTATTATAAATATTAAATTTATTAATATTTTTTTAATTGATTTTTTTTTTTAAAAAATACATAGAATGAAGTAGGGAAATATACAAGTTAATATATCTTCAATCTATATAAATAAAACACACACACAAAAAAGAACTTTTAGAAAAACGAACCTCAAAGAATAGACTAAAAGTAAAAATAATAGACTAAAATGTCAAAATATTTTTAATAGGACTTTTTCTGTTTGATGTGTTATATATAATTTTAATAAGAACAAAAAGTTTATCAAGTATTAAAAACTTATAAAAATAATTAAATAAATAAAATAATTAAAAGTTATTAAGAAATGCACGGCTTGAGATTTGGAACTACGTACAGTTAATTAATTAAATGTTCATTAGCAAACAAATAAAATAATATTATGAAGGTGACTGAATCAGTTAAGAACAAAGGTTAGCACTTGGCACGTCAATTAATTAACATATCTAAATTGCTGCAGTGGAGATTAGTGTTTCAGAATAAAAGGGCGGTGTTACCAAATTTCACATGATTTGATCTACATTATAAATTTATAATCCATATATTATTAAATCAAACTTGAAGTCTATGTCTTTCACATTTGATCTAGATTGCTACCCATCATTAATGCTCCATCTTATTATTTTTACTCGTCCATTTTTAGTTTTTATATATTTCTTTAAAAGATTATTTTGTATGACTCATTCATTTTGTAAAATTGATCTACAAACAATAATAATAACATACTATGTAGAATTCCACAAGTATAGTTTAGAGGGTAAAATGTATGCAGATTTTATCACTATCTCACAAATCAAAGAGATATAGAAGCTATTTTTGGAAAACTCTTGTCTAAAAAATATCAGTCCCAAAAGCAGAAGATACTAGATATGAGTAGGGATGTTCCTGGTTCGGTTTAGATCGGTTATTGGTTAAAATCATAACCAAACCAAACCAAATGAAAAAAATAATTGTCGGTTTGGATCGGTTTGATTTATTTTTTTGGTTATTTTTCGATTTGAAAGCAATAAGTTTGTTCAGGGCATACACACTCGACAGACACAAATATATAGTACATGAATAATCCTCATAAGACTACTGCGGAGTCAATTAAGCAATAGTATTAGAGTTATTATCACATGAACAAAGTGATTTAGTTAACCAATATTAAAAATTATATACCAAAATACTGACAAGAGAATTTTTAAATACAAATGGTAAAGTTAAAGATTTAAATTAATATAAATATAACAAAATATTTATATATTATTTATGAATACCATATAAATAATTATAAAATTTATATATATAATTATTCGGCTCGTTTTGGTTATTTTGCGGATTTTTTAAGTAAAATCAAAATCAAACTAAATAATAGTTTTTTCAAAATTTAAAAACCAAACCTAACCAAATCAAATTAAATATCAAATTTTTTAATCGGTTTGGTTCGGATTGCTGTTCGATTTGGATGTTTAACCATAACCATGAACAACCCTAGATATGAGGAAAAAAACAACTAAAATGGAAAACAAATGATAATATCTAAATACAATAATAGTAACAAATACAATACGGACAATAACAACACAAGATATAAAGACACAACTAATCCTACTAACCTACTATATCACAAGGCCAAAGATTTTGTAAAATTCATCAAAAAAATGATATATTTTTATATTCAGTATTATTATAAAAATAAAAATAAAAAAATTCAAATTATTTTAAAAAATTTATTTCAAATCAAATTTGTTACGCCCCGGGAGGGTACCCTATACGTGACTGGCACTCGAAGACTATTGCTAGTCCCGAAGCAGACCACCTAGTCTCATTGCCATCGTTCCATCCATTCGTATGCGGAAGATTCAATAAAATAACTAACTATCATAAGATTAATAAGAGTAAATATCTCAAAGAAAAAGGAACAGGGATAAAACAATCCCGACACCATCCATCAATCATCCATGTCTATGGAGCCTCTATAACTAACATCTAAGAAGGCACCATGACAGGCCATGGGTACCAGAATCAAATGAAATACTAACATAAGCATAAATAAATAATCATCCTCCAAATTCTAGGAGGACTCACCACGGTCTGGAAACAAAGCTCTGACCTCAACAATTGGGCTGCTGAAGTCCTTTGTCTATAGTATCTGCATCATAAAATGATGCAGCGCCAAAGGGGCATTAGTACGTGGAATGTACTGTATGTAAAACAGGCTAAAGAAAAGGAAACATTATAAAAATCTCTCATTAATCACTTAGCCTTACTTCAGAATAAGAGACAAGACTCTATCACCTCACTATCCATCAAACATCAAACCATCACATCACATCGGAGTTCTATCCTCGTGAAACCTATCTAGAAGTTTCTTGGACCTACACCTATCACCTATGAGCGGGTGATGGTACAACGAAGCGATGTCGTTGTAGCATCCGCCCAGTACCTTGCTGGGGTAAAAGGGCGTACATCATGGGGTTTATAATAATAGAAATTCCTCTTTTGGGACTAAGGAAACATTCGTTCTCACGGTCCAATCCTCTGCTGCCCTGGCCACGTAGTTAATGAGTGCGAGTGGGACTCTCTCTTACTCATTTTCGGTGCTCAATACTCCTCTCAGGACTCGACATGCTCATAAGTCTATCAATTCATCAAGGATTTCCATCACTCAACCGCTACGAGCAAGACTATTTTTTCAAATTCAAGGGAATATATTCATCTGACTCTATTAGTATAATTTCAGCTATCACAGTCATTATCACTCATCACCTCAGGACTCCGACTCAACCAAACATCACATTTAGACAATCAAAGTTCTAAACATCTTCCTGAGTTCATTATTCAAGTATTTACAGAAAGAATTTACAAGGATTAAATCATAATCACATAGTAATAAAAATATACAATAAACTTTATACGTGATGATCATCAATTCAAGATGTAAAATTATAGTTTAAAGCATAAAATCAAGAACTCAAGATAGTATTCAAGAATTTCATGCTAATAATCAAGAAACTTTCAAGAATCACTATTTAAGACTTCTTAAGGATCAATTATACATCCTAACTCTATCTTGGGTACATGGAAGAACAATTTCATGCTTTTGGGTAGCCTTTACGTACCTGGGAATAGAGATTTTCTTCAAGAATCGAATTTTCTCTGGAAACCCTCACTTGTTTCTCCTTCTTCTCTCTTAGACTTAGCGTAAAACATTTTGAAAAAGAATGGATCTAAACCCTTTTGTACGAATTTACATTTTAAAATCGATCTGGGGATATATAAAATATATTAGGAAGGACGAAATTGCCCCTTCCGAATTAAAAGAAAAAAATCGATTCCTCCACACACTAGTGCGCGACGCGCACTAGCGTATATATACACCTTTTCACCAATTTTCGATTCCCATCGAATTTTTGAAAAACAACAAAGTGTGGTTCTGCGTCCTTTCCGCGTCGCTAAAACTTCATTATTTTAAGCTCATTTTGGGAAAAATAATTCACATTTTTTTATGCTAAAGCCGAGTTGAGACCATTTTCCAAATCAGTTCTTCGTACTAATCACAAATCCGATCTCGAATTTTCTATCAGAGCTTTGGAAGATAGGTTGTGTGCACGACAAAGTTTAGGGGCATTTTAGTAATTTCATGGGGTATTACATTATCTTTCCCTTGGAATCATTCGTCTTCGAATGATGAGTAAAGGTTGAACGGGGATTCGGATAACCTCGAAACTCATCCTATTCCTCACTCGAAAACACTCGAACTCTCACTATCCATCATCTATCTATCTCCGTCTTAGACTCGGGAATGGAATAACACAAGGCATCACTTAATGGAAAATAATATTCGGAATTGGTAAGGATAAAAATGTTTACCGTCGACTTCATCATTACTTGGCATGAATAGATGAGGGTATTTGAGTTTCATCGCCTCCTCAGCTCCCCACGTAGCTTCCTGAACAAATTAATTCCTCTATAGGACTTTAATGAAGGTTATCTCTTTTTTCCTCAGCCTACGAACCTGTTGGTCATGAATCTGGACTGGAGCTTCCTCGTATGCTAAGTTGTCTTTCACACCCGTACTTTCCACTGGAATCGCTAAGGCTGGATCCCCCGAACACCTCTTTAATATAAATACGTGAAACATCGGGTGAACTCCATCTAGCTCGGAAGGTAAGTATAACTCGTATGCAACCTTTCTAATCCTTCTTACAATTTGGTACGACCCAATATAACATGGACTCAGCTTCCCCTTCTTGCCAAATCTCATGACTCCCTTCATGGGTGACACCTTCAAGTAGACCCAATCATCTACCTTTTAACTCCAAATCTCTCCTTCTCACGTCAGTATATAATTTTTGGCGAGTCTGGGCTGTCTTCAACCTTTCCCGGATGACTTTCACCTTCTCCATAGACTGATGTACGAGGTCAGGCCCAATCAACTCAACCTCACCCACCTCGAACCAGCCAGTCGATGATCTACATCTCCTCCCATATAATGCCTCATTCGGGGCCATCTGGATGTTGTTATAATAGCTATTATTGCATGCGAAATCAATCAACGGTAGATGATCATCTTAATTTCCCTTGAAGTCAATAACACATGCCCTCAATATATTCTCCAGGATCTGAATAGTGCGCTCTACCTTCCCGTCTGTCTGAGGGTGGAAAGGGTACTCAAATTTACCTTCATACCCAATCCCTTCTAGAAAGATCTCTAAAATTGAGAGGTGAATTGAGCTCCCCTGTCCGAGATGATGGACAAAGGAACCTCATGCACCCTTACAATCTCTCGAATATAAAGTCGGGCAAACTCCTCAGTCATATAAGTTGTCTTAACTGCCAAAAAGTGGGTTGATTTCATTATCTTGTCAACAATCCCCTATATTGAATCATGCTGCTTTCGGGATCTTGGTAAGCTGGTAATGAAGTCCATGTTGATCACCTCCCATTTTCACTCCGAAATTTCAATGTTTTGAGCTAATCCACACGGTTTCTGATGTTCAACCTTAACCTGTTGGCAATTGGGACACTTGGAAACAAATTCAGCAATGTCTTTCTTCATCCCATTCCACCAATAGACTTTTTTCAAGTCATGGTACATCTTGGTGGAGCCAGGATAAATGGAATACCTCGTACTGTGAGCTTCAGCCATGATTCTATTTCGAATACCATCAACATCAAGTACACACAATCTCCCTTGGTATTTCAATACCCCATCTCCCCCTTTGGAGAAGACCATCAACTTTTGCTTGTGAACCGCTTCTTTCAATTGGAGCAAGACAGGGTCTTGGTCTTGCTTTTTCTTTACCTTAGACACTAAGGATGACATAGAACCATTCTGAACATTGACCCCACCTTCATTGTTCTCCTCAAGATGTACTCCCAAAATAGCCAATCTATGCACCTCTATGGCTAGCTCTCTCTTCCCCTCCACATGGGTAGTGCTACCCATGGACATCCTGCTAAGAGCATCAGCAACAACGTTAGCCTTACCTGGGTGGTAGAGGATGCTCATATCATAATCCTTGAGCAACTCCAGCCACCTCCACTGCCACAGGTTGAGCTCTTTTTGACTGAATATGTACTGCAAGCTCTTGTGGTCAGTACGTCCACATGCACTCCATACAGATAGTGATGCCAGATTTTAAGTGCGAACACCATTGCCGCCAACTCAAGATCATGAGTCGGATAATTCTTCTTATGAACCTTAAGCTATCTGGAAGTATAAAATATCACCTTCACTCTCTACATAAGTACACATAGTCAACCTAGTCTTCAACTCCTGAAAACTCTTTTCACATGCCTCAGACCACTGAAACTTAGCCTTCTTCCCAGTCAGCTTTGTCAAAGGGGATGACAAAGAAGAGAAGCCCTCCACGAATCTGCATTAGTACCCAGACAAATCCAAGAAACTTCTTATTTCTGTTGGGGAAGTTGGTCTTGGCCAGTTTTTAACCGCCTCAATCTTCTGGGTATCCACCCGAATGCCATCTCCCGACACTACATGGCATAAGAAAGCCACCGACTTGAGTTAAAACTTACACTTGGAGTATTTTGCATACAGCTCATGATCTTTGAGTGTTTGTAAAACCACTCTAAGGTGATGAGCATGCTCCTCTTCATTCCTCGAATACACTAGGATGTTATCAATAAATACGATCACGAACATGTTAAAATATGGTCTGAATACCCTATTCATCAAGTCCATGAAAGCTACAGGTGCATTTGTTAACCCGAAGGACATGACCAAGAACTCAAAGTGGCCATACCGTGTCCTAAAGGTTGTCTTTGGAATATCACTTTCCCTCAACTTCAACTGATGGTAACCTGATTTGAGGTCTATCTTGGAGAAACAAGTAGCATCCTGAAGCTGGTCAAAGAGGTCATCTATCCTGGGAAGAGGATAGTTATTCCTTATGGTAACCTTGTTTAACTGCCGATAGTCTATACACATCCTTAGAGACCCATCTTTATTACGCACGAATAAGACAGGAGCGTCCAAGGTGAGACACTAGGCCTTATGAAACCTTTCTCTAACAATTCTTTTCAATTGCTCCTTCAATTCTTTCAACTTTGCGGAGGCCATTCTATAGGGCGGAATTGAGATAGGTTTGGTCTCGAGGAGAACATCAATCCCAAAGTCAATCTCCCTATCAGGAGGACTCCGGGAAGGTCATCAGGAAAGACCTCGAGAAACTCATTCACTATCAGGACTAACTCAAGAGTAGGAAACTCAATATCATGAGACTTTACTCGTACGAGGTGGTAGATACAACCCTTTGATATCAACTTTCTAGCTATAAGATAGAATATGAACTTACCCTCAGTGGCAATAGAACTCCCTTCCCACTCTAAGACAGGCTTATTAGGGAATTTGAATTTAACAACCCGAGTTCTACTGTCAACAGAAGCATAACAAGCATGAAACCAATCCATGCCCATTATTACATCAAAATCAACCATCTCCAACTCTATCAAATCAGCTAAAGTGTACTTATGACAAATAGATACTACACAGTCCATGTAAACTCTCTCAGCTAAGATAAACGCACCAGTAGGAGTAGAGACAGAAAAGGGTTCATGTAAACACTCGAGAAGGATACCAAACTTTCTAGCCACATAAGGAGTTACAAAAGATAAGGTTGCACCAGGATCAATCAAGGCATAACAATCATAAGTACAGACACGAAGCATACCCGTGATAATATCTATTGCGGCCTCCTGCTCCTATCGGTTACCCATAGCATAAAGGCGGTTCATCCCGCGTCCTGTGCCCGTAGTAGTAGCACCCCTCTGCTGATTACCTGTTGGAGGTTTTGTCAAAGACTGATCCCTGCTGTTCTCTTCACCTCGTATCCTCTTCGGGCACTCCTGCTGGAAGTGACCCGCCTGCCCACATAGGAAATAAGCATCTATGCCCAGATAATACAAATATAAATAGAGTTTCCCACAAGTGCCACAAGGCGGCTTTCTCCTCGGGCCCTAAGTCACGCTAGCCTAGGATTGGGCGCCCGGGGTCCTTAAATTCTGATAACTTTGAGATTTTTGATCATACCTGCTTGGCTGTACGAGCGCACTTGCTGCAGATGGTGCGGGATGTGATGATCTTTTTTGGAAATAGGATTTGTCACCCCTACTCTGTCTCTGAGGGCTAGGCTCGTGTCCTACTGACTTTGCTTTTCTGCTCAGATGCTTTTCTCTATCTCTCTTCTTATCCTCCTCTATCTACTGGGCATACACCGTAAGTCTGGAGATTTCCATACCAAGAATCAACAAAGCAGCTTTACACTCTTTCTGCACATGCTTGGCCAAACCAGACACAAACCTTCTCATCCTCTTCCTTATATCTTTCACCATCTCTGGAGCATACCTTGACAGTTTGACGAACTTTAGGCTATACTCCTTCACAATCATCCCTCCATATTTCAGATTCACGAACTTCTTTGCCTTCGCCTCCCTCAACTCTTATGGAAAGGAGTGATCAAGGAAGGGGGCTTCAAACTCATCCTATGAGGTAGGCTCTGCATCCTTGCCTTTACTCCCTTCCCACTGGGTGTACCACACATTAGCCATGTACTTCAGTTGGTAGGATATAAGCTCCACTCCCTCAAGCTCATTCACATTCATAGCCCTTAGAACCTTGTACATCTCATCAATAAAATTCTACGGGTCTTCCTCCACCTTTGACCCTATATACACTGGCGGGTTCATACTCAAGAAATCCCTGAGTCGAGTTGCAGCTGAGGGCTCATGCGAGCTAGAATTTCGAGCCTGAGAACCGTGTCTATTCCCTTGTGAGGCCACCAATTGTATCAGCATGGTGATGGCACCTCAGAATTCTACCTCAGTAGTGGGAGTTGGCTGAGGCTGAATAAGGGCGCCTGAGGGACCTCATCAGTCCTAGCGGGGCGTCCCCGTCTCCTGGTCTCAGTTTGAAGCGGAACCTTCGGTTGGGTGTTCTCAGCAACGAGAGCTGAGGCATCTCTCTGAGTGGCAGTTCTCTTTGGCGGCATTATCTATAAGAATAAAACGCATGAGTTAAAAGAAAAATTTCACAGGTTAACACTATAGCACAAACTCAGATCATAGAAGAAGGGTAACACTTCCTAATATCCTATAGCCTCCTATTTATGAAGCGTGGTGCATAACACACCCATAAAGAAGACTCTACTAGACACGGCTTCGTAGACTCCCTAGGATACTCGAACTCTGAGTTATGATACCAAGTTTGTCACGCCCCGAGAGGGTAATCTAGACGTGACTGGTACTCGAAGACTATTGCTAGTCCCCAAGCGGACCACCTAATCTCATTGCCATCGTTCCATCCATTCATATGCGGAAGATTCAATAAAATAACCAACTATCATAAGATTAATAAGAGTAAATGTGTCAAAGAAAAAGGAATAGGAATCCCGACACCATCCATCAATCATCCATGACTATGAAGCCTCTATAACTAACATCTAAGAAGGCACCATAACAGGCCATGGGTACCACAATCAAATGAAATACTGATATAAGAATAAATAAATAAATAATCATCTTCTAAATGCTGGGAGGACTCACCACAGTCTGGAAACAAAGTTCTGAACCTCAATGATTGGGCTGCTGAAGTCCTCTATTTACAGTATCTACATCATAAAACGATGCAGCGCCAAAGGGACGTTAGTACGTGGAATGTACTATATGTAAAACGGGCTAAAGAAAAGGAAACATTATAAAAATATCTCATCAACCACTTGGCCTCACTTTAGAGTAAGGAACAAGACTCTATCACCTCAAGTGACCATCAAATATCAAACCATCACATCACATCGGAGTTCTATCCTCATGAAACCTATCTAGGAGTTTCTTGGACCTAAACCCATCACCTATGAGCCGGTGATGGTATAACGAAGTAATACCGTTGTGGCATCCGCCCAGTACCTTGCCGGGGTAAAAGGGCGTACATCATGGGGTATATAATAATAAAAATTCCTCTTTTGGTACTAAAGAAACATCTGTTCTCACGGTCCAATCCTCTGCTACGCTGGTCACGTAGGTAATGAGTGCGAGTGGGACTCACTCTTACTCATTTTTGGTGCTCAATACTTCTCCCAGGACTCGACATGCTCATAAGTCTATCACTTCATCAAGGATTCCCATCACTCAATCGCTACGGGAAAGACTATCTTTTCAAATTCAAGGGAATATATTCATCTGACTATTTTCCATCAATCTCGGATGGAACCAAAGATTCACTATTTTTTAGCTTTGGGGTATGATGGAATAAAGCAAAATGGCTCTTTAAACTGTCTGCGCTTCTTTCAATTATGAAGTAGCAGTTAGTCAATGTAATTTTCGACGCTCATCATGGGTCATCCGAAAACAGTCGCGCTATGTTTTTAAACATAGGGGTCAGACTGCGTACATCCGACCCCCCTTACCCCGCAATAGGAGGGAGCCTTTGAGGCATTGGGGTAATGTTGTTGTTGTATATCCATCTGACTCTATCACAGTCATCATCACTGATCACCTCAAGACTCCGACTCAACCAAACATCACATTCAGACAATCAAGGCTCTAAACATCCCCCTAAGTTCATTATTCAAGTGTTTACAGAGAGAATTTGCAAGGGTTAAATCATAATCACTGTTGACACCCAATTTTTACCCTCCACGGTGTCAAATTATTTTTTGGGGACTTTATTTATATTTTTAACATTTTTT
>JAABOM020000101.1:3966118-3982770 GCA_011800125.2 Solanum clarkiae
GAAAATATTTTCCAGCAAGATAACAGTGACATCAACAAAGAGATAAATGGGGATGACAGTAATAAGATCATTTTGACGTTTTGATCTTGAATCTTGACAAACTTGGCAGTGAGTAAAGCGATAACGACACAGCACCCCCAACCAGTACAGCATTATACTCGACTAGATTAAGAACCATTCAACCACAATCCATAACAAATTAGTACTCAAACATCACAGCAAGGTATGTTAAGCCAAAATAAACATGACGACTTCAATATAGCTACGACATTCACATTCCGAACGAAATACCAGAAAACTCGAAATGAAAAATAAGATTAGGATATTACCTTTTTTAGGGCAGCGTACTGGGATGACGAGCTTGGCGAAGACGCTTACACTACTACGAATCGAATTTCGGACAGACTTAATTTCAAAATTGTTCTGGTTTCTAAATCGATGAATGATGAAATTCACACAAAATGACTGAGGATTGGAATTTTTGCTCTGGTTTTTTTTGGGGTCCTTTCAAGACAATGATCAACCGAATACTGATAGCAAACAAAAGCAAATGGGGCTCAAATGTATTTTATGATACAGCAAAAGAGAAGCCAACCTCGCCATGGCTGCAAACACCGCTTGCACGAGAGAGGCCTTAATCACAGGCCATCCGTGTTGCCACGCCAAGATACGAGTTGGCCTCCTTCCATGCTTGAATTGATTAGCCCAGATATAGGGATATCCTCCTCACCCCTTGAAATGAAGAAGAAGAGGGATTATATAGGTCGATATTAGGGCGTAAATGGGGAAATCAGATGCGTAAATAGGATTTTGAATTCAAATTCGAATTTGAAAGTGAGTCGATTGATTCCCACTTAGATATGTCGACCTCACGTGGGGGACAAGACCGTTGGGGTTGTCGGAGAATGTTGTGGGCTCGAGGTCGTTGGGTTTTCTGGTTTTTCTCTAGTTTTTGGTTGGGTTTCAAAATGAAAAAGAGAAGAAGAAGAAGAAGGCGGGTTGAGGGGTCGGCGACTTAGGGTTTGAAGATGAGGCGGCGACGGGAAAGGGAGACGAGCGTGGCGGCGACATAGGGTTTGGGGGGTTGGTTTTCCGGGTTTTAAAAAAATGACGAAGAAAGAGGAAGAGAAAGGAGAGATAAGGTAATTCACGCGCCTGCTTAATTTAATTATTATTATTATTATTATTATTATTATTATTATTATTAAAATTGTTCAAAAAATCGCTAAAAATAAAAATAAAGTTCGATGATTAATTTGACACCGTGGAGGGTAAAAATTGGGTGTCAACAGAGAAGCACTGCAAAAAGATTATCGAGTTAAATAATCAACAAAAATAGAATGGTCGCATAGACTTTAACCTACAAAAAAGTATCATGGATTTATATACATAATTTGAAAAAAGACCCAAGTGTTGGAGGATTTTTTTTATAATCTACATGAAATGATTCCTCCGGTCGTTATGGAAAAGTCAGTGATGAAAAAATTTGAGCTAAAATTTTTTGCATAGTAATTTAAACTCAGATACAATCTGATTAAGGTGAAGTTTAGGATAATTCAGGAACGAATTGGGTTTAAGTAGAACTCTCAACATTGAACTTGACATGAAGGGATTAGTTTGATATTCGAAGGTGTGTTGCGAAATAGAGACTTTGAAAATTTTTTTATAATGATTCCTTAGATCATTTTGAGAATCAGTGCTCTTGCTTTTCTAAAATCCTCTTTGTAAATTTAAATAGGTAATTTGGACTATTCGATAACTACAATTATTTAGTTTACGAGTAAATTTAAATAACCGAGTTAATTAATAGATTAAATATTAATTTATTTAACATCCTATACCACTTATCCCATCTAGTAGAATAAATTAGTAAAATTAGTTACTTTTAGTATTTAATAAATTTAAAAAAGAAAAAAGTGTGTTAGCAAGATAACTTGTATGGTGTTGACTAGAGAAAAACTTTGTGTTTCATTAAGTAGCTAGATACATGTATAGCTCAATTGTCAAGAACTTCTAGTACATATTGTTACAACGGAAGGGTGCAAGAGACTCGAAAGTAGAGAAAATAAAGAACATCAAATTTGATGTGAAAAAATCCTTCAAAACGAAGGTAACAACTACAGGATCGCCGAGATCCAATTTGCTCCACTATAACAATAAGAGGGTTGCAAATATTCTCCTTAATGACTACACAACAATTGCCAAGCAAGGAGAAACAATAGCTACACTAACAAAAAGAAGAAAGAAAAACACCCAAATTAGAGCTACTGTTTGGGATCCAAAACTGAATGTTACTGACCTCCAAATTCGATCTCCACCATTCAAATCAAAAACCAAGATATTAGAAATACTCAATCAAAATTTTAGCCCAATCCAACAGTTAAAAAATTGGTAAATACAATTTGAAGGCTTCTGGTCGAAGAGAAAAAACCTCTGCGGAAACACCCTTTTCTTCTCTTTTTTCTCTTGTTGGAAGCTCTCTCAAAGACCTCTCTTATGTACTAATGTCTCTCAAAGATGAATAATAGTGAGCAATGCATAATTCTCTCAAAAGTTGTCCTATTTATAGATCTTGAGTTATTCTTTTTTTAAGCCAAAATCAACTCCAAATAAGACAATTCTAATCCTTTTCCAAATAGGATTAGAATTCCAATCCTTCTTCAATTAGGATTAGAATTCCAATCCTTCTCCAATTAGGATTAGAATTCCAAAAGAGAATAGGATTAAGCCATGGACCTTTGACTGGAATATGGGCTACTGCCCAACAAATTCCCTCTCCAGCCAAGGGGCCAAATGGACTTTAAGTGGAGGAACTAATCTTGATAGACTTCATGCCTGTTGCAGTTCTGCATAATTCATGCTTGTCTGAAATCACTACTTTTGTGAGCATATTCGATGGATTGTCATTAGTGTGTATCTTCTCAATCTTAAATAATTTTTTTTTCATGGTAATTTTTATCATATGATACTTTCTACTAATATGTTTGGACTTAGAATGAAAGGTGGAGTACTTGGTGAGATAAATAGCACTTCGATTATCACAAAATAAGACAACCTTAACTGCTCAAAGTCAAGATCTTTGATAAATTTCTTCATCCAAAGTAATTTTTTGCCACTTTTAGTGATTGCAATATATTCAGCTTCTGTGGTAAATAGAGCTATGCATTTTGTAATCTGGATTGCCAAGAAATAGTTCCCCCTGCAAAAGTAATCAAATAACCAAAAGTGAATTTTAAATTGTCAAAATTTTCTCATAGATTAGAGTCTGTGTAGTATACAAATTCATGCTTGCCACTACCAAAGCACAACTCCATGTCTGAAGTACCTTTCAAATATCTTAGTATCTATTTTACTACATTCTAATGTTCCTTTCCAAGATTAGAAAGAAATCTGCTAACAGTATCAATAGCATGTGCAATATCTGGTCTAATGCAAGCCATAGCATACATCAAACTACCAACTGCAGAGGAGTAAGGAATACATGATATCTCCTTTTTCTCTTCAATTGTAGATGGACTCTGGGTCGTAATTAACTTAAATTGTTTAGCAAGAGGAATACTAGTCATTTTTACTTTTGTCATGTTGAACCTCTTAAGTACTTTCTCAATGTACTACTTCTGGGATAATGATAACTTATTTTTTACTTCTATCTCGATGAATTTAAATGCCTAAAATTTTCTTTACTGGCCCCAAGTCCTTCATCGCAAGTGATTTGCTCAACTCCTTTTTAAAGACTCTAATTCTAGATTTATTTCTGCCAACAATCAGCATATCATCCACATAAAGTATAGATAATGAAATCATCATCAAAGAACTTCTGAAAGAAGATACGATGATATGAAGAAGTTTTCTGATATCCCTGATCTTTAATAATATATTCAAACTTCAAGTACCACTGCCTTGGAGATTGTTTCAAGCCATAAAAGCTCTTTCTCAATTTGCAGACACACTTTTTCTTTTTCTTTGAACACAAAACCTCCAGGCTTCTCCATGTGAATCTCTTCATCTAAATTACCATAAAAAAAGCAGTCTTGACATCCATTTGCTCAACCTCTAAGTCTAGATTTATAGCTAAGGCTAGAACTATGCGAATGGAAGACATTTTCACAATAGGAGAGAAAATTTCAGCAAAGTCAGCTCCCTTTCTCTAACCAAAGCCTTTGACAACTAACCTTGCCTTGTACCTTGTTGTAGAGGTATATTGATCTTGCTTTACTCTAAAGATCCATTTATTTGTTAGAGCTCTCTTACCTTTCGATAATTCTACTAGCTCATATGTGTCATTCTCGTGAAGTGACTTCATCTCATCCTTCATTGCTTCTATCCATTGATCTCTATTAGTATCTATCATGACTTCATCATAACCTTGAGGGTCTCCTATATCAGTCAGATGTATATACTCATTCAGAGAATAACATGTTGATTTTTGTTTCTCCCTAGTAGACCTTCTATAAGAGGTTTTTGGAGCATCCAAAGTAGTTATCTGAGCAGCAGTTGGTTGATAATCAACCACAACATCACTAATAGGAGCATTTACAGATTCTACACTCTTATGATCATTTTGATCTTGATCCCCATCTGTATTATTTTCTTGGGTTTCTTCTTGTGCAAAAGATGAATCAATGTTACGAACTGGCTAAACATCAACTAAGCTTTCATCAATCTGAGAATATGTTTCTCAGTCTTGTTAATATCTTCAATGGTTTGGTCTTCAAAGAATACTGCATCACGACTTCTAATCAGCTTCTTATCAACTGAATCATAAAAGCGATATCCAAACTCATCTTGACCATATCCAATGAAGATGCACTTCTTAATTTTCACATCCAATTTGGATCTCTCATCTTTTGGAACACAAGCTTTACACCCAAAGACTTTCAAGTGATCATAGAAAATATCCTTTGCATACCAAACTCTATTTGGAACATCACGATCCAAAGCAACAGTAAAAGACAAATTGATAACATAAGCAACAGTGTTAAGTTCCTTAGCCCAAAAGAAGTTTAGAAGTTTAGCCTCTGAAAGCACGTATATAACTCTCTCAACTAGAGTTCGATTCATCCTTTTTGCCAAACCATTCAATTGAGGCATCTTGGGAGGAGTCTTCTGATGATGAATTTCTTGTGATTTGCAGTAGTTATCAAACGGACCTATGTATTCCCCTCCATTGTTAGTGCGAATGCATTTTAATTTCGTTCTAGTTTGTCTCTCAGATAAGGTTTGAAACTCTTTAAACATATCAAGCACTTGATATTTAGATTTTAAAGGATATACCCAAAGCTTGCGAGAGTGATCGTCAGTGAAAGTTACAAAGTAAAGTGCACCACCTTTTGACTTAACTTCAAAAGGACCACACAAATCAGAGTGTACTAGCTCCAATAGTTCAGACTTTCTTGAAGGAGGATTACTGTGAAAAGAAACTCTTTTCTGCTTTCTATCTAAGCGGTGAACACATCTTTTCACCTTTGCCTGTTTCACACCAGCAAGTAAATTCTTCTTTACCAAACAGGTGATCCCCCTCTCACTCATATAGCTAAGCCTCTTATGCCACAATTCTGATAAAGACTCACTTTCTACCAAATTTATAGAGTCAACAAGGATGGATCCTTATGTCACATATAAATTTGAATATTTTCTTCCTTGAGCTACATCAGTGAGCCTTTGGTGAGTTTCCATTGTTCATGGAACAAGTCATTTTGATAGCCATCATCATCTAGTTATCTTACAGATATCAAAATTCAAAGGAATATCTGGAGCAAACTTGACATTCTGAAGAACTAATGTTGTACCAATATTGGTCTTTAAACAAACTGTGCCAACACCAAATACCTTAACCTCGCCAGCATTACCATTCTTTAACACACCAAAATTAGTAGGAGTATAAGATAAAAAGAAGTCTCTTCTTGGTATGACATGTGAAGTAACTCCAGAATCTACCATCCAACTTGTATCTTGAGATACAAAATTGATGATGCTTTTATCACTTGCAAAGAGAAGGTCATCTCGGAAAATAGCAACAACATTATCTCTATTATTTTCTTCCTTTTTCCCTTCTCCAAGGTCTTGCTTTAACTTGTTGCAAAACCTTTTAATATATCCTTTTCACAATAATGAAAAACACATGATTATGATACTTGGATCTTGACTTGTTTCTACTTTTACCTCTACTTCTCGAATCTCTTGTAGAGAATGTTTGACTGTGAGGATGTACCTTGAGATCTTCTTCTAACTTCTTCATTCAACACACCACTTTTTGCATATTTCAGAGTCACCTTACCACTGGGAGCGGAATTTGTTAAAGAAACTCAAAGAGTTTTCCAAGAATCTGGTAGAGTATTAAGAAGCCAAAGTCCTTATATTTTATCGTCAAAGTTGATACTCATTCCTTACAGCTGATCAACAATACTTTGAAGATCATTTATATAGGACTACCCTCCTTAAATTTAAAGGTCATCAATTGCTTTAGCAAAAACAACTTGTTATTACCCATTTTTGAAGCGTAAAATGTCTCCAACTTTTCCCACAACGTTCTAGCATATGTCTCATTCACAATGTGATTGCGGATATTGTCTTCAATCCATTGTCTTATATATCCACATACTTGTTGGTGCTCGAAATTCCAATTCTCATCAGTAATCTCCTCAGGTTTATGAGCCACAAAAATGGGAAGATGCATCTTCTTCACGAACAATAGATCTTTCATCTTACTTTTCCATATGTTGTAGTTACTCCCATTTAAACACACCATCTTGCTCATATTTCTCTCCATGGTAGAATTCTTGATTAGAAAATCAAGCTCTGATACCACTTATTACGATGTGCAAAACTCAAAAGTAGAGAAAATAAATAACACCAAATTTAATGTGAAAAAACCCTTCAAAATGAAAGTAACAACCACAGGATATTTGAGATCCAAATTGCTCCAATATAACAATAAGAGGGTTACAAATATTCTCCTTAATGGATACACAATAATTGTCAAGCAGAAGCAATAACTACACCAACAAAATGAAGGAAAAAAGCACTCAAATCAGAGCTACTGTTTGGGATCCAAAACTGGATGTTACTGACCTCTAAATCCAATTGACACCATTCAAATCAAATATTAAGATGTTAGGAACATTCAATTTCAGCCCGATCCAATGGTTAATGAATCGAGAAATGCAATTTGAAGGCTGCTGGTCAGAGAGGAAAAATCACTATGAAAAATACATTTTTCTTCTCTTTTCTCTCTTGTTGAAAGCTCTCTCAAAGACCTCTCTTATGTGCTAATATCTCTCAAAGATGAATTATAGTGAGC
This sequence comes from Solanum clarkiae, assembly GCA_011800125.2. Classification (NCBI taxonomy): domain Eukaryota; kingdom Viridiplantae; phylum Streptophyta; class Magnoliopsida; order Solanales; family Solanaceae; genus Solanum; species Solanum clarkiae. The sequence goes on from JAABOM020000101.1 coordinate 3,973,419, forward strand.
AATGCATAATTCTCTAAAAAATTATCCTATTTATAAATCTTGAGTTGTTCTTTTCCTTAAGCCAAAACCAACTCCAAATAGGACAATTCTAATCCTTTTTCAAATAGGATTAGAATTCCAAAAGAGAATAGGATTACACCATGGGTCTTTGGATGGAATATGGGCTATTGCCCAACACATATTGTGGGAATAATTATCATTACACATTGGTGGTAAATTGTAAAATAAATGTACTATAAACTTATTTTGAATGAAAGTATTCTAGGAGTAAATATAGTTTAATTTCATGTTCACTAACTTCATAATTTTGTTTTGACTTTGGTTTTTTTTTTTTATAACTTCCATAGTTTAAGTTGATATATTAATGGTAATTAAATATAGAGGTATTACATTATATGAATATCATTAAATTTATGATAATCTTGGAAAGATTGAAATTTAACCTTAGGCTTGAAATTTGAAAAATATTAGAATTGACATTTTATTTGACATCAAGATTAAGAACTTGATTATATATTTGGGTGAGTTTTTGGGTCTAGCCTGGACATATAAATAATATAGGTATTTTATGATGATTATATATTTGATTGGATAGTGGTATTTCGAATTCTATTTGAAAGGGGAAGGCTTAAGTTTTTGATTGATCGGGACTCTGGCTAAGGCAAGTGAATTCTCAAAACTTTGTAATTCTAGTAGAATTCTTGAATTTTCTTACTTTTGTGTGTGTTAGGGAGTAATGAAAAATATTCTATGGAGTGAATAATTCATTAAATGACTTTTTAATAGGAAAATGGGGTTATTAAAATGTAAACGTGAATTGATGTGGTGTTGTAGTATTGAAATTGAAAATATAATTAAATGATGTGAACTTTATATTAAGATAAATCGTTACGATTGGTAATTATGAGTGAATTTGTTTGCGGACTTCATCTTATGCTTATTTATTCTATGTCATGCATATTCGCATTGTTTCTAGATATTAACATGAGTAAGATAATGAAAATTGGGCTGAGGTCTTTACTGATCGAGATGCGATGCCGATATCTTTGTCGACAATATTGTGATGCTAAGATTTTTGTTAGCGATATTCTAATGTTGAGGTATTTGTCGATGATATTGTGATGTTGAGGTCTTTATCAATGATGTTATTATGCCAAAGTCTTTATCGGTAATTATTACATAAACATTGCATATCTTTCTTGCATATCCCTGTGTAAGATGATGTTATTTCTGTGATAGACCGTGTTATCACTTGTGAGCTGTGTTTTATGATTTTGAACTGTAACTTGTGAAAACTGTTTATACTGCATATTATGAACTACTAGGTTGGACTGATTTTCTATGCAGGTTGTCATAGTGGAGGCTCGATTAGAATGAAATGCATTTATGTATTCTATTAGACTTGCTTTGTTTTGTTAGTTGGCTTATCGGGTACCATGTTTTTTTAGTACTCACCATTTGTTTCTACATTTATGTTGGTTTTGAGCACAGATAATGAGTAGTTATTTTTTTGATCATCCGAAGCTTCCAAGGAAATTTAGAGAGGTAGTTGTTGCAACCCGACAAACTCTCTTATTTTTTTTCATACTCTGTTCTATTAGAGACAAAAGACGTTTTAGACTTGTAGTTATTTTAATTTTTTGTATTGATAGTGACTTATACATGTGATAATCAGTCCTTGGGTGGTATTTAAGTTTGTTAAGACTTCCATTTTAATTATCTACCATATTTAGTTACTTATGCACATTATTCCTGTTTTTCATTATGTTTAGGCTGACTTGTTTTGATGGGATTGAGCAAGTGTCATCACACTCGAATTCAGATCATAATAAATGGCATTAGAAGCCCAGATTAATAAGTTTTATGCATGTACAAGCCCAGTCTAAATAGAGTCTCGAGGACTGGTACGAAGACGTCTATACTTATCTTCGAGAGGCTATTAAGACTGTTAGAAAACTTTTCTTTTATTTATTCCTTCTAATTGTGCGTGTTTACTTCACTAATACTAATTAATTATGGTTGTTGTAGCAGATGTCAAGGAATATAGCTTTTATTTCAGATAGTAGGGAGGAGAAAGCTCCTAAGGCGGCTTTTGAGACCCTAGTCAGCGAGCTAGAGGCCGTGTTTGTAGAGTAACATCAGTGAGAGGACGTGTTGACCAGTTAGGGGATAGGCTAGAAAAACATCTCTAGAGCCGCAGATAGAGATTAGTAGTTAGGTTCCTCCCTAGTCTGCATTTGTACCTTTTCTTCAGGACACCCTGATGAGGATGATGGGTATAATTGAAAGCCTTACTTAGAGAGATAGTGCCATATGCACACGAGAAGTTTCTCAGACGAAAGTGGGAGCACAAACATCAAGGTAGCATTAGGGCTCAGTTCATCATGATTAAATGGGTCAACCACAAGTAGTTCCTACACCAGTTACTAGGGTACAAATCGCCCCTGAGGTAGTCCTGACAATGGATGATCAACTCACTTATGAGAGATTTTAGAAAATGAAAACTACCCTAGCTTCAGGGTGGTAGGAGTGAGGACGCTCATGAGCTTTTGACTTTATGCCATGAGATGCTAGAGACAATGGATTTAGTTGATCTATGTGGTGTTCATTTTGTTGCACTCCAACTTTGTGGATCAGCTAGGGAGTGGTGGAGGACTTATGTAAAGTCCAGACCAGTTAGATCCCCATTAGTGGGTTAGGATGTGTTCTCTAGTATTTTTTAGGATCACTTCATTCCTTAGTGTACGAGAAGAGAACTGATTGATATTTGATGACTCGAGATAAGGTGGTTTGATTGTTAGTGAGTACGAGGCTCATTATTGTTAGTTACCTCGTATACCTTGTCTTTGATTCCAAATGAGATGGAGAGAGTTCATAAGTTTGTGAGGGATTTGAATTTCTCAGTCAAATCTTATGTATTCGGAGCAACTCTTAAGAGGGCTTTCTTCTAGTATATTGTGAGCACCGCCAAGGAGACAGAACTACTGATTACGAGGAGTTTGGGGACCCTAAGAGGGTTCGTACAGCCGGTGAATTTTTTGGTACCCCATCAAGAGGCAAAGGTTCTCATAAAGATGTTGGCTCTTTCAGGCGTCATAATCATGTACATGCATTTATGCCAGCAGTTGAGGGTGGACAAATATCTCGAGGGTCTCACAGTTCTAGTCGAGGTAGCTATAGTGATTTATTTAGTGGAAAAAAGTCTTTTACACTGGGGTCTTTTTTTGGATATAGGGATCCAGGACACCTGATTCGGCAGTGTTCCTTTCAAACTCATTTGGGACCCTATCGTACTTATTCAACAGCTCAAGTTAGAGATTCGGCTCCTCCGATCAGGGGTCAGGGCGGGAGTCAAACTAATAGAGGTGGCGGACTTTAGATAATGGTGCTTTAGTTTCGTATTATGGAGATCGGGGGTGACAGAAGAGCTCAGTGTTATATTTTTCCTATGAGACCTAATCGCTGAGGCTTTAAATGCAATTATTATAAATATGGTCCCAGTTTGTCATTAGCCTGCAAATGTGATGTTTGATTCTGAATCTACCTAATCTTATATCTCTACCTATTTTTTTTATCTGAATTTGATTTATTATGTAATAGTGTGTCAGTACCTGCTTATATTTCTATACTAGTAGGTAAACCTTTAGAGGTGGATCGAGTGTATCAATCTTGTCTTATTTCTCTAGCTGGATATGATATATGGGTAAATATGATTATTTTGGAGATGGTAGAATTTGATTTTATCTTGGGATAGATTACCTTTCTTCTTATCTTGTTATTCTTTATTGTGACTTTAGTCATGCCAAGATTGTGACTTTAGTCATGCCCAGTGTACCGAAGATTGACTGGAAGGGTAATACTAATTCTTATCCCAACAAAGTTATCTCCTACATCCGTGTTAAAAATTGATTGAAAGGGGATGTTTGTCTTATTTGACTTTTATTCGGGGATACTAGTGTTGAACCACCTCCTATGGAGTCTATTCTTGTGATTCAGGAGCTTATTGATGTGTTTCCTATTGATCTTTCAAGTCTTTTCTTCTTATAGGGATATTGACTTTGCTATTGATCTAGAGCCGAGCACTAAGCCCATCTTCATCCCTCCATAGCTCCAGCTAAGTTAAAAATTTGAAGGAGCAGCTTCAAGATTTATTGAGAAAAGGGTTTGTTAGTCCTAGTGTGTCACCTAGGGTACCCCGATCTTGTTTGTGAATAAGAAGGAAGGGTCTATGAGGATATGTATTGATTACAGGTAGTTGAACAAGGTGACTGTTACGAATAAGTATCATTATTTCCATATTAATGACTTGTTTGATCAGCTTTAGAGAGCGACTTTGTTCTCTAAGATTGATCTGAGGTCTAATTATCATCAACTGAGGATAAATACATCGAATATCCCTAAGATAGTCTTTCTAACTCATTATGGCCACTACGACTTCTTGGTGATGTCCTTTAAATTTGACTAATACCCCTGCAATATTTATGTAGTTGATAAATAGGGTATTCCACCCATATTTAGACTCATTCATGATTGTTTTTACTTATGATATTTTGGTGTACTCCAAGATGTAGGTTGATTATATTCGTCATTTGAGGATCATACTCCAGAGGTCGAGAGAGGAGAAACTATATACAAAGTTCTCCAAATACAAGTTTTAGCTTAGTTCTGTGACATTCTTGGAGCATATGGTATCCAAGGAGGGTATTAGGGTGGATCCGGCTAAGATAAAGACAGTTTGAGGATAGACTAGTCCTACTTTAGCATGTTTTATAATATTAATTGGTCAAATATCTATGAAGTATTGAATGACTTTTACATCCTTAATGAAAAAGTATTTAATAATTATAAGTTTAATTAATTTCAATGTCCTACGTATTTGTATACCAATTAAATAATAATTATTTTAAAAATGATAAATGATAATATATAGTACTAAATGATAATTTTATCTATAAGTGTAGAGTTTTTAAATATACTACAAAAAGGTTCAATCAACAATTCAGTAACTACCATCATTAAACTTTTTTTTTCCTAAATTCAAGATGATTCGAGATCCAACTTCTGGAAATCGAGTTGGATCAAGGTCAAATCTTAATTGAGTGTCAGATCTCGAGTCAGAAATGAAGGTAAAAACTCAGTGTAGTGTCAAGATTGGATTTCGAGTTAGGTGTTAGGGTGAGTTTTCATGTTGGGTATTGAACTTGATTTTCAGATAAAGAGTCGAAATATAACATCCCAAGTCATTTTAGCTAAAACTGAGTTGGAATATCAAAAAGGGTTAAAGAAAATACATCTAAAGTGACCCTGATAGAATTTTCAATCAAAGGACTTGAAAGATAATTTTTCTTGAAAAAATTTGCTTAACTAGAAGAGTACATGATAGGTTTGCATTGCAAACATGTCCCAACATAGTTCATTTTATACTTTGTTCATAAAACGCACTCCATGAATGTGATTTTACACTTTTTTTTATAAAACACATGTTACTAATGTATTTTATGTGTTCCAAAAAAATGAATTAGATCGGAACAGTACAAGTCTGCATCACGGGTTTGCTCAATCTCACTAATTGTTCTTCAATTTTAAGTTAGGAGCATTCTGATCTTTTCTCCACCCCTCTTGTACTTAACCCACAATATTTTGAGACCCTAACTAGCCCTATTCAGTTCCTAAATGCTATTTTCTCTTCATTAAGGCTTAAAACGTTGAGAACGGTGATTTGGGAGAAAAGGAGAAACTAGGGTTCAAGCCTAACTTTCAAAATTCATGCAGTAATTCTTTTTTCTAGGTATGTAAAGTTAACACAACATTAGACTGAGTTCGTCCACATACCCCTTCTACTTATATTGTTTCCAATAATTGAGATTAAGTTTGAGTTTCCCGAGTTATTTGAATTAAATTCTTGAATTGTCTATTATGTATGTATCTATATATGTGTGTATATATAATTTGTTGACTCTGTTTTATAGGAAACATTAGTTCAACAATTAAGTTTGCCTTATTTAGATTATGAAAACATTACTCCAATCGTAAATGGACTTGCTTGAATATACACAGGCCATCGAGTCACTTATTAATACATTTGCGTGTGAAATTATGAACCTTCTTTCTTTAACTTTACAATATGAATATCATAGCATTTGGGACATGCACTTGGTTTTGATCCTATGTACAACGTGTACAAATTGCTCAAAGTTTGTACAATCAAATCAAATCGAATCAATTATATATGGATATACTCACAATAACGATGATTATGAATTAGTCTACAATATCTAAGGTAACCTTACCTTAGAAACAAGTTCAATATCCGAAGTTTTCTGGTGTTAGCGGACAAAGTTACTATGTAAACGGGATAAAGTTTTTGGAAGTTTATTTACAAAAGAAGAGGTTAATGTATTATTTCTTTTGATGTACATCAAGAAAAGATCACAATTAATGAACCTCCACCAATGTCCCCAACTAGGACATTTGGTCATTTGAAGGCAAGTTAGTACTTTCTTATACACACAAGGATGATCAATCATCATGTGATTTTGGATTTTGGACCTTTGGGTGTTAAAAGATGATCAAAATTCTAAGTGGACCAAGGTTAGTATTAAATTGCCTAGGCAAAGTAAGAAATACTTTTATGAGGCTACACCAATTGGGAATTTTCCATCTAATGAATTGGTACTATCTTGCTTTGAATGTCAAAAAGTGGACAATTTATTTTGTACTTATGATCCAATTTAAATTAAGTTTACACTAGATGATTTAATTGAAGTTAACAATAAATGATGTATGTGGATTTTGAATTTCAATATTTATGAGGTCAATTTTTTATATTATTACCATTCTATTTATTGCACTTTTGAAAATCTATTTCATTTTTAATGATGTTATTATTACCATTCATTTTTATTGATAAGATTATTACCAATCTTTGATGTTATTACAATGTACTCATAGCATTCTTGACTTCCTCTTTGTAAATGAGATTATAGATACTTTCTCTGGCTCTTTTTAGTTATCATAATTTTTATTTTTAGAGTCAAATTATGTAGATTGTAATTAACATTTTACGATAAATTTTTCATCATATTGATATGAAAGAAGTTGCAATTAATATTATTTTTTATAGTTTTTGAATATCTAAATTTTATTTTAAAATATCAAATTAATTTAATCTAACTTAACTTTCAAAAAGCGAAATATGATAACTAAAATGGGACAGCGGGAGTATAAGTAAATGCACAACAACATACTTATAAAGTCTCACAAGTAGAGTATGGGAGGAAAAAATATACATCGATTTTATCTCTATCTCGTGAAGGTGAAGAGACTATTTTTGAAGAAACTTCAAAATAAAAACAAATCAAAATAGGTTTAGAAATGAAAATGATAGTGAAAAAAATATAGAAGCTAATTAACAAAAACAGTAACGACATCATTGATACACAATAGACAATGGATTATGAGAAATCAAAAGCAATACACTACAAGAATATGGCTAATATTATGACAAGCAATACTCCACTATATACTAACCTTCTATCATGATTTATGATCTTCACATCCTGATATTTAAGGTGATGTCCTCTACAAGATGAAGTTGTATTATGTTTTGTCTAAATATCTCTCCATAATACTTTTTGGACCTACCTTTACCTCTCTTTTCTTACACATTATATCCAACCTCTCGCACCTCCTCACTGAGAAATCTGCGGATTTTTTTTAACATATCCAAACCATCTCATGTCTTACTTTTCTTATCTTATCCATGGTAGCCAATCCTATCTTGTCTCGCATATCCTCATTTCTGATCTTATCGCGCCTAGTATGAACACACATTCATCTTAACGTCTTTATTTTCGCAACTTTAATATTCTAAACATGAAAATTCTTGGTTGACCAGTACTCTGCTCCGTACAATAAAATTAGTCAAACTATCAATTTACACAACTTACCTTTAAATTTAGATAGTACCCCTTTATCATACTAATATAATGTGTCACATCATCCTCAATGTCCCTATTACTTTAAATTATAAACTCAAGATATTTGAAATTCTCTCTCTTGGAAATAGCCTAATAAACTCTTCTCCTATTTTTTAGATTAGATCTTACTTGCTAGCTTCATCTAATGTTATTTTCCTAAAAAAAGGTGATCAAGACTACCCCAAAACATCCCTAGTGATCCTTTTTTTTTATTCTTTTTCAGTATTGAGGTATAGTAAATCTATGATTTAATCAACTTAACTAATGGGGTCAGAGAATTTAAATAGTACCCTAAAAGAAAGTCACTTGTGAAAATGTCCTAATTTATTTTGTAATGATTTGGTCAAGAGATTAGGATACAATTAATAATGTTTGTTGCTTGCCCACCCTATCTAATCCAAGACCCAAAATAGAGAAAAGTTCACTTGAGGAGGCCACAAATTTTGACCCATTTTAAAAGTATTTATTAATTGAGAAAAACTTTTTGTTGCATCAACTTTCTAAACTTCATGATTAGTGGTAAAAAATTTATATTCTATTTGAACATTACTATACAATTTATACTAAAAAATGCACTATTTGATCATTTGATAGATGAAAGGCCAAAGATATGATTAAGAGACATATTAGATTTTCTATTTTAATTAGTCCTATTAGTGCATGTAATCTGCCTCCTTAAACTATACATACATATATGTGTGTAACCGAATAACAAAACATAAAGAGATTATAATAAAAGAAAAATTACGTGGATAAGTAAATATATACTAGTTAATTAGCTGACACAACTATAGTTTGAATTAATTATGGCTCGTGGCAAACATCTAGTTGTAATTACGGTTTGATTTTTGTATAAGTTACGCGATTTATACAAACGTTGTGCGTGATTATACAAAAATTGTACGCGAATCAAATTGTATACCAAAATATACAAACATTGTGAATTATATAGCGATTATACAGACGTTGTGCAGAAATTGTATCGCAAAACAAGTAAACACTATACAAAAACTGTGAATTGTATAACAAATTTTACAAATGTTGCGCGAATTATACAAACGTTGCTATAACTATAGATACGAAATATAATTCCCCAAACTATAGTTATGGAGCATAATTAAGTTTAATGTGTTCACCATTTATGAAATTTTCCCATTATAAAAATGTTATAGCATATCTTTATTTACCCACCCAGTCATGCTTGATTTTTTTAGTTTTCTCATTCAATATTTGATTTTCGTATTAAGCCCAATAAAATCCAAAAATATTCAATATTGGAGGAATCATGCTTGATTTTTTCCATCAATTTCGGATGGAGCCAAAGATTCACTATTTTTTGGCTTTGGGGTATGATGGAATAAAGCAAAATGGCT
>JAABOM020000101.1:3982870-3999826 GCA_011800125.2 Solanum clarkiae
GCTATGTTTTTAAACATAGGGGTCAGGCTGCGTACATGCGACCCCCCCTTACCCCGCAATGGGCGAGAGCCTTTGAGGCATTGGGGTAATGTTGTTGTTGTATATTACCAAGTGATTAAACATGTGTTTGTACATAGGGAAAAACACAAAAATAAAATTATTGATTGCTTATGGGGTCACTCAATGAAAATTTGAGTGTTTCTCCTTTTCTGTATTTTTTCCTAATGCAATTCAAAGGTTCTAAATGACTCCAAAAATTTAGTCAAGTATTGTTTTAACTATTTTTTTCTTAAGATTAAATTGTCACGTTACTAAATCGCATCAAAAAAATATATTATTTGATAAAAATAACTATTCAAGTTAATTAAATAAGGTAAATGACTTTTGAAAGATTTTTTAGAAAATCAACTCGAAGAATAATGAAGAAAGGGGAACTTTTACTTTTTCATTTTTATTGATTTGACGAGCAAAGTAAAATAGATTAAAATTTTGATCGAAGTCCAAGATTTTTTTCTTGAAATTTTTTTTTCATTGTCTATATTTCTTTTTAATTTGGTCAAAAATCGTTATCCAAATTTAGGTTCAATCTCACATCTTAGGACAATGTTTCTACATGTCTCAATCACTATAGTTGATTTTCATATAGTTACCACATCACAATGTCTCTGTCAAAAATTCTGGAAGACCCAAAGTTTGGTTCCCAATTATTTTATTTTGGATTTTTATATTTTTTTCATTCCCAAATTTAATATTATCTTCTTTCTTTCTAACTATTTTCTTTTAATTTTATTATCAAGCACAGATGAATGAGCTTGATAGGGTAGACAACGAAATTCTATTGGATTAAAATAAAACTTTACAAAAAGACGAGTATAATCCATCTTTAAATTTAAAGATTTTTTGAGGACGACTCTATTTTAAACACTAGCTTTTGGTTGTATAAATTAGAGGAATACATATAAGATATTTTATTAATAATATTTCTTTAATATAGGATGATATGAACCTCTTTGTGATGTATTTGATCACCAAGAACGTTATAGAACGTGACTTTCAGAAAGACAATATTTCATGTCTTGATTTCTTTGTGAATATTCAAAGATTATATTTTATGGATATTCAAAATATCTTTTTAGGGGACTATATATTTGTCCTTTCATACAAATGTGAGCTAAAATTTAGCGTAGAGTAGCTTTCAAAATTTCATTTGGATATTGAACTCCCATTTTGTAGACACCTATTTTAAATCTAATAAAATTTTAATGTTTATAGATATTTTTCTTTGTTTCTTTATCTATTTTTCCCATTGAACACCCTTTTGAAATTTATGAAGTCTAGATAACTCTTTTTGCTATTTTCCTTCATTTTCCATTATACATTAATTAGAGAAACTTAGTAGAAACGTGCATCTATTTTTATACCAGACATATGATAATTGAGATATATCTTCTTCTTCTTTTTTTCCTTTAATGCATGATGGGAACTTCTTTTTCATACTCTAATTTGATTTTGTCCTTAATGAAAATGACATAAGTCACAAGAAACACAATGAAATGAAACCATCCAGCATTGACAGCTTGTATTATTATTGACCAGAATAAAAATGCGACTTGAAGAAGACTCGAAGACCTAATTTAATATGATATAAGAGTCAGATTCATTGAACTCGAAGCGGGGCCTTCAGATCCTGTAGGGGTTCATGCTCTAGACCGAACAGTAAAATCGTAAATAAAGAATATCTGAAATCAGATGTGAGATTCTAAATGTTTGTTTATATTTTATATATATTTTAAAAAAAAATTATGAAATATTTTGTAAATTCAACTGATATTACAAATCACTATATAAATTATAATCTTAAATTCACCCTAGAGTTCCAACCCCAACACCTTCATTAACAAATCTTTTTCTTTTTTGGTACTTAGAATTGATGGGAGACCAAATCAATAATGTTGTGTAACAAAGACATGTAGAAAGGAGAAAATAGTTCTTTAAACTTGTCGATATTTGGCTCGTAAACAAGATTACATGTGAATTAGAATAGAGTTATAGAGGCAATATAAAAAAAAATTTAAAAAAGACGTTTAGTAGCAATAACTTTTTTTAATTTAATTATATTTATTGACATAAAAATGTTTAGCGATAATTGAATTAAAATCATTGCATTCTGAGTTAACAAAGTCCTTAATAACATACTAGTTATAAATACTCATATTTATTATTTACTCTAAATATAATATCACGACAATAATATTATTACCAAAAATCATTTACTTGTCTGCCCTTCTTTTAATTGTGAAGTAGCAGTTAGTCAATGCAACTTTCGACGCTCATCATGGGTCATCCGGAAACAGTCGCACTATGCTTTTAAACATAGGGGTTAGGCTGCGTACATCCGACCCCCCTTTACCTCGCAATGGGCAGGAACCTTTGAGGCATTGGGGTGATGTTGTTGTTTGTTTGTATTATAGAGTAGGAAGGTGACAAAGCTCAAGTCCTTATAATTTTGTCTTGCAACTTGCAAGCTAAACATCATATCAAGTCCGAAATTGCTATCATGTTTTGATTATGTCTTGTAAATTCTTTAATCTCTTCTCATATTCACAAACGAGAGATTCACCTAAGATGTTCTTTACATCTTATCTTCAAGAGTTTGTCAACCTAGAAGTTTAACAATCCTTACAGACCCTACATGGCAAGAGTTTGATGCATTAAATTGATTGTTTTTATTGTATAGAAAAATATGTTTTTAATTTAAATTAAGAAAGTAATCGATATAGAATAAATATGAAAAAAATTAAAAAATAATGCAAACGCGATAAATACTAAATTTTAAAAAAAAATGAACTAAAAGTTATTTATTTATTATAATTAATAAATAGAAACTTATAAAAGGTTGCAAACAAATCAAAATAAACAAACATGTATGAAATAAATAACCAACGAAAAAAAGAAAATGCCGGTAACAGCCCCCTTGAGTGCCCTTAATTAGTTATTATTATTACTCCATTATATATATATATATATATAAAAAAAAAATTTAAAAAAAAGGGAACTCATTCATGAGTTTATTGTTAAAAAATGAACTTTTAGAGTCTTCTCGTCTTATTTTCCATTATTTGATATGTAGTTTCAAAATCTATTTCTTTTCATTTTCCTATTGTCCATTCATGTGTTGTCTTCCAAGTTTTCACTAGTAAAGATTTCGAAAATACAAAAATAATGAAAAGAATGCTCAAATCACAATTACAAAGATGATTTAATAACCACCCCAAATGATTTTTGGTGTTAAAAAAAAATAAATTGTACTCCCTCTCTCTCATTTTATGTGGCATCCTTTGAATTGACGCGGTGTTTAAGAAAAAAAAGTAAGACTTTTTGAAACTTGTAGTCTGAAATCATTATGAAATATTTGTGTGGTTGAGAATCATTTCATTAAGGGTAAAAAGGAAATTTTAAAATTAAATTGTTTCCAAGTAAAGTAAGGTGGCATTCTTTTCGGGACGGAACAAAAAGGAAAAGGTGTTTTAAGAAAATAGTACAAATAAAATTGTTTTCCTCCGACCAAATTGTTTACAAGCATTTTGAGACCCCACCCCCTTGATAAGCTCCCAGAAAAAGAGACGTTTTTGTTCTCAAAATTTTGAGTGTAAATGGTGATGCATGGCCACAGAAAATAATTAGGCTTTCTGTCCACGTACCTTACTATTACATTTGTAATAGAAAACACCTATGAGAAATGTCTGGAGAAGTTCAATGGCTACTTCAATAGGCATCCACATCGATGTAGTAAGAGTGAAGGGTCCAGGTCAATGGTAGAACGTCCTGAATATCGACTTGTAAGTCCTTTTGCCAATGATTTGGTCAACTAGCATCTAAGTTGTCAAAAGTTGGGTCAAGTAACTATGGTTCACAAATAGCCAACTAGTTACAGGACTCGAAAAACAACAATAGCTTGAGCACCAAACCTAGATCAATTGATTCTTGATAAGCCACGAGCAAAATCCGCATGCAGTGCATGTCCACCCTGTGTGCATGAGCAGCTCAATTTTATCAGCTAACAAATTATCACCAAATTGTCATGCTTCTTTCCTGAATAGAATTTAATTCAGTTTCCTTTTCACCTTCTTTTCAGAGAAGCAGAACTAACAACCTTTGCTATACTGTGTTACAGTAAGTGGTGATATCAGAAAGTTCCCCATACCAATAAAGAAAGCTCAAAGCCCCATAACAAAGTAGATGTGAGGATAAGGCTATAACAAGAGGTCAGACAGAGGCTTAAGAGAGTCACGTTTTGTGGTAGACAATCTTTTCCATGGTCCATCACCATTAAACAGAAAAACTAAATAATTGGAAGGCAAAGAAACAAACCTTATAAACAATAATGTGTGCCACAGGAAGCCCTTGGTTACCACCGTGCGCCAAAAGAGAGAGATCACCTATAAGATCTAAAACCTTGTGTCTGCAAGGTTCATCACTAAAACGTAGCGGTGGATTCAGCCAGCCTCTACTTTCACTGTAGAAGAGGAGATATCATACCTGAGATTAAAATCAAGAAAATACAACTTGTAGAAAACATAATGGGCTCAGATTGTCAGTGGTGGTGAATTTTCATATGGAGAAGCACCCTAGCAGGCATGTTATATTTGATTAAAGCAACAAATGAGACATGCCATGCATCCTTAGGTGATACTACTTATTCCCAGTCAAATATTTCTGAAGCTTTCAAAAAGTTGGATAAAGCATAGATGTTACCTAATCAATTTTTCAGCATTCTTCCAAAGAAAATTAAAAAAGAAGTGTCTCTAACCTACAAACAATGGCATTTTTGACGGAACCCCCCTTGATAACTCCTAATTTGCGTAGTTGTTCAACCTGGATATTAATTCAGCATAAATACTATAAAAATGTCATAAACATAAAAACATGAATGATGAGTCATCAGCTATGTTGCATCTGTATCTACTGATGAAGGAGACTACCTTTACACTGAGTTGCACAGACTCAACTTTCGATGCCGTGGTTGTGTCAGATTCTTCAAAAATACAATACTTTTGAATAATCCACAACACATTGGTTGATATTTTTTAAGAGTCCGAGCGACACATCCTTTACATGGTAACGTTTCTTTGTCTAAATAAATGCATTGAGAAAGGATAGATATATAAAAGTTCTCAACAAGATAGTGCTTTTTCAACATTCAAAATGGAATCTAATTCAACAGGGTTCAATTTATTTTTTATTGTTTTCAATTGAAATTTCTTTCTTTTTTTTATTTTTGAATACTCAATATTTATATTGACAATAGTATATCAAACAAATATAATTCATTGTGATGAATGAAGTGGATCTATTTAGCTTTATTTTATATTGTCCATTAATTAGAAAGTGTAAATATATCTTTTTTCAGATTTCTTTCAATGTTTTTTGGTCATACTTAGTTGTGTTTCATGATGTAAAATCATAGTGAATTGACTTTATAAGGTCTTGGGCAACTAAGGATGTCAAGTTTTTTTTTCTCTAGACTTGTATTTTTGAAATCCTCTGAGACTGCTCCAGTGCTGAAAAAGGATCTGTGAAGTCCCATTTTGGGATGTCACAAGACGCTCAATCATGAGCACTTCTATAAACAAGACCAGACATCCTACTATCACTGCTATTACATATTTCAAGGATTCAATTCATTTACAGGCTCCGATTAACCATGATGTAAAATATTTATCAAAAAGAACCTCACGGGACTACATCAGTAATTTCATTGACCAGGTACCAAAAAAAAAAAAACATGACAAGCAAACATACTATCTCTTTGCTTAGTCCACAGATGGCATATCAAATATGTCCATCATGGATAAACTATTTATAAAGTGCTTCTTGTCGCCAAAGCAAGACCATGATCTCATAGTGAAGTTCTAATACAGACAAATAAAAGAGCTGAGATAACATTTTGAATATGAAGATTGGAAATCACCTGCTCATAAATGCAAAAGGTTCTTGCAGAACTTAGTTCTTTGGTAAAGAAATCTTTATCAAGACAGGTTGAACAGAACCACTGACAGCCAATTTCAGGTGCCTGCAGGCAGTCAAGCCAATGGAATCCATTTTAACAACTTCCTGATCAAAAATAATTTGCCTAATCTTGGTCATCATGTCATAGTTTTTAGCTGAAAGAAAATAATTCCACCTATTGTCTGAGCTAATTATTAGTGATCTTGACCATGAAGCTGTTCACTACACAGTCAATTGGTGCTCATCAGGATGACAAGTTTAGCACAGGTATCACAACCAAGAGTTCAAATTCAATTAAAGGATATTAGCAAAGAAACCCCTATGTCAGACAATCACAGAAATCAGTTAAGTGCATGAAGATCTCCACACCATTGTCTATCGATGTGCACAAAAACAAAGAATAGCATAGCAGACAAACTCTCAGAAATTTACCTGTGGAAAGTCGATGCCATAGGTAATCTTGACCTTTGAATAAGGGAATGCAGCTATAAAAGAATCATTTTTCCATACAGCTACAGGTTCTCTAAGAACAGGAGCTAATTTCGCACAGCTATTACCACTACAATCTAATGCTGCCTTCAGCCCAGCTTCTTCAATTGCTTCCACCCATTCTCTTGCTGATCCATCCAGAATAGGAACCTGTCTCAGTTTGTTTTGTTCAACAATTAGTAATTCTGCTTTCCAAATATTATCTTCGATACTGTCCTCCATCTAGTCAAAAAAAGATATTTGAACACCATAATTTCCATGACTAATAGCTAAGCCATCACAAAAGAAAATAATTGAACAAGATAAAAGCAAAATTATAGCCCCTGAAAAATCTGGCTAACCTATATCTTTTTTTTTAATATAGTAATGTAACTCTAACCTATAAATACTCCGTCTCTTCCAAATTTAATACCCAAGTTGAATTTGGTGGCCATAATAAGGAAATTTACCATCAAATCATTGTTAATAGATTTGAACTGATACAGCCAGAAGTTAATCTTCTTATAAGTAATTCAATAATCTCATTAAAATAGAAGGTGCAGACAATGGTACAACGAGCTTACAAAAAATAAACACAAGCTCCCTGTGCACTTTAAGGAAGACCAGGAAAGGGTATCTATGTTGTATACATCTATAACTTTGCGCACAAAATCTAAAGGATGCAGACATTATATTTGAGGGTTATAAAGCTACTTGTTTGGAAAAACCTGTTGTTCCTCTTCTTTCACATGAGCCACAAATGCACGCCATAATTGTGGATCCAATCTTTATAACCTGTTTATCCATTTATCGGTAGTCCTTCCAGACCAGTAGGGGTGCACCATACTCTGAACCATACTAGATCGGTTCGGTTTATTTCGGTATTTTTAAAACGATTTTTCGGTGCAAATTAAAAATAAATGAAAATGATTGAACAAACAAGGGAATTAATTTGCCGCACACTATTTGAAGAGTCAAAGTGCCAAACTTGGCAGCATTCCAGTGAGTGGCCTGTTTGCAGCACACTATTTAAATTTGCACTTCCAGATTCAAATACATTCAGTTTCCACAGTGAGCAAAGTGTCAAACTGCAGTTTGCACTTCCAGTTTCCAGATTTCCAGCGGCATTCCAATTTCCAGTGGCTGCAGTGCAAAATTTGCAAATAGCAAGCTGCAAGCTTGCATTCAAAAATAGCAAATTGCATTCACAAGAATTTAGTAAATAGCAAATTGCATTCAAAATACATTCAAATGTCTCCAAATATTTTAAAACACAAGTCACCAAATTTAAAACATCACAAAATATCTCTATGACTAGAGATAGGGAAAAATTTAGCATTCTCTTATGCAACACCCAATTTAGTATTCTCTAGTCATAAAGGTGAGCAAATAGCAGAGGCTATTGGTAACTGTTTGCTTGAATGGAACTTCGACAATGTGTTTTGTGTTACCGTTGACAATGCTTCTTCAAATAGTGTTACAATTACACAATTGTCTTAGCAGTTAGATATGTGGGGAACTAATATAAGTCACATACTTAACCTAATTGTGCAAGAAAGTTTGAAGGAAATTGATATTTCTGTCAAACGGTTTAGGCAAATGGTGAAATATGTTACATCATCTCTGACAAGAACGAGAAACTTTGTAAAATGTTGTGAAGTCCAAAAGATAGAATGTGGCAAAACATTATCGCTAGATGTGCCTACTAGGTGTAATTCCACCTACTTGATGTTGGAAACGGCACAACATTTTGAGAAGGCCTTTGATAAATTTGATCTTTTTAATGAGAATTTTAAAACTTATCTATCTACTCATGTTTGTGAAGATGGAAGTATCGTAGGTTCACTTGAATGTGATGATTGGCCAAATGTGGTAATGTTTCTTGAAAATTTTTATGAGCTTACCATAACGGTTTTAGGTTCACATTATGTTACATCTAATGTCCATTTTGAAGATATATCAGAGTTTGATGTATATTTGAAAACATGCTTGGCAAGTGAAGATCTTAATTTGAAAACTATCGCCAAGGGGATGATGAAAAAGTTCAAGAGATATTATTGGGGCATTCCTGATAAGATGAATCCAATGATTTATATTGCTTTTGTGTTAGATCCTCACAATAAGTTTGTGTATGTTAGCTTTGGCGTTGAAGAAGTATTTGGGGAGAAAATAGGAAAGAAAGTAGATAAAGGAGTGCATGATTATATGAAAGCTTTGTTTGAAGAGTATTTTAGAAAATATTCAAAAGGAACTCAACATCAATCATCTCTACCTAGATCTATTTCATCGAGTGCATCTGATACATCTAGTTCGGGTCTCAAAGCATGAGAACAAAAGCTTTAAGAACTAAGCTTCACTTGAAGAAACAAATGGAAGATTGTGGAAGTGGGGGTGCTAGGTTAGAGTTAGAGAGATACCTTCAAGAAGATCAAGAGCCTGAACATGATGATTTTGATGTCTTAAGTTGGTGGAAAGTTAATGCTCCAAGATTTCCTGTTCTTTCAGAGTTAGCTCGTGATGTGTTGGCTATTCCCATTTCGAGTGTGGGATCAGAATGTGCATTTAGTACCGGTGGTTGTATTCTTGATCGATTTAGAAGTTCTTTAACTCCTAAATGTGTGCAATCTCTTATTTGTGCTCAAGATTGGCTTAGAAAAGAAACAAACTCTATTTGTGTGGAAGAAAGTTTGGAGTATCTTGAGAAACTTGAACTTGGTAAGTTTTCATATTTTTATTTTTTTGTGTCTTTTAGTAATCTAGTATCTATGTTTCTTGACATTTGTTTAAATAATTTTTAGAAATGGCAAACAATGGAAGGGATTCTTGCATTGTTAATGTATGAAAGCTATTTTGCTACTAGTGTTCTAATGTCTAATAAGGATGAGTTTCAATACATTATTTGTTTGATATATCTTTTTGTTCTTGAATATTGTATTCTAACTTCTAAGTTTCTACCTTTTGGTTTAATCTTTTTAATTAGGTTCATTCAAGATTTCAAGTTCAAGTGCTCAACCATGTCTTGTTCATTTAATTGGAAATATTTTGTGGTGTTCAAGACTTCAAGACAATGAAGAAGGGTGTTGTGATCGTATCTAATATTTTGTGGTGTTTTAAATTTGGTGACTTGTGTTTTAATTTTTTTTTATTTTTTTTTTTTTTTGATAAGGATAACACGTTATAGACAATAATACACCAATGGTGTATTTCAAAAGTAATTACATCAGGAGAATATAGAGAGAAACAAAAAAAAAAAAAAAACCACCTTTATGCCCCTCCTAAACTGTCTAAGAAGTGAGTAATGTCCTCCGCCTCTTTGGGTAGGACATGATTACACCAAAAATAAAAGGTAATAAGGCAGTTTTGAAATATTTGGAGACATTTGAATGTATTTTGAAAAGATTTGGAGACATTTGAATGTATTTTGAATGCAATTTGCTATTTACTAACTTCTTGTAATTCTTGTGAATGCAATTTGCTATTTTGAATGCAAGCTTGCAGCTTGCTATCTGCAAATTTTGCATAGCCAGTCAGCCACGCTGCTGAGCATTGCAGCTACCGGAAATTGGAATGCCGCTGGAAATCTGGAAAGTGGAAATTGGAAGTGCAAACTGCAGTTTGGCACTTTGCTCACTGTGGAAACTGAATGTATTTGAATTTGGAAGTGCAAATAGTGTGCTGCAAACAGGTCACTTGCTGGAATGCTGCCAAGTGCCAGGTTTGGCACTTTGGCTCTTCAAATAGTGTGCTGCAAATTAATTCCCTTTTTTGTTTAATCGTTTTCATTTTATTTTTTAATTTGCACCGAAAAACCGTTTTAAAAATACCGAAATAAACCGAACCGATCTAGTATGGTTCGGCGTATGGTGCACACTTTTTCAAAACTGAAAACCGAAGAACCGAACCAAATTGAAATTTGCTACAACCGAACTGAAAAACCGAACGTCCACCCCTAATAAACATACCCCTTTTCTAAATATTGACATGAGTCATATTTGAGCATCAACCAAGGCTAATACTGTACAGGATCACGCATGTTAGCAATAAATCATGGTAGGAGCTGACTGAAGAAGTACCACATTTGCTTGCACCACCATCTCATAAATCAGCTCCTCATAGTAGGTCCTTGAACACTTGCCACTTTCATACTAAAAAGGAGTAGTCTATCAATCTTCTAATCCTGACAATTTCTTCTGAAGTATAGTTCCCCTGTCTTGTTTTACAATAAGCTATGGATGCCTCAGATTTGCCACCCAAGTTGAACAAATCTGGATATTCCACTTCTAAGGGAGATTGCACTAATATTCGTGTAGTATTTGAATCATAATACTAGTTAGGAGACTTATGGGTTCCTCCAAAGCAGAATTGGATTTGCAGCAATGATGACCTGTGGCACCAGTTTTTCGGAATCCTCACAAAGCAGATGAACTTCCTTTCACCAGTAGCCACTGCCTAGATATCCTCGATAGATGCAGAGTGTTTTCTATTTTGAATAGCTAATCCTAGCCGTCATATTGATGTAGAAAATCCTTGTTATTCCATCACTCATAATGGTGCATTTATACATTACAGGCTAGGATTTTTAGGAGAACAAATTAGTAAGCTAATGGACTAACTAGCACCCCTTATATGAGTGGACATGACCCAGTAGATATTTCCAACATCTCTCACTCACACATCAGTGAGTGCCCAAGCT
Source organism: Solanum clarkiae (assembly GCA_011800125.2). Lineage (NCBI taxonomy): Eukaryota > Viridiplantae > Streptophyta > Magnoliopsida > Solanales > Solanaceae > Solanum > Solanum clarkiae. The sequence goes on from JAABOM020000101.1 coordinate 3,994,041, forward strand.
CCATCAACAACATACCTATTGAAATCTCACAAGCAGGATCTGGGGAGGGTAGCGTGCATGCAGATCTTAAGCCTAGCTCTTGAAGGCAGAGAAGTTGTTTCCGAAGGACCCTCAACTCATCAACAACATATCCGGTCTAGGGAGAGGTAAGATTTATGAAGACTTTACCTCTACCTTTGTGGAGTAAAGAGATTATTTTTGATAGATCCTCGATTTAAAAGCAAGAAAAACAAGTGGTAGAAAGCACACAGATCTTAAGCCTACCTCGTGAAGGCAGAGAAGTTGTTCCTGAAGAACCCTCAACTCATCAACAACATACCTGGTCTAGGGAGGGGTAATATGTATGAAGACTTTACCTCTGCCTTTGTGGAGTAAAGAGATTACTTTTTATAGACCCTCAGTTTAAAAGTTAAAAGAAAACATGTTTGCAAGAAAATATGATAGTACCCTAGCAAGATACACAACTAAAATGGGAAATCATGACAACCTAGAAAGGAAAAAAATATAATGACAGGAAAGTGGTAAGATCAACACAACTAAAAAACATGCAACAATGGACAAAGTAGAAGATACTACACAAGTACTAATCAAGAAAAAAATTAGCAAGAAAAAAAGGGGAAGAACTGGAATGAACAAAACATCTAAACCTACACGGCATGTAGTACAGAGCATTCAGAACAAGACCCACAACAACAATAAAATAGCGCGTTAACCGAGACATTATAAACAACAAATGGTAAACAAATCAAAGGCATAAAACTACATAACTGAGGCTAGTACTACAACAAACACAGTGCTTCAGACTACTTGACAGAGAAGCCCTGGCTTGGTTAAATAGGTTGTATCACAATAAGCAATTCTATGAATGGAAACATTTCACCGAGAAATAGACTTGCTAATACAGCAGACAAACTATTACAAAACCTGGATTGTCTCTTGTTACTGATCCATTGTTGTAAATAGATGAGAATTTCCTTCAACTAGATAATATTCAGAATACTCTATCAGGTCGTTTCCCAAGAGTTCGCTGATGCACGTCCGAACAGAATTGACTATGTTTTTGACAGATAAGTGTGAAATAGAGGAGGTCGCAGAACCAAACATTGTTTTTGCTTTGGACAAGGACAACTCAAATGCTATAGAGAATCCCGAGTCCTTCATACAACATTAGAACCTCATGTGGCCAATTCTAAGGTATTTCCAACAAACAACAACAACATACCAAGTGGAATCCCATAAGTGGGGTCTAGGGAGGGCAAAATGTACGCAAACCTTACCACTACCTCATAGAGATAGAGAGGTTTCTGGAAGACCCTCATCTCAAAATTATCAAGCCCCAAAAGCTATTGATACTAGATATGAAAAAAATAAAACCGACTAAGGTGGAAAGCTAATGATAATGTATATAAAAACAATAAAAGTAACAAATATGAGCGGGACAATAACAACACAAGATATAAAGACATGCCTACTAACCTACTATATCACAATGCCAGACAACATCCTACCCCTACAAGCCTATTAACTTTCTACCCTAACATGCGACCTCCACTCCGTTCTATCTAAGGTCATGTCCTCGGTGAGAAAAAGTTTCGCCTTATCTTGTCTAATCACCTCCCCCGAATACTTTTTCCATCTACCTCTACCCCTCCGCATAACCCCTAAATTCAACCTCTCACACCTCCTAATGGGAGCATCGGTACTTCTCAGCACATGCCCAAACCATCATGGTCTCACTTCTCTCGCTTGTCTACCATAGAGGTCACCCCTAACTTCGAGAGTTGTTAAATTCAATGGGTAGTTCTTTAACCTCTATTCCTTTTTTTTTTCTTCCTTGGTGATTTCATTTGGATGCATTGAGACTTTGGGTCCTATGATGGATCCCAAAAATGACTTGAAGGGTAGCCAAAACAGTTATGCCTACAAGGTGTTCACTGAAATGCCCGATAAAGAAAGTTGAAAGTTTATCTAATGATGAATGATTCAAAAATCCTGCATATCATATGATTGATGAAATGTTTCAAAAAATTCATGCAGTTAAGGGAGAGTACAGTGACCTCTCATGTTTGATAATAATCGCGTTGCACTACCTTGTCTGCTTTCGGCTTGTAGACACACCCAACTTATGGATAGATATATATATTTGGTTATGTTAGATAGGAATAGGTAAATACAATCCTACTTAGAATGGAAATAGGAATAACAATAGTACATAGAATCCTACTTGGAAAAGGATTGTATGATAGTATCCTAGTTGGAAAAGGAGTCCAATATAATATCTATAAATAGGGTCTCAAAGAAATAATATAGACAACAATTCAATAATATTCTTCTCCAATATTTCTCACATGGCATCAGAGCTTCTACGGTCCTTGTAGAAAAACAAAGAGCTTCCGCTACCAGGGGGCGGCTATGACCCATATACGTTGCCCATCTAGCCAATGGTTATGTTAACAAAAGTAGGGTCAATGATATATGTATGATTTTTATATTCAAGGGAAGAAAACATAGTCAAACAAGTCACTGTGCATCAATTTTCGGTGACTTTCTAGGGTTGTTTTGTGTCAACCCCATATCTGTCAGTGTTTGTGCAGCACTGTGCCATCATTTTGGTGACTACTTTTTTATATCTAATTTGTGTAGCACCGGGTCATCTTTTCGATGGCTACTTTTCATAGTTATCATGTGTAGCACTGTGCTATCTTTCTGGTGACTACTTTCCCATATTCGATTTGTGTAGCACCGTATATCTCTCTGGACTACTTCTCATATTCAATTTGTGTAGTACTGTGAAATTTTCGAACTACTTTCTCATATCTAAGTTGCAAAACACTATGTGTCTCTTTGGTGACTTAGATTTGATTTGCGCGTAGGGTCATGCCATCATTCTGACCCTACCCATTTAATTTTACATTTTAGTAGGGTTGTGCCGTCATTCCGACTCTACCTATATATTTCTATTTCTCAGTAGGGCTGTGTCATCATTCTGACCCTATTCATATAATTTTATTTCTCAATTTATGACCACTTTCAACCATCAAATTTAATACTCCAACTAGTTTTAAAGTGACTTTCTTGGAGCAATTTCGAGATGATCCATATTGTCATTCTTCATTGACCTTTTGATCAGTTGAGCATTAAGAATGCTTTTCTCCATGATCAACTCAAGGAAGAAATCTATACGGAGCAACAATTCGATTTTGTTGCTCAAGAGGATAGCATTGAATGACGTTTGGTAGCCTTGTATGTTGTTTGTGTAAGTTACTTTGTGGTATGAATCAGTCTTCTGAGCTTAGTTTGGGAAGTTCAACACTGTAATTCAAGAACTCATCACATTGTATTTTATCCACATTGTGCATCAAATCCAATTTTTTTTTCCTGATCTGCACCGGGTGTCCGAGTCTCTTGGTGTTGAAAGACATAATCCGGGGGGTGCACAGGCCCTCGGCAAGGAGTTTCTCGCAAGTACATCACGGTTAATTCAGGTTTTACCCAATCCGATGGCCTGCAAAAATTGTTTGCACACAGTGATTTTCGAATTTGAGACCTTGAAAGGGAGCAAACCCCAAGACTCAAGTCTATTACCACCAGGCCAACCCCTGAGGGTTGCATCAAATCCAGTATTTCATGAGAAGACTACACACACTGAGATTGATTGTCAATTTTGTGAATTCAAGTGATCAACTTGCAAATGTCTCACCAAGCTCTTCATTGATCCTCGTATTAATTACATTTGTAACAAGCTAGGTACATATGACGTGTCTGCACTAACTTGAGGGGGAGTGTTAGAATAGGAATGGGTAAATACAATCCTACTTAGAATGGGAATAGGAATAACAATAGCATATAGAATCCTACTTGGAAAAGGATTGTACTATAATATCCTAGTTGGAAAAGGAGTCTAATATAATATCTATAAATAAAGTCTCAATGTAATAATGTAGACAACAATTCAATAATATTCTTCTCCACCATTTCTCACAGGTTGCTTAAGGGAACTTGATCATACTAACTTCCCATTATCCTTATATTGATCTTGATCAATTCAGATTCGAGTTTCCATTTGATCATAGTTCTAGTTTGCTTACCTTATTTCTTGTTGTTGCAATATATAATTCACTCATGGCTGTGAATGATTTCAAGGAGATCATAGGATATTCGCATGTCATATTGATTTCATGTCCAATGATCAATGCATTTTGCATCAATACCCATTTGATCCCAGTATGAATCTATTCATTATAATCCCTAATGGGCGCCTCCAAGTTTCTACCTTGCAACTTGAGGTATTTGTACACCCTCTCTTGCTTTTGAAGCTTTACGCATTTTCATATTTAGGTCATTGTCCTACATTTACGGCATTGTTCGAATATGTCACAAAGACATTAACATAGCTCTGATTAGGTGATGTGCTAAGGCAAAGTCTATGCTTTCTTTCTCACCTCCAATTCTTCTATGACTTCTCATCCCTAATTAATTTATTTTGATGACTGTGGTGCCCACGCACCAGCTTGCACACCACGACTAATTTCACAGGATGCCTACCACCCAGAACAGGCACCAGGTAACTTTGTAAGAACCGCCTAGTTTTTTTTGTCTCTGGTGGAATTTAAACAACCGCCGGGCTCTGAACCACTAGATTGATCACTAGGCCAAACAAGTGTGAAATTCCCTATTTCAGTTCATTAATACAATCAATTTTTCTGTTGTTGAACTTTAAGTAGAGTAAATTAACATTCATGTATAAAGCTGCTAGTGTTAACACGGTACCTCAAAGGAGGATGAATCGTTAGGATTCGAAGATTCAATTTGCAGACGGCAATTATCAACGCCGGTGGCCTCCAAAGCGGAAAGCAAGTGTTCAACGGTACTAACAGAGTGTCCATCTTTGCACAACGTAGTACACAGTGGAGAGTCCTTGACGTAATCAATAGTTGCGGGAATGACATTTGAACGGAATTCGAAGTACCTGCCCTTACCGGCTAACTCCGGTAAGATTTTGACGGTAGAAAGCTCGCCGGAGTGAAGACCGATTCCGTTGAGCTGTACAGAGTTAGCTATTGTTTGCTGAACCTTACCAGTCTGAAAAAGAAGGAATTATTTGTCAGTTAACAACGTATTTTTGTGTAGATAAACAGAGAACGAGGTGATTACGGGAATCCACGAGATTAGAGTTGAAGACTTGTGAACTGTGTTGAAGTTGACGGCTCGACTAAAAGCCATTGAAGGATTCGTCGGGATTTTGGACCCAAGGGCTTATATATATATGGGGAAAACTTTCATTTTTAACTAAAAAATTACTTTATCATTAATATTAATTTTTATTTCTAATTAATATTTTTAAAACTAAAAAATATATGCATTTAATGACCCACCTCACCTTAATCAGACTCGCGCTAAAATATAAGATGACTCAATAGTTAATCCTTTATTAATTATTCCTCAAACTAATTTTTCTCTTCTCAATATTAGCACTCAGTCTCAGCAAATTTTCAGAAGTTTTCTCTGAGAAAAATTGCCAATAGTTTGGGGTCATTACGTGCGATCTCTAGTCGAATTTAAGCACATAATAATATCATTAAAAAAAATTATCATAACATATATGATCCCAAAACTTCTTTTTCATTTTCAAAATCTACGATCAAATGAAATGTGAATAACTCGTCCTCCTCTCTTTGAAAGAAGGGGCGCTTCCGATTCTGTCGGTGTTTGAAATAATTTTGTCTTCTCCATATTACTATATCTCTAGAGTCAATAATTTGATATGAGGAACTACTGAACTCAAT
>JAABOM020000101.1:3999926-4020615 GCA_011800125.2 Solanum clarkiae
TTTTAAGTGCAAAATTATTAACTTAAATATATAGAAAATGTTTTTCTAATTAAAATAGACTTAATAGAAAAAAATAGTTAAAAACTTTTCAAATAATAGGCAAAAAAATCTTTTTTTTTTTAGAAAAAAAGAAAAGGTCTAAAATTACTATAACGAAGGGCCAAAAACTTCCTCTAAAAAAATTTCATTAGCGTAAAAATAATTTAATAATAAAATTAGATCTAACTACATGTGGACCAATAAAAATAATGTCATATATTTAATAAAAAACTATTTATGTCATATCAGATTCTATTAAAATGAGGAGTAATTTTATATTTAAAATTTAACTTTAAGAGCATTTTTGATCCAAATAGGTGGATGTAAGGACATTTTTGAGCTAATAGATGGGCGAGGGATATTTTTGAGCCATTTCTCGTTAAGGATGTGTATCGATCAGTTCGGTTCGATTTTATACATTATCGGTTTTAGTTTTTAAATATGCTAAACCAATGAGAACTCAGTAAAATATTTTTTATCGATTTTCGATTTATCGATTTTAAGTCCTTAACAATTCGATTTTTGGTTTAACCGATAAGAATGATAATGAGCATTTGCATTAACAAAAAGTAGATAGAGTACGAAGATTATGTTTATAAACTTGCAAAAGTTATGATTAATTAATTATAAATTAAAATAATTAAATGAATAACTAATCATTTAAGTACTGTAAATATTAAAATAAGTAAAATATTGTTATAGTGTACTATTCTATTTAAATTACTAATATTTAATATTTACAAAGGGATAAAATAATAAATTATTATAATCTTATTAAATCGATAACTCAATAATAAAAATTAATATTAAACCGACAACTCAATACTCTTTTTATTTAAAATCATTAAAAACTCAATAACGTAATAACTCAATAATATTTGAATTGATTTGATTTATCAACTGGTTCAATTTTTACGACTCCTCATTTTCATAGGTTAGTGGTATTTTTACCCTTACCCATTACAAGCAGTCATTTTTTAAAAAAATTTGACTATTAAAATTGAATTAAATAGAAATTGAATTTGTCCATAGCTTATCTTCCTCCTAATAATACCCTCCTTAAACCCCAAAATCCCAGACGTCCAGTGCTTTTCTTCCGCCGCGCCGCCGCGCCGTCGCGCCGCCGTTGCAGCTATTTTCATACTCTTGTTGGATAATCATGAACGCTCCATCACCCCATCACGAAGACGACGAACACGAAGAGGAGGTCTTCATAGATCAAAATGATATTATTGAAGAAATCAATATTGATGAAGAAGGTAGAAAAAAATCCAATCCTTTTTTCCCAAAATGTTCATTTATTTGCTTATTTGTAGTTAGATTTATGCCCCATTTCAAAATTAGTAAAGATATTTAATATGTGGTTGCAGAGCTTGTTGATGCTGATGGAGATGATGAAGAAGATGAGGAAGGAGGAGGAGAATTCATAGGTAACTTGGCTTGGTTCAGTTGCTTCTAGAAACTTCTTTAGAAAAAAATTGAAGTTTTTAGCTTTGTATTCCACCCAATTGCTTCAGCAACTTCTAGCTACCTTGCCACAACTGGAAAGTAAGCGCTGCAACTTTGAGATTTTGCACATCTAGAAACCTCAATTTGATCTCAACGGGCAACTAACCACTCCAACTCGTCCTCCTTCATAGGATAACTATACTTTCCCTATTCACTGCAGGTTGGTCTTTTGTCGGCACCGATTTAGCTTAAGATGTGTTTGGAAGCTCGCGGACAACCTAGTATTTTACGGACAGACAACTAGGAGTTCCATTAATAATGGGCCGTTTTGATTCTTGGGAGCAACTCGATGAATTTAATAGATCGTTTTAGGAGGCCCTAATGATTATAGATAGAACCTATCCAATTTTTATAGAACTATGGTTTGTATTTCTCGTGGCTGTCGCTGATGTGGCATATAAATTTTGGAGGTGTCTAAATGAGCATTTGGTAAGTTTGAGTGTTTAACTGAACATAGTAGAGACGAGTTAAAGGTGTCTAGATGTGCATACTCAAAATTTTAGTGCTTACTTACAGCTGAGGCCAAGTTTGATTGATTGTTTATGTATTATGTGTTTGTTATATTTTGGTTACTCAATACTGCTGCTGTAATTTTTTTCTTATATTTTAATGCAACTGCAAACTTTGCGAGATTTAGTTATGTTGTGATTCTGGATTTGGACTTTGGCTTACTTATTTTTTGGTTGGGTGGATTTGTTCTTAAGGGGTGCAATGTTTAGTTCAAAACTTGTTCTTTTGTTAATTAGCATACTGATATGGATATTTGGGATAATGGTTTTCAGATGAAGCTGATGATTCCCTTCATACGTTCACAGGCCATACTGGTATTGTATTTCTTTAGTATTTTTGTAATGTAATTTGATATTGAATGATGTACACGCTCAATTGATATACTATTCAGTTGCAACTTCCATTTTAATTCTTCTGTAGTTGAAAACTGGAGTTCGCTTGGTGTTATCTTAACTTCACAATTATAGACATGAATGAAGAAAGACTGCGATTCTGTGTGGGTTACTGCTAGGTTTTTAGCTTTACTAAATAGGGGGAACTTTGCCTTTACAGTGCAGTTGGATGCATGGTAGAAGCTACATGTTTCCCAAACTTAGTAGCTTTGACTCGAACCTTGTATATGTTCTGAGAAATATACTGAATAGGGACAAGCATTAAATTATTTATCCAGTAACACAAATGGTCAATGAGTTCAATGGGATATTTTATATTTTGAGAAAATGAGTTCAATAGGATTTCGAACCATAAAGTTCAAATCTTGGATCTGCCTCTGCTTCAGTCAGGTACAATTGTATGCTTAGATGTGATATTTTTTTTGATTGATGGTGCTTGATATGAGGGACACATATTTCATTGGAAGGAGCATTATAGAATCTTCAGACAAATAAGCAAAGCTAATTTGTCCAAGAAGCAAGCTTGAAATGACTAAGTACGGAGAGAAATATCCGATGATGAAAGAAAAACAAGTGGTCATGGTGGACCATACATACCCCTCTGTCCCAATTTATTTGTCTCAAAAGAGAATTATAGTGTCCTATATTTAGAAATAATTTAACTCTAAGCTTCCTATTTTATTCATAATGGGATAATTTATGGCTACACAAATCCATGACTTGTTTTAGATTACAAATTTCAAGTGTCTTTCTTTCCTTTATAAACTTTGTGCCTGTTAAATAAATTCACACAAAATGGGATTCAGGTAGTATTGCTTAAGACACATATGGATTGTGTTGTAATAGTATTGTAGAAACTAGAAACTAGAAACCAGATTCCATAGCTTGACAGCAAACAAGTTTATACGCGGAATATGAAATTGGAAATTGGGCTATGTTAGTTATTCTTGGCCTTTCTTGTAACGAGATTGTTCTCACTAGATACCATATTCAAAGCTTAATACCAAACAAGTTTTATACGTGGAATCTGAAATTAATAAATGGGCTATGTTAATCTTGGCCTTTCTGGGACGAGCTCAGAGGACAAGATTCAACTTTTTCCTAATTAATAAAAAATAGGATCAAGTTTATAGCCAACTATATCTATGTGATTTCGTTTGGAGAGTTCTATTTTTTTGTAAAACAACATATTTCAATAGAAGTGAACAAAAGTACTTGATCAAAACATGAAAAAGAACAAACTATGATATTATTCTAGCTAAACTGCAGCAGCTTTTCATATTCTGATGAGAACTTAATCTGAAAACATAAACAAGATTTTGCAACAGATCTTGGTCCGTCTTTTGGTATTTGTGTACAGGAACTTCCACACATCACCTTAATTATTTATGTTATAAAAAAATTGCATCTGATGTTGGTGAAACCTACTTAACACAAGATGGTTTTACCTCATTGGTGCGGTGGTTTCAAATATGGAGGTATAAATGTGTTTTTCATGGGTGTTGTAATTAATAGTAAGGTGTAGGAATGAGTTAATTAATGTCAATGCGTCCTGTTTGGGTATTGTCTATAATTAATTTGTATGTTGTGGTGCTTACTGTTTTCCTTTTCATTTAATTGTTTCAATACCATTTCCTCTTAATAGGTGAACTATACACTGTTACCTGCAGCCCAACAGATGCCAGTTTGGTGGTAACAGGTGGTGGAGATGATAGAGGATTTATGTGGAAAATTGGTCAAAGTGATTTTGCTTTTGAGTTGCAAGGTAATTGAGTCATGACTAACAAGTTTTTTATCGCTAAGTAGATGGGTCTTATTCATACCCTTTTTAATTCAAGCTCTTTGAGATATGGTGCAGGTCACACTGATTCTGTATCTAGTTTGGCTTTTAGTTCTGATGGTCAGTTGCTTGCTTCTGGGAGCCTTGATGGGAATATTAGAGTATGGGACATAACTTCAGGTGGTCTGAAGGGCACACTTGAAGGTCCTGAAAAAGGAATAGAGGTGAAACATTTTCTCATGCGTAAAAAATCCGATTTTCCATAACAATATGAGATCAATTATGAACTGTGAAGTTGCTCAGTGGGTCAGGTGGCATCCAAGAGGACATGTGGTGTTGGCAGGTTCAGAGGATTCGTCTGTTTGGATGTGGAATGCTGATACCAGTGCTTTCATGAATACATTTTTAGGTCATGGTGGTAGTGTAACCTGTGGTGATTTCACTCCTGATGGTACATGCTTGTTTCTCTTGTAAAATTTCTAGTGTTTTCCTCCGTTTGAGTAGAACAGGAACTTATGTTTCTTATATATGCTTTCTCAGGTAAATTAATTTGTACTGGATCTGATGATGCGACCCTGAGGATATGGGATCCTAAGAGTGCCCAAAGTATACATGTGGTAAGAGGTGAGGCTTTTGGTTTCTGGCTGTTAATATCTTTGTTTCTTTTGAATTCCAAAATTAGGTGAAAACAAAAGCGGTAATCCTCCCTCCCCCTCTCCCTCTTCCTCTGATACAGCACAAAAAGGGGGTCGGGGGCATACAGATAGAAGGCATTCCGGCACTTGTAAAAAAAAAGGGTGTCGAAGGCTTCTAGCAATCGGAAACAAAATATGTGGCCATTGGGGGATGTGGCTGAGATACAAAGTACTGGATAAAAATCGTGGATTGAAGCATATGTTAATATATTGCTAGTTAGCATTTCTTTTCTTTCATCATCCTTGTTTGATGCTGATCAATGTCTTGCTTGTTTCATTCCTTTCATTATGTTATGTTGAGCCGTCTCTCTCTTCTCCCATTCCATTAAATGATGTCAGCACTGTTATCGGTGGCGAGATTTGTTGTCACTACGCTGATCTTTTATTAGAGAAACTTCTTTTTCTAGATTAATCTGATCTTATTATCGTTTTTGTTAATTTTTTGAAAAAATGTTTCTTCATTGTTGCAAGGTCATCCGTATCACACGGACGGACTGACATGCTTGACAATCAGCTCGGATTCTACTCTTGTTCTCACAGGCTCAAAGGATGGTTCTGCTCACATTGTGAATATAATTACTGGAAAGGTCAGAATTCTCGATAGATGATAATTTGCGCTTCACATTTCCCACAATGGTTTTTATGTAATTCATGCTTCCAGATCTTGGAAGCCGTTTTGTCTGATCACCGATTAATATTTTCTTTGTCAGGTTGTCGCTTCTCTGAGTGCTCATACAGATTCAATAGAATGTGCCAGCTTTTCCGCAAGGTTTTGTCTACTTCTGACATCTTTCTATTTCTTCATGTACTTCTACCCTTCATTCAAATGCCTTTATATACAGCTATGTGAATGTGCCTCGACCACTTGACTGTCGTATAGCAAATAACCTGAAGAAGAATCATGTTGTAAGCTAGCCTGAAAATGGTTTTACAGAAGAGACAGTAGTTATGTGGACATAGTCCAGGATAACATATTAGATCAACAAAAACAACACACCAATGTAATCCAGTGGGTTTTGAGGAGGGTGGAGAGTACGCATTCTTACCCTTGTATAGGTTGAAACCATTTATAATAATACAGTATGAGCGTAATATTAATAACAAGAATGAAAACTAAGTGACGCTTGACTATCTGCTACTAACCTTCTACCCTAATCCTCGACCTGTATAGTCTCCTATCTGGGGTCATGTCCCCGGTAAGCTGCAGGTAAGTCGTATCATGTCTAAATCACTTCTTCCCAATTCTTTCTTTGGTTTGCCACTACCTCTCACTAGACCTACCATAGCCAACCTCTCACACCTCCTCACTAGGGCATCTCCTCTGCACATGTCCAAATCATTTTACCCTCGCTCCCTCAACTTATCCACCACAGAGTTCACTCCAACCTTAGATCTTGATTGATAATCATGGATTGCATTCACTAAAAGAAAAAGATATCCAACAACGAAGGGAAAGCAGGTACCTAGAAGTGAGATTTTGGGCCTTAAAGATCAATGGTGACCGGAAAATCTGGTCGCCGCCTCATCCTTATAGCCTCCGTCGCAAAAGGTCAATAAGGACGGGGTAGACTAGCTGGTCCTTAAATTGTTTTTGTGACCAGTATAAAACTGGTCCTTAAAATGATTTTAGGGACGATGTCTCTGATCCCTAATTAAAGAGATTTCACGACCAAAAATCTGGTCCTGAAAACACTTTTAGGGACTATATTTACTAGTCCTTACTAGTAAAATCAACTGGTGCTTAAAGATTTCAACTACCGGTATGCTGTTCCTAAAAAAGCCAATTTGGACAAAGTGTGGTCCCTATATATGCACATGATCTTTAATTTTTGATTTTTGAAATTATAATACAATTACTAATGGCAATAATCAAATTACATATATGCAGAACTACAATAATCTGCTTTTATATTAAACATCATAATACACTAGTCATATGTCATTGTTTCCACAAATACTTTACGGAAGAAAAACAAACATACATTCTTTATCAATTAATATTAATGTAGATGTCTCGTTGGCTTATTCAGCTGCCTAGGCTCTCTGATTTTTAGCACCAACAATTACCATTTTTATAGTGTGTCGGGTCCAGCAGCTATTTCAAACACTCCCGAGTCCAGTTTGTGTCAAGCTCATAGAGGAGACTTGATCTTCACTTAGATTCCATCCTTTTAGGAGTGGAGAGAAGTGCCATATTTTGTCTAGTGTAAGGTTTGGGCATCAGCAATATCAGGCAGAGTGCGAGTCCTGGAAGTATGCTATTGACTGAATGTGATTGCGAGGCCAACAATGTGTTGATGACGTCTAGTAATTTAATGTAGCTGTAGTACAGCAGTAGTGAAGGATATACAAGATGTGACAGCATGAACTGAATTTAATTTAAATTCAAAGGAGCTAATTTGTTGGCAACGAAGATGATGTACAGGTACGTTTTTATGCAGAGTGTAAAGGCTTAATGACAACAATAATAACATACCCAGTGAATCCCACAAGTAGGTTCTGGGGACATTACGAGTACCTCATAAAGATAGAGAGGTTGTTTCCTAAAGACCCTCGGCTCAAATATATTAATCCCAAATTATTAAAAAAGAAAAAAGAAAAAAAATATAAAATAGCGGCTAAAGCGTAGAGCATTGTCAATTTTACGAGTAAAAAGACACAATAGAAGTAGTAGAATAATCGAAGATGACACAACTATAATGGCACGACTAATCCTAATCCTATGACTAACCTTAGCTCGTCTCTATATTTTCGTCCCTAAAGAGCCATTTTCTTGTAGTGATTCCTAGAATACTTGTTTCTATACTAGTAATTATTTCTGTTTTGCTAAATTAATATTTGACGCTTCAAATTTCTTTCATCATCTGAAATGACTTCCAGCGCACCTTGGGCTGCAACCGGAGGCATGGATAATAAGCTTATTATTTGGGACTTACAACAGTCCTTACCTCGCTCCGCATGTGAACACCCGGTATGAACTTCCTTGAACAAACAATTACTTCTGTAAATACTCTTTTATTTCAAGAAAGTTCTGTTCTGTAAAACCCAATTGGCATGCTGTTTAGGATGGCGTGGTATGCTTATTGTGGCTGGGGCAATGTAGATATGTGGCAACAGGTTGTGTTGATGGGAAAGTTCGGATATGGGACAGCCGTTCTGGAGAATGTGTGAGGACTTTTAGCGGACACGCTGATGCAATTCAGTCTCTAGCTGCATCGTCCAATGGGGAGTACCTCGTTTCTGTCTCTATCGATGAAACATCACGGGTATTTGAGATAGCAGAGTTCAACTAAAAAGAGACCCCCCACCCCCTTCTTTGTGTGTTATTGAAGAGTTCAAATAGTTACACTATTGCCTTGTCCTTGTTTTCAGATTTGAATTTAATATAGAACAAGAAGAAGCTAGAAATGTAACTCCCTTTTCAGCAATAAAATGTCTATCAATGGACAATATATTTACATGATCTATACTTGTCTACATGATCTTGATCTTCCACAAATTCTTCATCATCAGTCAATCAGCAATAGGGCATTGGACTCTTAGCATACAGAACGCGACGTTTAAAGTATTTCAAGTCTTTAGCAAATCGAAAAAATGGTCTCTGCAGTAGATTCTGAACTGATGGCCTCTTTGATGCTTTGCCAGAAAGACAATCCATCACCAACTCCTCAAAATCGTCGGAAAATTTCTTTCCTCTTTTATTTTGCACTACCTTCATCTTGTCCTTGAAATATCCCTCAACTTTCTTCATTTTCCCTTTCTCTTCTAAATGAATCTCCCACAGCACATCTTCCAACTTATCTGGCAATATCCTTGACCTCTGTATCTTCTTGATCAGTGCCTCCAATTCTTTGCGATGGTTTACTCTTATATTTCCATAGGCTAATTCTAGTGCTGCTATACCGACTAGCCAGATATCGGATTCAACAGTGTAACCATCATCATCTTGAAATAGAGATGATTGAGCTCGATTTTGATTATGATAATCAGAATCAGAATATTTTGCATGGTATACCTCCGGCGCCGCAGCCCATTCTGATAACAAGTATAGTGGTGGAACCTGTTGGAAATTCAGAAACACAAGTATTACAATTTGATACTAAAAAGAACTGTATCAATTATTGAAACCATACCGAAGGTCCACCAGGCCAAGATTTTACTTGAAGGCCAAGTTTTGGTACATGATTTTTTCCGATTTCAACAACTACAGGAAGATCAAGATCTGATTCGTAAATCGTAGCTGCAAATCCCAATTTGATTTCCACATTCGAAGCAGGGGGAGGTTTGAAGTTAACATAGATATTCCCAGCACTGAAACATTTATGAACCCGACCCGTATCATGAAGAATGAACAAACCCAGGAGCGCTTGTTTAAGAGCAATAGCAATACAATCCTCCGGTAATCCATACGGAAATCGAGTAGACAGAATGTAACGGAGCGATCCTTCAGACATATGAGGCAATGCAACGCACCATCCTCCTTTGAATTCACGAATATACCATCTCTCGACGTGAATAATGTTCTCATTCGGGATCGATTTTCTCGCCTCCTTGCTCTGATCAGCTTCTTTTCCGCGTCGGATGTACTTGACGGTGGAGTAACCGGCGGGAAGGAGTCGGCCCTTGATGGCACTGTGATTTGTGTAGTAAGAAGCTTTGTAGATGAAATCGAAACCGCAAGTTCCGATTACTTTTTGGAGAATCTACTTAGTGCCTGAGATTGAATCCATGAGGATTTTTCCGGTTGCAGGACGGTAGGCCATTATAGAGTCGTCCCCACGGCGTTTACCCATTTTTTCCGGTGATTTTTTTTTCTTATGAAGAAATGGCGCGCATAACCATTTTCAGTTATCTGTTTTAATTTTTTTTTCACTCGCCACTTTTTAAAATAGCAAAAAGAAAAAATTTAGTTGTATGTTAAAAAAAATATTTTTTTTTCAATAATACTATTACTGATGATTTTTTTTTTTTTTGGGGGTAATTCAGATGTAATACTTAGTCCAAGCCGTAGCCTATAGATTGGTTACATGCCATAGAGTTTGAAACAAGGAAAATTTACCATATTATTTTACACTATTCTTAAATATTCCCAATTAATTTTAAAAATTTCTAAAGTCTTTTTTTTTCATAATTTCGCTCCACACTACTGATACGCCCCCATCTCCTTCTTCACGAAACTTTTTGTTTCGGCTAAAATCAAGCTAAACGTGATTCAGTAATCGCTAACTTCTCTCCAATTCAATCGATATTTTCTCCCATCTATTATCAATTTTAAATTTCAACATCAAGTTAGGTTAACTTCATCTTCCCTATTCCAATTTCATATGGTTTCTTTTGAAATTCACTGGCAAATTCATTTTTTTTCAACTATCATATACTTGATACGTATGGATCCTCCATCCTTTAGCATTGGACTCACTCAATTAGAGGAAGAACAAGTTATTCAAGATGGTGTGTATGTCTCTGACGATGAGTTTTTTCAGGAAAACATATCTATACACACCCATGATCTTATGGCCATGAAGAAAAAGGAAGAAATCAAGTCGCACAAGGACAAAAGCTTCAACTTCAAAAACCTCAGATCCCAAAATCCCAAAAAAGTCGAAGAAGAAAGTTGTTGTCGTAATTAATCGACCGTCTTTGCCTAAGTTTTTTCAAACACTTTAGCTAGCAACGATTTTAAAAATCGGTGTTTGATTCAATATGAAAATATAGTGATTTATGTGGATAGTATGTATCTTGTATATTTTTATTTTTCTGCAAGTTGTTTATGGTGATTCATTAGCACCATATTGGGTGAATACAATAATTCATTAGGACTATTTTTATTTGTTATAGGGGAGATGATTTATTTGATGTATCAAACAAAGATGATACACTATGCAATGAATTATGTTAGTTGGTTCATTCTTTTTAGGACATAAAACTGACTTGGTGATTCAATGGGTATGTATTGGTTGACTTGGTGATTTATTGGGTTGGTTCATTCTTTTGGGACATAAAACTGACTTGGTGATTCATTGGGTATGTATTGATTGACTTGATGATTCATTGGGTTGTTAATTGGTTCATTCTTTTCGGACATAAAATTAACTTGGTGATTCATTGAGTATGTATTGGTTGACGTGGTGATTCATTGGGTTGTTTCATTTAGAAAAATATAGTGATTCATTGTGTGTAGTATGTATCATGTATTTTTTTTTTTTTATATTTGTGAGTTGTTTATAAATTTTTATGGTAATTCACTAAACATGGTGATTTATTGGGACATAAATTTTTTATATTTGTGAGTCGTTTATAATTCATAGATCTTTAGTTTGATATATTATGTGTCACATAACTCATTATATTTTGAGAGATACGATGATTTGAACTTGACCCTTCTATGAACTTATATCGAAACTTAGCCGATGAAAATGTTTTCAACTTATCTTGGCTTTGGGTGTCCCTTATGACCTCAAACCACATCCAACACCCTTAAAGTACTAAGGAACCTTACCATACATTCACAACCTTGAAGTAATTGGATCACCCAATTTCATAGAATTTCATATCGAACTTCAATAAGGAAGGAAGGTTTTGACTCGACTTTATGTTAAAAGATTTTTGTGACCTTTATTCATCTCAAATCTATCATTCCCTATAGAATAGACTTTAATACCTATATGGAAGGTTAAAACACTTGGTATGATTCCATACGCATAAGAGAAACGTTCAGATCTTAGCTTAGAAATTTTCAAGGTATTATTATTTTGTAGCACTTAATATAAATAAAGGGTAAAATAGTAAAGTTTACTGGTGTATTAATGATTTCTTAATCATTGTGTAAAATTGAAAGTGCCCATATAATATTGGACGGAGGAAGTAGTAGGTTGCCGATTAGAAACATATTCACAACCTCTTGCACATCAATTTCAATATACAAGGGGGAGAAATAATCAACTTAACATGATTGATAATCAATTATAGTATGGCATTCCAATTTTTACTCAATTTGTATATCCAACAGGATAATAACTAGATTTAGCCACAGAGAGAAGTCAGACACAAAACAGAATCTATCAATATTGTAACAATATGCCCTTTGTCATCAGCTATAGCGTGTTTTCTGGTGTAACAGTGAATCTATACTATGAATGGGCAATATATTCACATGGTTTCATACTTGTCTAGATGATCATCATCAATCAATCAACAATAGGGCATTGGACTCTTAGCATACAGAACGCGACGTTGAAAGTATTTCAAGTCCTTAGCAAACCGAAAAAATGGTCTCTGCAATAGATTCTGAACTGATGGCCTCTTTGATGCATTGCTAGAAAGACAATCCATCACCAACTCCTCAAAATCGTCCGAAAATTTCTTTCCTCTTTTATTTATCACTACCTTCATCTTGTCCTTGACATATCCCACAACTTTCTTCATTTTTCCTCTCTCTTCTTCTACATTAATCTCCTCAAGCACATCTTCCAACTTATCAGGCAATGTTCTTGACCTCTTTATCTTCTTAATCAGTGCCTCCAATTCTTTCCGATGGCTTATTCTTAAATTCCCATAGGCTAATTCCAGTGCTGCTATACCGATTAGCCAGATATCGGATTCAACAGTGTAGCCATCATCATCTTGAAGTAGAGATGATTGAGCTGGATTCACATGACCATCAGGATCATAATATTTTGCATGGTATACCTCCGGCGCCGCAGCCCATTCTGATACCAAGTTTAGTGGTGGAACCTGTTGGAAATTAAGATATAAGAGTTAAAATCCAGAAACCTTCAAACCAGGGGCGGAGCTACATTCACCTAAGATGGTCAAATGAATATGGTTCGTCCGAAAACTTTTTCAAATATATAGGTTAAATCGCCAACCCATGTTCTAAGAGTAGAACACCATTGACAAAAATGCTGCTTCAAACTAGTAGGAATAATATTCATGATCGGAGTAATATTTACGAGTTGTGAAAAAAAACAGAAACTGCTCTAACAAACCAAATCACATCATATTATCAACTAATAACACATTTCAAAACCTTAATTTAACTAAAAAAATTGTATTAACTAGTTAATTAATTATTGAAACCATACCGAAGGTCCACCAGGCCAAGATTTTACTTGAAGGCCAAGTTTTGGTACATGATCTTTTCCGATTTCAACAACTACAGGAAGATCAAGATCTGATTCGTAAATCGTAGCTGCAAATCCCAATTTGATTTCCACTTTCGAAGCAGGGGGAGGTTTGAAGTTAACATAGATATTCCCAGCACTGAAACGTTTATGAATCCGACCCGTATTATGAAGAACAAACAAACCCAGAAGTGCTTGTTTCAGAGCAATAGCAATACAATCCTCCGGTAATCCGTAGTGAAATCGAGTAGACAGAATGTAACGGAGCGATCCTTCAGACATATGAGGTAATGCAACGCACCATCCTCGTTCGAATTCATGAACATACCATTTCTCGGCGTGTATAATGTTCGCTTTCGGGATCGATTTTTTGGCATCCCTGCTCTGATCGGCTTCCTTTCCGCGTCGGATGTACTTGACGGTGGAGTAACCGGAAGGATGGAGTTGGCCGTTGATGGCATCGGCAATTGTGTAGTTGGAAGCTTTGTAAATGAAATCGGAACCGCAAGTTCCGGTTACTTTTTGGAGAATGTACTTGGTGCCTAGGATTGGATCTATGAGGACTTTTCCGGTTAATGGACGGTAGGCCATCATGGAGTCGCCGCCGCCGCCGCGTCTACCCCTTTTTCCCGGTGATTTCTTGTCTTCGGGAGAATTATGAAGAAATTGAGGGGAAGTTCAGAGAGTACAATGTGATCAATGCCAAAAAGCTGTTAGAAATGGCGCGCATAACCATTTTCAGTTAACTGATTTTTATATTTTTGCTTTTCGACACCTATTTTCATGAATGAACTCATTTGAAATAAGAGTTAATTGTTAGTATTCTTATAATGCAATTCTATTGACTATCGAAAAAAGAAGTTTCTTATGATCGTTTAAATAATAAAATTATAATTTAGTCGTATTACAACAACATGCTCGTTGAACTTCCACAAGTGGGATCTAGAAGGATAAAGTGTACACACAACTTACAACTGCATAGAGAATATTTTTAAAAGATCCTCGTCTCAAATATATTAGCCCCAACTACATAGAAAGGATGTTTTCGGAAGATCCTCGACTCAAATATTTTAGCCCAGAGAAGAAAAATATTGAATATAAAATAGCAACTAGAATGAAAAAGTAGTGACAATTCTATAAATAAAATAAACAACAATAATATACCCTGTGAGATCCCACAAGTGAGATCTGAGGAGGGTAAAATATACGCAGACCTTACTACTATCTTATAGAGATAGAGAGATTGTTTTCGAAAGACCCTCATCTCAAAAATATCAAGCCCCAAAAACAGAAGATACTAGATATGAAAAAAAGAAAACTGATTAAAGTGGAAAGCCAATGATAATATATAAATATAATAAAAGTAACAAATATAAGGCAAAAAATAACAACACAAGATATAAAGACACTACTAATCTTGCTAACCTACTATATCACAAGGCTAGACAACATCCTTCCCCTATAAGCCTCTTAACCTTCTACCATAATATGCGACCTCCACTTCTTTCTATCTAAGGTCATGTCCTCGGTGAGATGAAGTTTTACCATATCCTGTCTAATCACCCTCCCTAATACTTTTTCGGTCTACCTTTACCTCTCTGCGTAACCCCTATATCCAATCTCACACACCTCCTATCTAGAGCGCCAGTACTTCTTCTCTGCACATGTCCAAACCATCACAGTATCGCTTCTCTCATCTTGTTTACCACGAAGGTCACTACTAACTTCTCCCGAATGGTTTTATTCCTAATCTTATCACCTCAAGTGTGTCCGCACATCCATCTCAACATCCTCATCTCCGCAACCTGCACCTTCTGGATATATGAGTATATGAGTTTTTGACTGGCCAACACTCTACCCCATACAGCAACGACGATCTAACTACCATTCTGTAAAACTTACCTTTAAGTTTAGGTGGTATCTTCTATTACACAATACTATATAGGCAAGCCTCCACTTCATCCATGTTGCTCCAATACGATGTGTGACATCATCATCGATATCACCACTAACCTGGATGATGGACCCAAGATATTTAAAGATATCTTTCTTGGGAATAGGTTGAGTGACAAGCATCACTTCAATGCTCGCTCCTTCCCTTGCCACACTAAATTCGCACTCCAAGTATTTTGTATTGGTCCTGCTCAATTTGAACCCTTTGGATTCCAAAGTATGTCTCTAAACCTCCAACCTATCATTAACTTTATCCCTGGTCTAATCAATTAGTACTATATCATCTGCAAATAACATACACTATGGAACCTCCTTTTGGATATACCGTGTCAAGTCATCACTAAGAAAAAAAAAAGGGCTTAGCACAAATCCTTGATGAAGTCTCATCTCAACAGGAAAATACTCTGAGTCTCTTCCCGATATCCTTACCCGAGTTTTGGCTCCATCATACATGTCCTTTATCAACCTAATATATGTTATTGGAATACTTTTCACCTTTAGACACCTCCATAGGACATCTCTCGAAATTTTGTCATAGGCCTTCTCAAGATCAATGTATACCATATGAAGGTCCCTCTTTCGTTCTTTATATTTCTCCACTAATTTTCAAAAAAGATGAATTGCTTCATTAGTCGATTGCCTCTACATCAATCGAACTGATTCTCGAAAATAAACACTACTCTCCTCAACCTCATCTCCACCACTATCTCCCAGACCTTCATGGTGTGGTTTAACAACTTGATATCCCTATAGTTGTTATAATTTTAAAATATCACCCTTGTTCTTATACAATAGAACCATCGTACTTCTCCTCTACTCATCGGGCATCTTAGTAGTCTTCAAAACAGCATTAAACAACCTACTCAACCACTCCATACCATCCTTATCCGTGCTCTTCCAAAAATCCACTAGAATCGCATCGGGTCTGATCGCTATCCCTTTGTTCATCCTATTAATAGCATGTCTAACCTCCTCAGCCTTGAAACGCTTGCAGTAGCCAAAATCTCGATCACTATCAAAGTGCACCAAATCACCTAACTCAAAATCTCTATCTCTTTTTTCATTTAAGAGTCTGTGAAAATAAGCTTTTCATCTTTACTTAATAGAAGTCTCATGCACCAACATCTCATCAACCTTATCCTTGATGCACTTCACTTAATCTAATTCGCGATCTTTTCTCTCTCTCTCTTTCGCTAGCCTATACAACCTCTTGTCCCCGTCTTTTTCTCCTATTCAGCATACAAATGTTCAAATGTTATGGTCTTAGCACTAGTGACTGCTGTCTTTACTTCTGCCTTCGCCGTCTTATAGATATCCTCAAGCATTCGTTTTTCATCCTCATCCGTCTATATATGCTACCTTCTTAGCCTTCACTAAATTGATAACACATGTCCTTGACCTCATACAAATTTAACTTTACTGTTTTCCCGATGAACAATTACAGTGTGGCATTCCAATTTTTACTCAATTTATGACTTAGCCTTGACATTGTTTCCATTTTAAGAGAGAAGAAAAGTTCATACGATCATTTGAATATCCAACAAGACAATAACTAGATTTAGCCACAGAGAGAACACAGACACAACAGAATCTATCAATATTATGAACCTATATTTTCTTTTCTGTATATATGTAACAATATGCCCTTTGTCAGCAGCAATAAAGTGTTTTCTGGTGTAACAGTGAATCTATCTAGCAACCAATACTATGAATGACCTATATATTTACATGGTTTTATACTTGTCTAGATGATCTTGATCTTCCACAAATTGTTCATCATCAGTCAATCAACAATAGGGCATTGGACCCTTAGCATACAGAACGCGACGTTGAAAGTATTTCAAGTCCTTAGCATTCCAAAGAAATGGTCTCTGCAGTAGATTCTGAACTGATGGCCTCTTTGACGGTTTGCTAGAAAGACAATCCATCACCAACTTCTCAAAATCGTCCGAAAACTTCTTTCCTCTTTTACTTTTCACCACCTTCATCTTGTCCCTTACATATCCCACAACTTTCTTCCTTTTCCCTTTCTCT
This sequence comes from Solanum clarkiae, assembly GCA_011800125.2. Lineage (NCBI taxonomy): Eukaryota > Viridiplantae > Streptophyta > Magnoliopsida > Solanales > Solanaceae > Solanum > Solanum clarkiae. Next base: position 4,016,962 of record JAABOM020000101.1, read on the forward strand.
TGTTTTACATTAACCTCCTCAAGCACATGTTCCAACTTATCTGGCAATGTCCTTCTCCTCTTTATCTTCTTTATCAGTCCTTCCAATTCTTTCCGATGGCTTATTCTTAAATTTCCATAGGCTAATTCCAGTGCTGCTATCCCAACTAGCCAGATATCGGTTTTCGCAGTGTAGCCATCCTCATCATCTTGAGATTGAGATGATTGAGCTCGATTTTGATTACGATCATCAGCGTCACAATATTTTGCATAGTATACCTCCGGCGCCGAAGCCCATTCTGCTAACAAGTCTAGTGATGGAACCTGTTGGAAATTAAGAAACAAAAGTATAGTAACTGGTATTACAACATCAACATTGGCTAATTATGATCACAATAGTAAAAAAAGATAAAGAACATTACTATTGTTTGCAAATTATACAACAAGTGGAATCCCACAAGTACCACTACCTCACAAAGAGGCTGTTTCTGGGAATCCTCGTCTCAAAAACCCATACTAATACAATTTTGTCTAGATACTCTTCAATACAAGTGATATTCATGATCAGATTAACGTTAAAATAGTAGATTATGAACTAACAACACAATTTAAACACCTTAATTTAACTAAAAAGAACTGTATTAATCAGATTGAAAGCATACCGAAGGTCCACCAGGGCCAGAATTTTCTTGAAGGCCAAGATTTATTTCCTGATTTTGTCCTTGTTCAATAACAACAGGAGTATCAAGATCCGAATCGTAAATGGTTGATCCATATCCCAATCTGATTTCCACAGTCGAATCAGGGGGCGGTGTGAAGTTAACATAGATATTCCCAGTACTGAAACATCTATGAGGCCGACCCCAATGATGAATCTCAAACAAAGCCAGAAGCGCATGTTTAAGAGCAATAGCAATACAATCCTCTGGTAATCCGTAGTGAAATCGAGTTGACAGAATATAACGAAGCGATCCTTCAGACATATGAGGCAATCCGACGAGGAATCCAGTTGAGAATTGACGAATAGACCAATTGTGAACGACGATAACAGTGTCCGAATGCCGGTGCGCTTCTGACGCCCTTTTGCTCCGAATGTCGTCTTCGTCTCTCCTTCGGAGATACTTGATGGTGGTGTAACCGGTAGGGAGAAGACTGCCGCTGGCTCTGGTTCTGCGTGTGTAGTAACAAGCTTGGTAGATGAAATGGAATTTCCAAGTTCCGATTACTTTTAGGAGAACATACTTAATGTCATTGCGTGGTTCGTTTATGACTCTTCCAATTGAAGGACGGTAGGCTATTGTGGCGATTACGCCGCCGCGAGTATCCATTTTTTCCGGTGAGAAGAAATCAAGATGGAGAAGAAGATGGAAGTTTCCAGAGTATTTATATGAAGAAATTAGAGCCAAAATGGCGCGCATAACCATTTTTCAGTTTTCTTTTCTTCTTTTTTGTCCTTTTCTGTTTTCTTTATTTTTTTGCTTTATTTCTTTTCAATCCTTTTTGGCCTTAGATAGAAAGGAGTAGAGGTCGCGAATTAGAGTAGCAACCTAAGTTCTGATTCCCCTTTCTACCTCTCCTTAGTAGCAGTAGTTTTTGGTATTATTTTAACATTAATATCCCTTTTTAAATTCATTGTTTGCCTGATATGCGGCAGTTTGTCATGTTTACAAATTGTCTTATACTATCAATTGCTAATTACATTTATGGTCCCCCCTCGCCCCCTTTTGTCAGCTACCTCGCCAGGTTTGCTCCTTTCATATGTTATTTACTTGTATTCATATGCTAATCCTTTTATTCATATGTTGTTATCTTTTACTCATATGTTATTCACTCACTCTTATTTTGATCATATCATATCTAGGTATTTCTGCTTATGGGTTTGAGCTGAGGGTTCCAGGAAACAGACTCTCTATCTCTATGAGGTAGTGGTAAGGTCTGCGTACCATATACCCTCTCCAGACCCCACTTGTGAGATTTTACTGGGTATGTTATTGTTGTTGTTGTTGTATAAAGAATCATGACTTGTTTTTATGTACTGTTTTCTAGTTCTAATATAACTAGTGTGCTAGCACGGGTCCAATATAAATTATATTTTAGTCTCAATTTATATGATATTGATAGATTTTTTTCTATATTTTGAAAGATATTGTGAAATTATAATTGAAGCAGCTAAAGAAATATTATGAAGTCATTGAAGTAGACACGTCAATATGTAGCTGTCTTGAAAAAATTAAATTAAAAAGCTCATAAATTATTTTTATTGGTCCACCGAAAGCTGCTCAAGCAAGCAACCAATATAAATTATTTTTTAGTCTTGATTTATGTGATCGATATATTTTTATCTATATTTTAAAAAGTCTTATAAATTTATAATTGAAGCAGCTAAAGAAATATTATGAAGTAATTGAAGCAGACACGTCAATACACAGCTATCTTGAAAAGATTAAATTAAAAAGACCACGAAATATTTTTTATCAGCGCTATATAATAAAGGAGAAAAAGCAGATAACTAAAGCAGATAGGACAATCAGAAATTGCTCAAATAAACAGCTATTACCGAAAGCTGCTAAATTAATTTCTTATACATAAATAGTAATAATACTAATAATGTTTATTTAAATGGAATATATATATGTCTGAGCTACAGTTGAAATTTTAATACTTCCTCCATTTAAGCCTCTTTAGAAATAATGATCAATAGGAGTATTTTATCATAATGTTCATATAAATTAATGTATAATTTTTGGTGTTGAGAAATGATTTAACAAATAAATTACTGATATTAAGGATGAAATAAAAATATAAATAATAATTTTTAAATATATTTAAAAGACAAAAAAAATTATTTATTTAAATGGAACGACTCTTTTTTTAATTAATTTTATGATTTGGTGTATTAAGTGACAAGGTATATGTTAATGTCAAGATTTACTATGTAAAAAAAAAACGGAGTATTGAGAGAGAGTGTATGTATAATTTTTTTAAAATCGTAATACATCTTATCATGTAATTTTTAAATATAAGAATTAAGCGTGCGTAACACGTGTCACACTATAAGTCAATGTGTAACACGTGCCATACAATAAGTTAAGGTGTAACACGTGTCACGCTATCAGTTGAGGTGTAACACGTATCACACCATAAGACAAGGTGTAACACGTGTCACACTATAAGATAAGGTGTAACACGTATCACACTATAAGTCAACATGTAATAAGTATCACTCTACCATATTCGTCAAGAGTCACTCTTGCATCGTTAGCAAGATAATTTATTTAAGCTACTTATAAGCTATCGATCAATTAGGTTCGGTGAAAGCTCAATTTCATGAATTTGACTCCTCTTTATTTTGATTGTCTTTTTTTTTTTTTTAATAAGTTCTTACTAAAATTAGAGACACTAGACGTGAGTTAAAGATAACATTTAAAATTTAATTAAATAAAGTGAAATAATCATGATTTAACTAATTAATAAATATATACTATTATCAGTTTAAAGCTCTTTTTGTCAAATTTCTGAACTCTTTTTTCCTCTGTCCAAAATAACATTTGTTGTGAAAAGGAATTGGCAACAACTAGGGAAATTATATATATATATATATATATATATATATATATATATAAAGGTTTACAGAAAAAGTAGTTCGTGTTTTATTTATATAAAAAATAGTTAAAAT
>JAABOM020000101.1:4020715-4140357 GCA_011800125.2 Solanum clarkiae
CCACCCAAATGGAATCAAAACCTTTTCTAGTCTTGGGCAACCCAACCACAAAATCCATATTAATCACCTCCCACTTCTGAGTGGGAATCTCTATGTCTTGGGTTAGGCCACCCAGCCTTTGATATTCGGCTTTGACTTGTTGACAACTATGGCATCCGAAAATGAATTTGGCAATGTACCTCTTCATGACTCCTTACCAATGCACATCTCTCAAATCTCTATACATTTTAGTGGAACCAGGGTAGATAGAATAAGAAGAATTATGGGCATCGTCAAGGTTCTTCTTCTTCAAACCATCAATACAAGGCACACACAACCTACCTTGGTACCTAAGGGCACTGTCTATCCCTTGGGAGAAAACCTCTACTTTTCCCTCTTTCATCAAGGCCTTCAATTTAAGCAAGGAGGAGTCAAGATCTTGTTTTGCTATCACCTTATCAACCAAGGAAGACTTAGACCCATCAACAACAACCACACCATCGTCACTAATCTCTTCCAACCTAACCCCTAATCTAGCCAATCTATGCACCTCTCTAGCCATTTCCCTATCATCGTTATCAACATGAGCTAGGCTACCCTTGGACACCCGACTCAAAGCATCTACCACCACATTTGCCTTACCTGGATGATAATGCACATTCATGTCAGTCTTTAAGATGTTTTAGCCACTTTCTTTGTCTCAAGTTGAGATTTTTTGAGTGAAGACATATTGGAGGCTCTTATGATCGGTGAATACATAAACATACCCCATACAAATAATGATGCCAAATCTTTAATGCAAACACAAAATCGCCTAACTCTAGATCATGGGTAGGGTAATTCCTTTCATGTACCTTAAGTTGTCTAGAGGCATAGGCTATGACCTTACTATTTTGCATTAGCACACAACCCAAACCAACTCTAGATGTATCACAACACACAACAAAATCCTCAAGCCCATCCGGTAGTGACAATATAGGAGCGGACCTAAGCCTATCCTTCAATGTTTGAAAGGTTCTCTCATATTTATCGGTCCACACAAATGTAACCTTCTTTTGAGTCAATTTGGTCATAGGGGAAGTAATGGAGGAGAACCCATTCATAAATCTTCTATAGTAACCCGCAAGGCCCAAGAAGCTCCTAATATCCGATGGGGTCAATGGTCTAGGCCAATTCCTAATCACATTGGTTTTCTTGGGATCCACTTTTATACCATCCACCGACACCACATGACCCAAGAATGCAACCTCCTTCAACCAAAATTCACACTTATCATATTTAGCATACAATTTCTCCTTCCTCAATCTTTGCAACACCACCCTCAAATGACCCATATGCTCCTCCTACTATGTGAATAGATCAATATATCATCAATGAAAACCATAACAAATGAATCAAGGTAAGGATTGAAGACCCTATTCATTAGGTCCATGAAGATGTCCGGTGTAGTGGTCAACCCAAACGACATCACAACAAACTCATAATGCCCATATCTTGTCCGAAAAGCTGTCTTGGGAATGTCACACTCCCTCACCCTCACTTGATGGTACCCAGACCAAAGATCAATCTTAGAGAAGAAGCTAGCCCCTTGCAATTGGTCAAACAAGCCATCAATCCTTGAAAAAGGATATCTATTCTGTATATTGACCCTATTGAGTTGCCGGTAATCAATGCACATCCTAAGCGACCCATCCTTCTTTTTCACAAACAACATCGGAGTACCCCAAGGTGATTGACTAGGTCTGATAAATCCCTTTTCCAACAAATCTTTCAATTGTTCCTTTAACTCCTTTAACTCCGCTGGGCCATACGGTAAGGGGGAATAGAGATAGATTGAGTGTTGGGAAGGAGATCTATGCCAAAATCTATCTCTCTTTCAGGAAGGACACCGGGAAGGTCATTTTGGAAGACATCAAGAAACTCTTTTACAACCATAACCAACCCTATGGAAGGGACTTTGGACTCCACATCTTTAACCCTCATAAGATGATATAAACACCCCTTAGAAATAAACCTATGGGATTTAATGCATGAGATGAATCTACCCTTGACCACAACATCTTGACTTTCCTACTCAAGGACTGGTTCATTAGGGAATTGAAACTTGACCCTACGGGCTTTACAATCAATAGACGCATAGTAGGCACGCAACCAATCTATCCCAAGAATGACATCAAAATCTACCATGTCTAATTCAACAAAATCGTACGGCAACAACTTATGAAAAATGCAAATAGGACAACTCCAACAAATTTTCCTAGCAACAATAGATACACCAATAAGAGTAGACACTTCATATGACTCATGCAACAACTCGGGGACAACATGGAACTTTTTAGCAAAAAGAGGGGTTATAAAGGAAAGAGTGGCACCCGGATCAATCAAAGCATACACATCAAAGTCATAGATTTTCAGCATACTGGTAACAATCCTCTTTCCTTCCATGTAGAGCATAAAATCGAGTGTACCTTGGGGCACCACCTTGAGGATGACCTCTCCCCAATGGGACCGCATTAGCACCCCGGACCTTGCCACAATTTCTTGGACAATCTACCTTCTTGTGACCAAACTCCCCACATTCATAGCATGCAATAGAACACTTCAAACATGGGCCTTCATGGCTCCTTCCACATTTAGGATATAGAATAATATGAGCCATCCCACCAACACCTTGAGGCCTAGGGAAGTCATTGGCAAACCCCCTATTAGTAGCATGAGGAGGCCTTTGGCCTTGATAAAATTTATCACCCTTTAGGAATTTACCCTCACGTCGGGCCCTCTTATCCTCATGCCCCCTTCTCTTTCTCAATTTCTCTTCATCCATTTGCTCGGCATAGGTCATCAACCAAGATAAGTCCGTGTCACTAATTAGCATGGTGGACTAATATTCCTCACTTACCAAGTTAGAGACCCCTATCTTGAACTTATTCATCCTAGATCTAGGATTGGCCACCAAATGAGGAGCATACTTTGAAAGTTAATTAAACTTGAGGGCATACTCCCTCACACTCATAGCACCTTGTTTAACGCTCATATACTCTACCAACTTTGCTTCCCTAAGCTCAAGGGGGAAAAACCAGTTAAGGAAAGCCAATTTGAACTCCTCCCAAAGCACCACATTACCAACCCCCTTCTCACCCTTCCATTGGTCATACCATATTTGAGCTACCCCTCTAAGTTGGTACACCGCCAACTCTGCCTTTTTATTCGGTCCAACACCCATGATATTCAATATTTTTTAGAACTCATCAATGAACTCTTGTGGATCTTCATCCACCTTTGACCCATAGGAAACTAGAGGATTCATCCTCATGAATTCTCTTACCTAGCTCCCAGGATAGTAGCATGAGGGGCTTGGGCCTCTTGGACTTGATTGACCACCATTTGGGAAAGCATAGTGAGAGCATCTCGGAGCTCACCATTGGTAGGTTGCTCCTTGGGAGTTTGGTCCCTTCGTCCGCGAGTGTTTGGCATGATCTAGCATAGCAAAGAACAATTGTTAGGTGAAAAAACTCACTACAACTCTATAGCACGATGTGGAACATGAAGAAGAGAAATTTTCCCAGAATGCTTCATAGCCTCCTACTCATAGTCATGACACGCTTCACAACTATGAATAGGACTTTAATCGACGCGGTGGGTTGGACTCCATGCATATATCAACCTAGTGCACTGATACCAAGCTTGTCAAGTCCCAATCCTAGGGCCTAGATGTGACACAATGCAAGGGGAACCCAAAGGGACCCCAAGCAAGCCTCTTAGATTATCATTACACATCCTTGGTCGCGGAAGCAATAAATCAAGCATCAAGAGATAAAAGAATGGGGAAACTAGGGCTAAGGGAAAACACTTTCATGTCATCATAATCAAGAGACAATAGTCAACTCATATCCTAATATATAATATGTCCAAAAATCACCTCTACTACGTAGATAAGAGCGGGGGCCAAGACAAAGCAACCGGGCTCACCCTCATAGCAAATAGAATATAAAAAAGAGTGTCTCAATACATAACAAGAGAGAGAGAGAGAGAGAGAGAGAGAGAGAGTATGCTATGGTCCCCAAATAGGAGGACTCACCAACTAGCTTGAGTAGCACTGAACTAGCCATCTGGAAGAGGATTATCAATTTAGGTATCGGTTCCTACATGGTGACATCATGTTGGCATAAAGTATATGTTAATATGTTTGAATGTACTAAGTATGTAGGATGCAATGAAACAACAGATAGGCATCATAATCAAAATACGTAATATCAAGCAATAGGCATAATATACAATATGACATGTATTATCAATGCTTAAGTAAAACATGCTTAAGTAACTCATGCTCATATAGGATATCATTTGTGAAGACTAGACCAAACTAGATTTCAAAAGTATAAACACCTTGGTGGTTGTGTGGTATAAACCTCTCAAACGGTTGATGATAATCAGACCTTATCAACACAGTGATAAAGTATAAACCCCTCGCATAGTTGATGAGTATAAACCCCCAACATGGTTACCCGGGCTCTTGTCCCCCCCGGATCGGGTATGGTCTTATGCAACACTTTATATAGAGTATATCACATACATAAGCTCATTTTATCATCAAATAGTCATTCATATCATCTCTCATGCTTTGCACCTTTAACTCCCCAAGAGAACACATTCGAACATTTTATCAAGCACTTAGAGGGTGTGAAGTAGTAGTATAAAACCATGCAAATTAGAGTTGAAATCATGCAAGAAAATCTATTATAAAACCATAAATCAACACCTTGCAACACCCTCAAGACATATACATCAAATATACTCATCAAATCTTACAATAGATCCAAGATTTATAGCTCAAAACATAGCAAAACAGTCACAACTTTACATAGCTTTAACATATGGGTAGTGAATTTCATAATGATCAAAACTCATTTGTAAATCAACTTTAAATCATGCAATTTATGTAAAGGTGTGGGTATCATGGGTGAAAGGAACCCATAAAAGAAACTCACATACCTTAGCTTATAGATGAACTTGGTGAAGATTGGAGATGGAGACTTGAAGCTTGGAGGAGAACCTTGAAGAAGAACCTTAGCTTGGGATGAGGGTTTAGGACACTAGAATTTGGGAGTCAAAATATGGCTAAGTGTTTTGAGTGAGTATTGTGGAATGTTTGGGATGATATGAGGGTGAAATAAGACTAAGTATAGGTTAAAATACGTTTGGGAAAACTTAGGCCCAAGACGCCAAAGCCTTAGACCGAGATAGAAATCACTGGTAGCGTAATATGAACCTGTCACAGAGGCCAAATTAACACATGTATGCGATAGCTGCGCATCACGGTGCTGTTGTAGATCGTCTTTGGAAATTGAAAATTAAAATTGCTAATCGTTTGATCTAAAATCATGGTTAGACCCTCACCCCCTAATTTTGACCCCCTGAAAGAGAATGTGAAGTCAGATATTTGAAATAACAAATGAATTTTGAGATGTATGGAATTAAAAATTTCGAGCATTCTGAGGTACATTTTTGGGAACTTTTTGGGGTCATTTTAAAAACTCCCATCAAATATCAAGAGAGATCATAGTTTTGTATCTTAAAATATGCATAATCATAATAGATAAATCACCTCATCATATAAACTTAAAAATGAGCAATCATATGTCCCCAATGTAGTACATGATTATAATCACTAATGAATAATACCATAAGCAACACAACTTGGAAATATGTAATTTTCATGGAAATGAAAGGTTGGGCTCATGGGTGAGAGGTACCTATGAATGAAAAAACCCACATACCTTAGACTTTGAGTTTCTTGAAATTGAGTTGTGAAATACTTGAAGTTTGGAAGTGGGTCTTAGAATCCAAAGCTTGCTCTTAAGTTTCCTGGAATTTTTATTAGGGTCTTGAAGGAGGCTCTTGAGAGAATTTGAGAGTGTATGTGAGATGAGAGTAATGACTTTGATCCTTTGGGATAGGTTTTAAGTCTTTTGGGGAGGTTAAGATAGCATTGGAAGTCTAAAAAGGTCATTAGAGTAGATTAAATTCACGAAAATGCCATTAATGAACGGATGGAAAAAGTGGCAAAGTGTCACCTCACTTGAGGTTACACTAGTTGTGTGGCACTTCTCGGGCCATGTGGAGTGCCCATGAGATGGGACTTAGACAAAAAAATTGGAACTGGAACATTTGGGAAAAAGTTATAGTCAATGTCACTTTGACCGACCATTTTCACAGGACGTGTGGTGCTTCACGGTCCGTGTAGTGGTTCGTCCAACTAAACTTAGAGAAGAAAATTGTGGCCCGGCCACCCCACGCCCAAGTTGATGGTTCGTGAAGCATGCCACGGCCCGTGAAGATGGCCGTGGCACCCCACTTAGTCAAAAACTCCCCTCTTGCTCACTCTTCCTCACTTGCACACACTCCACGACCGGCCACACGGTTAGTGGAAAGCCACACAACCCATGCCACCGGTAGTGTCACACTCCTTAGACCCAAAATGGTCTTTTCCAGGTCAAGGATGGGCTCGTCCAACGCCTCACTGTCCATCTAAGAGCCCATATGGTTTCACTGCATGGGAGGGTCTCACAAAAAATGGTCATAACTCCTTCATCTGACCTCGTAGTGAGGTGAACCGAGTGATTTGGAAAGTTAACTCAAAGAGCTTTCATTAGACATGTCGTGTTCCATCCAGTTCCAAGTGTACTTAAAGTTATGCTCATTTAAAGTTAACCCTTGCATGAACCGACACCCGAAACTCAACTCGTAGGGAAGTCTTGGTTTTGTGTAAGTATTAGAAGTCTCCCACGATCTTAACACACTCCCAACCTGACCAAATGAGTCTTGAAACATGGATACATAAGAGCATGGCATTATGGGGTGTCACAATATCTCCCCCTTCGGAACATTCATCCCCGAATGTCAAAGAAACACACACAAGAAAAGTAATCATAAAGATTTTAACCTAGCATGGATGCAACAAATGTACTTAAACATGATTTTCAAAGAACAAAATCTCAATATGAACATCAAAATCACCATAAACTTGTCAATATAAACATAAATGCATGCAATGATATAAGGGTTGAAATTTAAGACTTGAAAACACATAGGGGAACTTAAATTAGTACTTTATGCTTGAGTAGAGTGGAAGAGATATGGATATCATTTTTGCATGTCTGCCTCAGCTCCCCATGTGGCACTTTCAACTTGACGATTCTCCCAAAGGACCTTGATGAGCAGTACATCCTTATTAAGCAACCTTCCCACCTATCAATCTAATATCTCGACCGGGACCTGCTCCTAAGCCAACTCATCCTCCACAACACCCACAACCTCAAAGATGTCTATAGAACTTAAGTAACCAATACATCTCCTCAACATAGATGCATGAAGAACCGGACGAACCATACCCATATCCATAGGCAACTCTAATTAATAGGCCACCTTACTGATTCTCCTCAACTACCTATTTGGACCCTCACACCTTGGGCTTAATTGTCAACCTTATAGACATCTAGCCCACCTTGGTACCTAAAGCCACCATCTGCCCCCTTGGGAGTAAACCCCCGTTCTCAACTTCACGGAACATCATTCCTAACCAATTCAAATGGTGAACTTCTCCAACCACCCTTTTTTGTCACCCCAAAGTTTTTTACTTCCCATAATTAGCAAGCAACCTCACATTCATCAAAATTGACAACATGACCCTCAAATGATCCGCAAGCTCTAAATAAGTCAATACTCCATCACTAGAGACCACAACAAGCATGACAAGGTAGGATTTTAACACCCTATCCACGAAACCCATAAACGTAGCTAGTGCATAAGTCAATCAAACAACTCCACCACAACTCAAAATGCTCACTCCTAGTCCGATAGGACACATAGGGATACCACCTACCATCATCCTTTCTTGAGGACAAGACCCGAACCGAAGATCAATCTTAGAGAAGTGACTAACCCATTGAATTTTGTCAAATAGATCATAAATCCTTGAGAGACTGTACTCATTCTTTATGGTGACCCTAGTAAGTTGCCGGTAATCAATACACTTTCTAAGGGAACCGACCTTGTTCTATACAAACAACACCAGGAAGCTCACTAAGAATGACATCAAGGAGCTCATCTATCACTGGAACAACTCAATAGAAATAACTTAGGTTCAACACCCCTAACTCTTACAAGATGATAAAAGCCACCCTTAGGGATCAATTGTGCTTCAAGACAAGAAATGGGCTTACCTCTTCACTACCACTCAAGAACGGGTTTGTTAGGGAATTGGAATCTCACTCTACGAGTCCTGCAATCAATAGGAACAAAATATACATGTAACTAGTCCATCCCAAGAATGACCTTAAAATCTACCATATCTGATTCAACAAAATGACAAGGCAAGACCTAAATGCAACATGACCACAGAACAATACCTATGAACTTTCTAGCAACAATAGGCTCAACATTGGTGGTGGGGGGGTAGACACCAAAGGTTCACGTAAAAACTTGGGACACACAAGAAGCCCACTAGTAACCAAAAGGAATAATGAAAAGAATAGTGGAGCCCGGATCCATAAAATCAAGATCTTCAACTTACCTGTGAAGTACCATGCCAAGCCTAGAAACCCCTAGAAGGGTATGTTTGAGAATATTGACGAACATCCTTTTGACATCTAGGGACCCACGTACAATGCCTAATATTATGATCTACTCCACCATACCCAAAACACGCACCTGAACTGGCTAAGCAATCTCCCGGATGGTACCTTCCACACTTATTGCATGTAGGAGGAGTTGTCCACCAACATCTTCACCTTGATCAACATTATCACCTTTACCCTTGATGCATTTATGAGGACAATCATTTACCTTGCGACCCATTTCCCCACAACCATAACAAGCATCTGTATCCTTCAAGAATGGGCCATCATGACATCTACCATATCTTGGACCCCTAGCATAAGGAACCACACCACCCCCACCTTTGTGACTTTGGAACTTTCCTTCAAAATGGGCCCTCTTGGCCTCCTTCCCCTTTCTCTCCCTTATCTTACCACTTGAAGTCTTTGGTGCACTCTTTTGTTGATTGAGTTGAGTTATCAAATTTGTCACCGCTTTGGCTAATACCCATAGGGCATTCTGAACCTCTGCATTTGATATATCACCATCCTGATTAGTTTGATACATATTCGGAAATGCAATGATTAAAATACGAAATAAGCCTTAGGGGATTTAACTCTATTGCACGACATAGATCAAAAGAAGGGAAATATTTCCTAAAACACCTCGTAGCCTCTCATTGATAGTCATGGCGCACTTCATAAACATGAATAAGACTCTAATTGATGCAGTGTGTTAAACTCCGAGGACCATTAATAACCTAGTGCTCTAATACCAAGTTTGTCATGACCCAAGCCTAGGGCCTAGATGTAAACCCGAAGGAACCCCAATCAGGCCTCTTAACATATCATTACACATCCTTGGTCATGACAGTAATTAGAAATCAGTAAAAGAATAGAAATAAGGGCATAGGGACTAAGGGAAGTCTTTCGTATCATAAATCATACAAGAGTCAAGAGAGTCAAGCTTATAACATCATTATATAACTTGTCTAACAACACCTCTAAATATAGAATTTAGCAGGGGCCAAAACAAGCAACCGAGCTCACCCTCATAGACAAAACATACAATAAAGGAAAGAGAGTCTTCATACGTAGCATAAGACCAAAGACATTTTCTCCGAAATTGAGGACTCACCAACTTGCTTTGAGAGAAATCGTACTAGCCACGTGGAGGAGGAGGATGATCTAGTGCAGTTCCGGTTCCTATATGGTAACATCAAGTAGGCATAGAATATGCATTAGTATGGTTGAATGTACTAAGTATATAGGAAGCAATGCAACAATAGATAAGCAACATAGTCAAAATGCATAATTAAGCAATAGATGATCATATAACAATATGACATGCATGAATGATAGTTGAAATAAACATGCTTATATATGGAACATATTACATGTGTGGGAATAGTCCATCATCATAGACCAAACAACTTAGTACATGGAATCTAAGGTGGACCACCCCTTAGAAGTGATTGAGGTACCAACCCCTCAATTGGTTGATGGCTTACCGCCCCTATCCGAGACTATTGAGCTACCAACCCCTCAATTTTTTGATGGCTTACCACCTCCATCCTAGGTGATTGAAGTACCAACCCCTCAATTGGTTGATGGCTTACCACCCCATCCTAAGCGATTGAGGCACCAACCCCTCAATTGACAATGGTCAACTCACAACACAATAGATATTTCTCATGGAATCAACACATTCATATTACACTTTCATCATCATCAAGTCACTTAACTCATATGCCAAACATTAGGCCTTCAACAACTCTAGATATATTAGTTGGAGATTTTATTAAACACTTGGTGGGTGCGAAATGCTAGTAGAAATCCATGCAATTCAAGAGTGTAATCATGTGAGAAATCCTAATGTAAATCAACCCGCCAATACTTGGTAAAACCCTCATATAAAATACATTGAAAACTCCCATCAAATATCAAGAGAGATCATAGCTTTGTAGCTTAAAATATGCATAACCATAATAGGTAAATCCACCTCATGGTATAGACTTTAAATGAGTAATCATGTTTTATCAATCAAACTCTCATTAAACCCCAGTGTAGTACATTATTAAATCACTTACGAATAATACACATAAGCAACACAACTTGGAAATATGTAATTTTTAAGGAAATGAAAGATTGGGCTTCAAGGGTGAAAAGTACCCGTGAATGAAATCCACATACCTTAGACTTTGAGTTTCTTGAAATTGAGTTGTGAAAGACTTGAAGTTTGGAAGTGGGTCCTGGAATCCAAAGCTTGCTCTTGAATTGAATTTGTATTGCCGTCTTGATGGAGGCTCTTGAGATAATCTGAAAGTGTATGTGAGATGAGAGTAATGACTTTATCCTTTGGAATAGGATTTAGGTCTTTTGGGGAGGTTAAGATAGCATTGGAAGTCTGCAGAGGTCATTAGAGTAGATTAAATTTAGGAAAATACTATTAATGAACGGATGGAAATATTGGCAAAGTGTCACCTCACTTGATGTTCCACTGGTCGTGGAACTCCTCGGGTCGTGTGGAGTGCCCATGAGATGGAACTTAGACAAAAAAAATTTGAATTTGGACACTTGGGAAAAAGTTATCATCAACGTCACTTTGACGGGCCACTTTCATGGGCCGTGTGGTTCTTCACGGTCTATGTAGTGGTCCGTCCAACTACACAGAGAAGAAAATTGTGGCCTCGCCACCCCTTGCCCAGGTTGACAGTTCATGAAGCATGCCATGGCCCGTAAAGATGGCCGTGGCACAACACTTAGTCAAAAACGCCCCTCTTGCTCATTCTACTCACTTGCACACACTTCATGACCAGCCATACGACCAGTGGAAAGCCACACGGCCCGTACCATTGGCTGTGTCATATGACTTAGACAAAAAAATGGTCTTTTCTAGATCAAAGCTTCCCGGACGGCCTGTCCAACACCTCACTGTTCGTCTAAGAGCCTATGTGGTTTCACTGCACAGGAGGGTCTCACAAAAACGATCATAAATCCTTCATCCGACCTCAGAATGAGGTGAAACTAAGTGCATTGAAAAGCTAACTCAAAGGGATTTCATTTGACATATCGTGGGATATCCAGTTCCAATTGTGCTAAAAGATATGCTCATTTATTTTTGTCTCTTACATGAACTGACACCTGAAACTCAACTCGTAGGGAACTCTTTAACTTCTCTAAGTACTAGAAGTCTCTCACGACCCTAACACACTCCCAACTTGACCAAGTAAGAATTGAAATATAGTTATATAAGAGGATGGAGTTACGGGGTGTCACAGGCTCGTTAACCCCTCTCGTGAGGCGTGCCAACCAGTTATCCTATTATGTTTAGGACTTGTATTTTACTTATTATAAATACGATTTTAGATTATTTTCATAAGTTATGGCATAGTACTTAGAGAACTCAGTAACTAGAGAGAGAAAATTATGATATTACTATGGAGAGCATTGAGAACACTTGTACTTTAATTTCATCTTTAATCTTGTGATTCTCTTTAAAGTTGGATTTGCTTGTTCTTAATTCTATTGTGTAAGTGCTTTATTATGTTCTTCCAATTCATAATTCATGCATCTACAAAAAAGTATGAGTAGCTAATTCCACAACTAGGATTATAAGAATCATGAAGAACTAACAAGGTAAAACCAGATAGTTCATAATTCTTGGAAAGTATGCATACATGTATTAATTAACGCTCTTTGTTTTGCATGTTTTCTAATGGTGGCCAACATTAGATCCTGCCTAGGGTTGCTGACTAGACCAAGGTAGTAATGAATAGGAAAAGAGATTAATTAATAGGATTCGATTGATGTGTTCTCATCTAATCAACCAAACTGGGCCAAGGGGAGGTTGTACTGGGACTAATTTGGTAAGGGTTAGTAATGCACACTATGGATATGGGCTAAGTCACATAGTGAAATTCACCTCTTACCTTAACCAGGCTTGGTGAACTATCTTACCGTCCTACATGCTACACACTAGAAAAGAATTAGGTTATCTGATATTACTGAGTTAGGGAATAATGGGCAACACAATACCTTAGTTTCTCTCGATATTGATTTCTCTCTTATGTTAGTTTTATTTTCCATTGATTATTGCAACCCCCTCTCTTTTGGGGAAGTAAGTTAGTTAACTACTCAAATTTCTATCATTGAATTCTCTTGAGTCTATGTATTGCCTGTGTATTCGATCCTAACCTTGGTTAGGTTCTATTTCTTGACAACGACCGCTTTATCCTAACAAAGGAGGAGTAACTTGGGAAATATCAGTACTTGTCAAAATAAGGGGAAGACTATACCCTCGAAAAGAAAGCCAGCCTTTATAGTTCGTTATGTCCCAAAAGTAAAAAAAGAGCGGGATCAGTCATCTGAGGTATGACAAAATGTACTGGGAGGGTTGACTCTTTCTCTAAAATGGATCAATGCATTAAACTTGTCTTCAAAGCTGTTAGGAAATTTTGTGGCTCAAAATCCACCACAAGATATATCTCTCCCTACAAAACGTACAGAAGGCTTTGATCTAAATACTTACAAGTTACTTGCAAAGGCTGGGTACAACCCTGATGAGCCATTTAGGATAGGAAACTGCCATTAGAAGGCATAACCAGGCAAGCATATGAAGGTTTAGGCTATAGCCAACCGCTACTAGTTCACATTTTCATAAGAAGGGCAAGTAATAACTATAACACTATAGAAGATAAGTGTGCTTCTTCTAATAAATAACCTTATGTCTTTGATCAACTTGGAAAACCTTCTGCAAGAACGTCTGTGTTCGAGAGGTTAGGTCCATTAAAGAAGAAGAATAACAAGCATCAAAGAAGTTACTGAGAGTAACGACACTTGCTTTACCTATGATCCAAAAGGATTTCAAAAGTGTAATATCTTCTAGGATAAAACGATGAGTGGAACTCATGGTTTCATGTAAAGAGATACTAAAGGCGAAGGCTCACACTGTGGTTTACACCAAAGGTCATGAGGAAGATGAAGAAAGCATAGGCTGCTCATGTTATGTTACAACTAAGATTGACAATGATGCCTTGTGTCAACTGAAAATTTATGAAGAGTTGGGAGGTAGTGTTTGGTGCTATCATATATCTATCAAGGAAAATGATCCACAGGAAGGTGAGGATGCTGGAGATGCTCCACTAGAATTTGAAGAAGGAGTGAAGACCACGACCGATTCCTTAAAAATGTTTAACCTTGGTACTGATGAAAACCCAAGGCCATCTTACTTAGTGCTTTCCTAGAAGCTAATGATGAAATGGCTTACATAAGTATACTTAAACAATACAATTATATCTTCGCTTGGAGCTATAAAGAAATGCCTGGTTTGAATCCCAAAATAGCAGTCCATCAATTGGCAGTCAAGTACGACACTCGTTCTGGCAAGCAGGCTCAAAGACACTTCAAGCTGAAGTTGGTTCCATTGATCAAGAAAAACGTTAACAAACTCATTGAGGTGAGCTTCATTTGTGAAGTTAAATACTCCACGTGGATTTCAAGCATTGTTCCCGTGAGAAAGAAGAATGGCCAAATTTAAGTTTGTGTTGACTTTAGAGATCTCAACAATGCATTCCCTAAAGATGAATTTCCACTGCCTATTCCAGAGATAATGATTGATGCTACAACTGGTTATGAGGAAATGTCATTCATGGATGGTTCATTTGGCTAATAACTGAATTTGCATGTCACCAAAGGATGAATAACTCACGACATTTCATACACCTAAAGGCATTTATTGCTACAATGTGATGCCCTTTGGTTTGAAAAATGTTGGTGCCATATATGAAAGGGATATGAAAAATATATTTGATGATCTACTCCACAAAAATGTCAAGTGTTATGTTGATGATGTGGTGATGAAGTCGAAAAGGAGGAGTGACCATTTGAAAGTCTTGAGCATGGTGTTTGAGTTGCTTGGAAGATATCAACTGACGATGAATCCATTTAAATGTGTCTTTGGGGTTACTTCTAGAAAATTTCTTGGCTTCATTGTTCAACATTGAGAAATTGAGATTGATCAAGCCAAATTTGATGCAATTTGGAAGATGACCGAGCATCGAAACATTCATGAGTTGAAAGTCTTCAAGGAAAATTAGCCTACTTGAGAAGGGTCATCTCAAATCTAGCTGGAAGATGCCAACCATTTAGTTATCTGATGAAAAAGGGGTTACTTTCAAGTTGGATCATGTCACGACCCAAGCCTAGGGCCTAGACATGACACGACGAACGGGAACCCAAAGGGACCAAGACAAGCCTCTTAGCATATCAATCACACATCCTTGGTCGTGGAAGCAAAGTAAATAATAACAAGAGATATATAAAATGAAAAATAGGACTAAGGGAAGTCTTTCAATATAAACTAAGCATAAGAGTCAGCTCATAGCACAATAATGTCATAATATCCAACATACACCTCTAAACTTGGAATGAAGCGGGGGACAAAACACTTTCTGGGCTCACCCGCATAATGTCAAATGCTCAACATAATGAATTCTTAGAAATAGCAAGATAAAGTAGATAGTGTCCCCGAACTTAAGGAATCACCAAGCTTATCTACAGATAATCTCATTAGCCACGTGAGGATGATCAAGAGGAGCTCCGGACCCTATATGGTGATATCATGCAGGCATAAAGTATGCATTAGTACGTTTGAATGTGCTAAGTATGTAGGATGCAATACAGTAAGACATAAGACAATATAGTCAAAATGCATAGTAATAGGCAATAGATAAGCATAATCTCAATATGGCATGCATGATAAATGCTAGAAGTAAAACATGTTTATAAATCATTTAACTTGCATAGAACAAGATACATATGTGGGAAGAGACCTCAACCGACAAAGAATAGGACCAAGTAAGCTACAACTTGGAATCTCGATGATCACCCCTCATTGGTAAAGAGGTGATCTACTTGCAAAGGTAAACCATACTTCAACTTACGGGAGCACATCCCTTTTCGGAGAAGTAAACCTCCTTATGAGAACCCATCCTATTTTGGGGTGGATTTCATGATAAGGTGCACTAAATGGATCCACTAGTATAGCAAGGGTATAACATAATCCTATGTTGGCACATAGTTTGAGGAAAGGAGTATGGACCCTTGAAGATAGTCCACACCGTCATCCAATCCATCGGTGCTAAGTCTAATCCCACAGAATACTTGAAATAATCATAACCTTAACCACTTATAATAAACATTGAATCATGACATGAGTAGATCTTAAACATACTTGACCTTAAATGGTGAGCCTAACTTGAAACATGAGAATAGATCATAATCATACATGAACCCTTGTTTTAATATGAATGTCTCACAAGAGGTAAAATCTTGAAAATAGGGCTTAGGTTGATACTTGCATAATCATATATAATTTCATGAATTTATAACATACTTGATAGCTATTATTCATCGTGGAGTCACTTGACTTATAAAACATGTAAATAACTTGAGAATTCTTGACTCGACATTTCATCAAACACTTGGTAGGCACATATGATCAGTATATGTTCAAATCAAGAAAAATGCAAGAGTATAAATTATGAAATAGTGAAATCAGTGCATCTTAAAGTCATGTAAATCAGCCCACCAATATCATGGTAAAACCCCGTCATGGGTACTTGTAAATCATATCAAAACTTCATAATAGTTCATGGATTTCATAACTTGAATCATGTATAGTTTCAATAGACAAAGATTAACTCATAATATAAGCTTAAAATAGATATTCATGCATAATCAACAATATTTGATAAAACCACAACATATATCATGCTCATATTTTATAATAATAAATACCTTTAAGTAATACAACTTGAAATCATGTAATTTTCATAAAAAGGAAGATTGAGCTCCATGGGTGAAAGGACCCAATGGATGAAACCCATATACCTTAAACTTGGGTTTTCTTGAGGTAAACTTGAAGGATACTTGAAGCTTGAATGGAGTTCTTGAGATCCAGAATTAAGCTTGAGACATTTGAATTTGGATGGAAAATTTTAATAAAATAGTTGAGAGGGTTTAGAGAGGGTTTTTGAGTGATACGGAGTTGAAAAATGGCTAAGTATGGGATATTTCACGTGTAAATGGGCATGGGGGCATGCCCCCAATGCCCCTAACACTACTCCGTGATGGGTCCATGTCGCAGAGTCATCGCATACCCTTACTATTTCCGAAAAATTTTGTGAAATTCATTTTTTGCTACGGTCTTCTAAAATACGAGTTATATCCATTTCCCACTAAATTTTACCCTCTGATCAAGAATTTGAAGTCAGAGTTTCGATATTACGCACGAATTTTCAGATATATGAAAATTACGATTATGGAACTTTTCCAAGCACATTTTGGGGTGTTTCAATATCTCCCCCTTGGAAACATTCATCCCCGAATGTCAATGAAACATTTACAAGAGAAGCAATCATGAAGATTTCATCCCAACATGAATGCAACAAATGCATTTAAACATCATTCTCAAGAATCTCAATATGAATGTATAAAATCACCATAAACTTGTCAACATAAACATGAATGCATGCAAAATGACGTAAGGGCTGAAACGTAATACTTGAAATCATATAGGGGACCTAAATTAGTACCTTCAGCTTGAGCGGAGTGGAAGAGATATGGGTATCGCTTTTTCATGTCGGCCTCGGCTTCCCATGTGGCACTTTTAACTTGTTGGTTCCTCTAAAGGACCTCGATAGAAGCTACATCTTTGTTCCTCAATCTCTTCACTTGCCTATCCAAATTTATCACCGGACCTCCTCATAAGTCAAATTAGCTCCTACAACACCCACAACATCCAAGAGAACTATGGTACTTGGGTCACCCACACACTTTCTTAACATGGACGCATGGAAGATCGGATGAACCATGTCCATCTCCATAGGAAACTCCAACTCATATACAACCTTACCCACTCTCATCAAAACTTTACAAGGACCCATAAACCTTGGAGTTAACTTCCCTTTCTTGCCAAATCGGACCACACCTTTCATGGACGAGACCTTCAAATAGACCCAATCACCAATCTTAAACTCAAGATTTCTTCTCCTCACATCAGAATAGGACTTTTGTCTACTTTGGGCTATTTTCAATCTCTTCCTAATCAACCTCACCTTCTCCAATTCTTCTATGACCAAATTCGGACCTAGCAAAGACATCTTCCCTATTTCAAACCACCCAATGAGGGATCTACAATGCCTACCATATAGAGCTTCAAAGGGAGCCATACTAATTCTTGAATGGTAGATATTATTGTAGGAAAACTCAATGAGTGCAAGATGTTCATCCCAACTACCCTTAAACTCCAAAACACAAGCTCTAAGCATATCCTTAAGGGTTTGGATAGTCCTCTCAGCTTGACCATCCGTTTGAGGATAAAAAGTCATGCTAAGCTTAACCTTGGTACCAAGACCTCTTTGGAAGGACCTCCAAAAGTGAGAAATGAATTGAGAACTGCGATCCGAAATGATAGACAAGGGCACCCCATGTAACCTAACCAACTCATGAATGTACAAGTTGGCATAATCTTCAGTACCATAAGTAGTTTTGACCGGTAGGAAGTAAGTCGACTTTGTTAATCTATCCACAACAACCTAAATAGAGTCAAAATGTTTCCTAGTCTTAGGCAACCCAACCACAAAATCCATGTTGATCTCTTCCCACTTCCAAGTAGGAATTTCTATATCTTGGGCTAGGCCACCTGACCTTTGATGCTTAGCTTTCACTTATTCGCAATTGTGACATTCAGATATGAATTGGGCAATGTCTCTCTTCATACCACCCCATTGATACACTTCCCTCAAGTCTCTATAAATCTTTGTAGAACCAGAATCATGGAAGTAGGATGAATTATGGGCATCCTTCAAGATCAATTCTTTCAAATCATCTACATTTGGCACACACAATCTACCTTGGTACCTAAGGGAACCATCTCCCTTTTGGGAGAAAACCTCCACCATACTATCTCTCACCAAGGCCTTCAACTCTAGCAAGGCAGGATCAAGTTCTTATTTTGCCTTTACCTCCTCAATCAAAAAATATTTAGAACTATCAACAACCACTACACCCCCATTACCAACTTCATCCAACCTAACCCCCAATCTTGCCAACCAATGAACCTCTCTAGCCACCTCTTTGCCACCATCATCAACATGAGCTAGACTACCCATAGACCCTACTTAGAGCATTGGCCACAACATTAGCTTTGTTGGGGTGATAATGCACACTCATATCATAATCTTTAAGGAGCTCTAACCACCTTCTTTGTTCTCAAGTGAAGATCTTTTTCGGTGAACACATATTGGAGATTCTTGTGATCAGTAAACACATCAACATGAACCCCATACAAGTGATGAGGCCAAATTGTCAAACATAATACCACGACCACAAGTTCAAGATCATGGATAGGATAATTCTTCTCATGCACCTTAAGTGGTCTAGAGGCATATGCTATCACCTTACTACTTTACATCAAAACACACCCGAAACTAATTCTTGAGACATCATGATATACAACAAATCCTTCCAATCCTTCCGGTAGAGACAAGATAGGAGCGAAAACAAGCTTATCCTTCAAAGTTTGGAAACTCTTCTCAGATTCATAGGTCCACATGAATTTTGCCTTCTTTTGGGTTAACTTAGTCATAAGAGAAGCAACAGAAGAGAACTCATTTACAAACCTCCAGTTATAACCTGCCAAATCTAAGAAACTCCTAATGTCCGATGGAGTCAAGATCTAGGCAAATTTCTAATCACCTTTGTCTTCTTAGGATCCACCTTAATGCCATTGCCCAACACAACATACCCTAGGAAAGTAACCTCTTTCAACCAAAACTCACATTTCTCATATTTTGCATACAATCTCTCGTCCCATGAGATTTGCAACACCACCCTTAAGTGATCCACATGTTCCTTCTCACTATGGGGGTAGATCAAGATATCATTAATAAACACCACCATGAACAACTCAAGGTAGGGTTTAAAGAACCTATTCATGAGATCAATAAATATAGCCAGTGCATTAGTCAACCCAAAGGACATAATCACAAACTCAAAGTGCCCATACCTAGTCCGGAAAGCCATCTTGGGAATGTCACACTACCTCACTTTCACTTGGTCATACCCGAACCGAAGATCAATCTTAGAAAAGTGACTAGCCCTTTGAAGTTGATCAAAAAGTTCATCAATCCTTGGTAGAGGGTACTTGTTCTTTATGGTGACTCTATTAAGTTGCCGACAATCAATGCACATTCTAAGAGAACCATCCTTTTTCTTCACCAATAACAATGCACCCCAAGGTGATTTACTAAGCCTTATAAAACCCTTTTCCAACAAATCCCTCAATTGCTCCTTCAACTTCTTCAACTCCGCTGGGGCTATATGGTAAAGGAGAATAGAAATGGGTTGAGTATCGAGGAGGAGGTCTATGCCAAAATCTCTTTCGCTTTCAGGAGGAACACTAAGAAGATCATTAGGAAAGTCATCAATAAAATCAGGAGCCGACTCTATAGGGAGGACTTTCGACTCAATATCCTTAACCATCACAAGCTAATAGAGATAACCCTTAGAAATCAACTTTTGGGCTTTAAGACAAGAAATAAATCTACACTTGACCACCACATCATGACATTCCTACTTAAGGACAGGCTCATTAAGCAATTGGAATTTATCCCTACAGATTATATAATCAGTAGAAGCATAATATAGATGTAACTAATCCATCCCAAGAATGACATCAAAATCCACCATATCTAGTTCAATAAAATCACAAGACAAGATTTTATGCAAAATGAATATGGGACAATTTCTATAGAATCTTTTAGCAATAAGGGACTTACCAACGGGGGTAGACACTTTATAAGATTTATACAACAATTTGGGACTAACATGAAGCTTTTTGGCAACAAAAGGAGTAATAAAAGAAAGAGTATCACCCGGATCTATCAATGCATAAACGTAAAATCAAAAACCTTTAACATACTGGTGATGACATCAGACACGTCATTCACCCTTTGTCTCCTTGAAAAGCATAGAATCAATTCTACCTTGGTGCACCCCCTTATTGGCCTGCTTTTCCCTGTTGACCTACATTTGCACCTTGGCCTTGTGGACGACCATCTCTACCTTTGTTTGGAGCATGAGGACAATCAATAACTTTGTGACCCAATTCAGCACAACTAAAGCAAGCATTAAAATTCCTCAAACATAGACCACTATGATTCTTTTCATACCTAGGAGATCCAGGTTTTACCATTCCTCCGTTACAACCTTGGAATCTCGGATTATCGTTAGCAAATCTCTTATTAAGAGCATTGGATGACCCTTGGCCTTGGAATTTGTGGCCTTGAGGAAATCGACCACCCTTGTATCCGTAGAAACTACCTTCAAAACGAGCCCTCTTGGACTCACCACTTCTTCTTTTTCTAAGCATTTCCCCCTCTAATAGTTCGACATAAGTCATGAGGCAGGACAAATCCATATCACTTACTAGCATGATGGTGCAACACTCCTCATTAACCAAGTCAAATACTCCCGACACAAACTTCTTCATCCTCGGTCTAAGCTCGGCAACTAATTGTGGAGCACACTTAGAGAGTTGGTTGAACTTGAGGGAATACTCCCTCACACCCATGGAACCTTGCTTAAAGGTTCATAAACTCCATCGTTTTAGCCTCCATTAGCTTGTTAGGAAAGGACCGGTTGAGAAATGTGACTTTGAACTTTTCCCAAGGGACAACATCATTATTCCCCTTCTCCAACTTCCATTTGTGTAAACCAAATTTGAGCCACCTCTTTGAGTTGGTAGGATGCCAACTCCACTTTTTCCTCTGAATTGACCCCCATTATAGATAGCACCTTGTACACCTCATCTATGAACTCTTGGGGATCCTTATCCCTCTTGAATCCATGGAACTTTGGTGGGCTCATTCTAGTGAAATCCCTCACACTAGAAGTCGGAGTTGGAGCATGAGGGGCTTGGGCCCCTTGGTTGAGTTGGTTGGTCATAGCATGAGCCAACATTGCAATAGCATCTCGGAACTCATCTTGGCCTACCCCTCCACCATGAGGAGCTTGAGGAGCGGGAGGGGTCGGTTACTCCTCGGGGCTACGAGTTCTCCTTAGTCTCCCTCTTGGGGGCGGCATGATCTAGAATAGCAAAGAGCATTCACTAGGGGAAAAGCCTTACACTTACATCTAAAGTATGATATAGACCATGAAGAAGTGAAACATTTCCTAAAATGTCTCATAGCCTCCCATTCATAGTTGTAGCGTGCTTCACAACTATGAATAAGACTAATCGATGTGGTGTGTTGGATTTCGAGGACCATTAATAACCTAGTGGTCTGATACCAAGTTTGTCATGACCCAAGCCTAGGGCCTCGACATGACACAATGAATGGCAACCCAAAGTGACCCAAACAAGCCTCTTAGCATATGAATCATGCATCCTTAGTCGTGGAAGAAGAGTAAACAATAACAAGAGATATCTAAAATGAGAAGTGGGGCTAAGGGAAGTCTTTGAATATAAACCAAGCACTGGAGTCAAGGTCATAGCATAATAACATCATAATATCCAACATGCACCTCTAAATTTTGAATGGAGCGGGGTCCAAGACACTTTCCGGGCTCACCCTATATGGTGATATTATGTTGGCATAATGTATGCAGTAGTACATTTGAATATATTAAGCATGTTGAATGCAATGCAAGATGACACAAGTTAATATAGTCAAAATGCACAGTAATAGGTAATATATAAGCATAATCTCAATATGACATACATGATCAATGCTTGAAGTAAAACATGTTTAAAAATCATTTAACTAGCATAGAATATGATACATATGTGTGAAGAGACTTCCGCCAAAAAAGAATAAGACCAAGCGAGCTACAACTTGAAATCTTGATGATTACCCCTTATCGATAAAGAGGTGGTCAACTAGCCAAGGTAAACCATACTTCACCTTACGGGAGCCCGTCCCATTTCGGAGAATTAACCCCCTTTACGGGAACCCATCCTATTTTAGGGTTAATTTCATGATAATTTTCACTAAATGGATCCACTAGTGTAGCAAGGGTATAACATAATCCCATGTTGGCACATAGTTTGAGGAAAGAAGTATGGACCCTTGAAGATAGTTCATGCCGACATCCAATCCATCGGTGCTAAGTCTAATCCCAGGGAACACTTGAAATAATCATAACTTTAATAGCTTGTAATAAATATGGAATCATGACATGATTAGCTCTTAAACATATTTGATCTTTAATGGTGAGTCTAACTTGAAACATGAGAATAGACCATAATCATACATGAATCGTCGCTTTAACATGAATGGCTCACGAGAGGTAAAATCTTGAAAATAGGGCTTAGCTTGGTACTTACATAATCATAGATGATTGCATTAATTCATAACATACTTGGTAGCGCATATTCATCATGAAGTCACTTGACTTATAAAACATGTAAATAACTTGAGAATTCTTGACTTCGCATTTCATCGAACACTTGGTGGGCATATATGAGTACATGTTCAAATCATGCAAAATGCAAGAGTGTAGATCATGAAATATTGAAATCAATGCCTCTTAAAGTCATGTAAATCAGACCACAAATATCATGGTAAAATTCCATCATGGGTAACTTGTAAATCATATCAAAACTTCACAATAATTTATAGATTTCATAGCTTGAGTCATGTATAGTCTCAAGAGACAAAGAGTATGTTATAAGCTTAAAATAGATATTCATGCATAATCAAAATATTTCATATAACCCCAACATATATCATGCTCATATTTAATAATAATGATACCCATAAGTCATACAACTTGAAAAATCATGCATTTCTCATAGAAAGGAAGATTGGGCTCCATGGGTGAAAGTACCCATTGGATAAAACTCATATACCTTATACTTGAGTTTTCTTGATGTAAACTTGAAGGAGACTTGAATCTTGAATTGAGCTCTTGAGATCTGTAATTAAGCTCGAGTAACTTGAATTTGGATGGTAATTTTTAATAAAATGGTTGAGAGGTTTTAGAGATGGTTTTTGAGTGATATGGAGTTGAAAAATGGCTAAGTATTGGATATTTCACATGTAAATGAGCATGGGGTCATGACCCCAATGCCCTTAGGCCGAAACAAAAATTTAAGAAAGTGCTAACACTGCTTCGTGATGGGTCCACGTCGTTGTGCCATCACATACCCTTATTCTTTTCGAAAACTTTTATGAAAATTATTTTTCGCTATGGGTCTTCTAAAATCCAGGTTATACCCGTTTCCCACTCAATTTTTCCCTCTGATTAAGAATATGAAGTCAGATATTTGATATTACCAAAGGATTTTGAGATATATAGAAATTATGATTATGGGCGTTTTCCAAGCACATTTTTGGGGCGTTTCAGATCAAACATGCAGCAAAGCCTTTGAAAGTATTAAAGCATATCTAGCGAAACCTCCTGTCTTAGCAGCTCCTATACTTAGAAAGCCATTGATACTTTACATTGAGGCACAAGAAAGGTCCGTGGGAGCCTTACTAGCTTAAAAGATAATGAAGGTAAAGAAAATGCTCTTTATTACTTGAGCAGAATGATGACACCAAATGAGCGAAATTATTCACCAATCGAGAGGTTGTGTTTGGCGCTGGTTTTTTTGATTCAAAAGATGAAGAACTATTTTTAAGCTCACACTGTCCATCTTGTTTCTAGAGCAAATCCCATCAAATTTGTTATGTCAAACCAGTCCTTAGTGATTGAATAGAAAGGTGGTACTTTCAATTCCAACAATTTGAGATTGTGTACATCCCTTAAAAGGTTGTGAAGGGATAGGCATTATCGGACTTTTTGACGGACCATGCTATACTAAATGATTGGGAATTAACTGATGAGCTTCCTGATGAAGATGCAATGGCCATCGAAATCCAACCTCCTTGGAAAATATACTTTGATGGGGCTGTGCATCATGGTGGAGTTGGTGCAGGCATAGTATTTTTCACTTCACAAGGAGAAGTCTTTCAATTGTCCTTTACATTGAAACAACGTTGCTCCAACAATGTTGCAGAATATTAAGCACTAATACTTGGACTCAAAATGGCTAGTGACATAAAGCAATTGCAGTTGCAAGTTTTGGTAATTCTCAATTAATGATTAAACAACTCTTGGGAACCTATTAGGTCAAAAAGCCTGAACTGCGCTCATATTACTATTGTGCTCAAAAGTTGATAGGATCGCTTGGAGATGTGACCCTCCAAGATGTGCCAAGAAAGGACAATAAAATAGCTGATACCTTAGCTGCTCTAGCCTCATCTCTGGCTCTTCGTGATCAAACACAAGTTACTATGTGCCAAAAATGGGTAGTACCACAATTAGATGAAGACAAATATATAGAGAATAAGCTTGAGCATGTTGCCGCAGTTTCTGAAGTCAGTAAAGAGGACTGGAGACAAGCTATCCTCGACCACTTATGTTATGGGATACTCTCAAAATATTCCAAAAGAAAAACTAACATCCGTCATTTGGCACCTCATTTTCTCTACTACAAGGACATGTTTTATAGGAGATCATTTGAGATAATGCTCTTATGGTTTTTGGGGGAGGAAGAAGCGACTTAAGCTTTGGAAGAGGCACATTCAGAAGTATGTGGATCATATAAGTCTGGACCGAAGCTCCACTTTCACATAAAAAGAATAGGGTATTATTGGCCAACCACGGTAAAAGAATACTTGGATTATGCTCGAAGGTGCAGAGCTTGTCAATTCCATACGAACTTCATCAACCGCCTGAAGTTTTGCACCCAATTATTGCATCTTGACCATTCGAAGCTTGGGGATTGGATGTTGTTGGACCACCGCCAAAATTTTCTGGTGGACACTTATACACCTTGGTTGCGACAGACTACTTTTCAAAATGGCCCAAAGCTGTAGCTCTTAAAGAAGTCAAGAAGGAGAATGTTGCAAACTTCATTCGAGTAAACATTATCTACCGATTTGGCATTCCATGATACTTAATAACGGACAATGGCAAGCCATGTGATAACAAGTTGATGAATAAGATCTGCGATCTCTTTGGCTTTAAGCAACATAAATCTTCTGTGTACCATTCTGCTGCCAATGGTCTAGCCGAAGCATTCAATAAGACTCTATGCAATTTTCTTAAGAAAGGGATCTCTAAATCCAAAATAGACTACCATAAAAGAATGGAAGAAGCCTTGTCTGCATACAGGATGACATATCGCACACCGACTCAAGCAACCCGATATTCACTTGCTTTTGGAGTTGAATCAGCCCTGCCACTTGAGCGTAAGATACCGTCCTTGAGACTGGCTATCTAAGAAGGGTTCACTGAGGAAGAAAATGCTAGTCTACATCTTGTTGAGTTAGAAGCACTCGATGAAAAGAGGTTAGAAGCACAATAAAATCTTGAATGTTATCAAGCTTGTTTGTATTGTGTTTTTAATAAAAAGGTTTGCTTGAGGAGTTTTCAAGTGGGAGACCAAGTTCTCGTAGTAAGGAGGCTCATTAACATTCACTTAAGTCTCGAGGGAAAATTCACCTCGAAGTGGGATGGACCATATATAGTACAAGAAGTATACTCAAATGGTGCTTACAAGCTTGTCGATACAGATGGCATAAGGATTGGCCCTATAAATGCAAAATTTCTTAAGAGGTACTATCTATAAGGCAAATGATGCTCCTTGAATTATGAATAAAAAAATGTATGATACTCCTGGCCCGCAAGAGTATAAACTATGTATGACACCCCAAGAAAAATGTTTCTGCTAGTTCGATGATCTCGAAAGAGGCAGCCTAGGCTAATTTAGGACAAAAAAAAGACATTCCACTCCAGAACTACGTCGTGACTTGATCCTCCTTATTGAGATATGTAGGCACTTGGAATTAGATTCTAAGTTCCAGTTACATTAGTGTTAAAAAAACTATGTCCCTACTTGATTCCTTCTAGGGACAAAGCCCTATGGAATGTGAGCTGCTTAAATGGCATGCTTGAGGCCTTCAAATTTAATCAAGTTTGTAGGTTGAAGTTTTCAAACTCCCCAAGTCTCCAAGCTATAGTACCTAAATTCCATAAGTTGGTTCTCAAACTAAGCAAGTATATGGATGATGGCCCTCAAGTTCTCAAGTTTTGTGTTGATATTCTTGAGATTTATCATTTTGCAAGTTCAAGCATTAAGTTGCATAAAATTTGCAAAGGCAAATGCACAAACTTTAAAAGAAGAGGGACCTTTAGTATTTTCATTCTTATTAGCATGCCAAGCGTGAATTAAGTTTGAATTACTAAGGATTTCAAGAAAGGAAAATATGTGAGAAAGTTCAAGTTAGAACCACAGATGCAAGATATGAGACAAGAAAATAGAGAAACTTTATTGCTATATAGTTGTCTAATATATCAATCTAAATCTCGAGAAAATAAAGAAAGTAAAAAAAGGGAAAAAAGGGGAAGGGATCCTAATTTAAGCATAACTTGTAGTTGATCAAATCTTGGCGACCAACCTAGCACTCTCTCTTATGCTCCAAGTGAGTCGAATCGTCAGTTGTCAAGAAGTCCATATTGTCATAAGAAGACACCTCATTCTCAACAACTAAAATCTTATCTTGAACCTCTTCAATCTCCTTCTTGGAAGCATCTAAAACAACTTCAAGTTCCTCTCGCTCCACTTGTAGAGTTGCTAACTACTTTTTGACCCTCTTTAATGACTATCTTTTAGAAGAAGCGTGTTTAGTCTTCTCACCATCCTCTACTCTAAGTGACTCAAGACCTCCTTGTCCTTGGAAAGCAACTCTAGCTTTTTATCTTCATGCACCTTATATTCCAAATTAAAGTGTTCTTGATCATAGGAGGCAACAAGCTCAAAAACAAAACCTACCAAATGCTCCAAGTATGAAAGATCTATGAAACACATCTCACTAATCTCTTGGAGAATCTCACTATTATCTTATTTGTTAGATGAAATTGAGTTTAGAGAAGTTCTAGAAAGTTTGCTACAAATCTCTTCCCAAAGGCCCAAGATGTACTTCTTTTGTGAGGTGAAACAACGTATTTTCCTTCAAAAATAGACTTAGCCCTATCTAGCTTTGAAAAGAGTGGAGGAGTACCATTCAAATAAAAGGTTAACACTTTTAAAGCTTTATGGTAAGAAGTGGATGCAATTCTCTGTTCTTGCTCAATGGCTAAAGTTGACTCCGCCTCACGTTTTGATGTCGTGATAGATTCAACACTAATTTGCAGCCTCTTTTGTAGTTTTACCTTTGGATGCTCAACAACATTTACCTATAGAAAAAGGGAGGGAAGAAAGTTAGCAAATTACTTAACCATAAATTAAAAGAGAGAGAGAGAGAGAGAGAGAGATATTTGTGGTCAAAGGGAAAACCTCTTCACTCTGAATGACTAATGTTTTTGGAGGACCATCAATGCCTTGTTCTTCCACAATCTCAAACTGAACAACCTCAAACTCAGTTGATTTATGTCTTTTCCTCTTCCAACATTGATATTCATTACTGCTTCTGCTTGTCTCTTGAGAGGCTTTCTTTGTAGATTGAAAAATTAAGGGGCATGTCTCTACATGGATAGGAGCATGGGCTACTTCTTTCTCAAATCCTTTAGAGGACTTGTACCTCTTACTTTGAGGTCGTGGGGAAAGTGGGGTATCAACTTTTAAGATCCCCTCTCTAATGTCTTGACCTTTTTCTTCTAAAGGAGTGATGAAGTTTGGCCCAGCGTTTTCCACCAAAGTTTTGTAATTATCCTCAAGAAACTTCCCATGGGGATTTTCCCACAAAGATGGATATCAAGTGGAGTAAAGTTTCTTCATAGAAGTAAGCACAGGTGGAAATGTGACTCTTGAAATACCAGTGCGTGAGACATAGATTCTCTAATAGCTAAGTCCCTTATCAAGAGTTTCAACATGAATATCCTTTTCGAGATATCCAGGAGTATCTTGATGGAACCTAAATTGATCACCCAATTAGTAGGGAAGGTATGGGTCAATAAAGAAGAAGTCTCCTCTATTTAAGGTAAGATAATTAAAGTAGAGGCTTATAAAATAAGATGAATCCAACGTTGAAGCTTTGTTATCATCAACATAATGAGTTGGGTGAGGCCTATTAGGCATGGTCGTATTCCACACAAGGCTTTCATATCGATGGATGTGCTTTCGTGCCTCATCTTTGTCAAAATATTTTGCATCACCCTTGCCCTAATATGCCACCATCCGCGGGAGAGAAGGTCCACCAATAAGAGGATAATATGTCTTAAGGTCATAAGCAAGCCAACCATAAACATAATGAATAGGGAAAGAAACTTTAATGTGATCAAGCTGTGAAGAATTGAAAATCTTGTTTCAACCACGATAGATGCTCGCTAAGACTAGGAATACACGGCTAACACTCACCGTCAAGCTTGCTATCTTAAAATTTTCAGGCCGAATAAGGTTCCCCCTTTCAGAGGGAAATATAAAGACACATAACCAACATGATAAAAAGGATGCTAGATAAGTATCATATTTTTGGTGTTTTGCTCTAAGCATAGAAAATACCATCTCTTGAGAGCTTAACCTTATGTGCACATCCATTGATATCTTGCCTATTTGGTTATGCGTGGATACTAAGCATCGAACCTTCTTCTCTTTTCTCGAGGGAGCTCGCTTATACTTGATGTCTTATTTAAACTAAAATTTTATCCATGCACTAAAAGAGATCCTCGAGCTATCACCCATTTTCTCTCTAAGATAATGAAAGGTAGAAAATAAACACTCACAAGTTGGAGGAAGAAATCTATCCTTTTTGGCATCTTGACCTATAAGCTCTATGACATTAGGTATCACTTCTTCATAAGGACACCCATCTATTGGTAAGCTGCCAAGAATATATAAATCCAAAAGTGATATAGATGCTTCTCTAAGAGACGTAAGTAATGTATTTGTTTGGGGACACCAAGCCTTACAAAAGGTCTGCATAATAATTGGAGTTCCAATTGTAAGTAAAAAGAGAAGCAACAACAACATTTTGGAGGTCAGCATTGTTCAAGCTTTGCCGATTTTTGCTAAGGATATCTTCTATCCATTCCCAATATCCCAGGATTCAATGATATTCACCTTCAAACAGAATTTTATCTCCCCAGCATAACCCTTATTGAATCGTGCGGCGCCCTAAATTTGGAAGAGTGCCTGCAAGATTGGTACCTTGAAGATTTGGTTTCTCAAGATACCATAATTTGTAAGCTTTGTTAGATTAATGGTCATGTTAAAAGGTCCAATTTACCTAATGAAGAGTGTTTCTCAATTGTGGCCACAGATTAGCATAACGACCAACTAGAGGATCTTGGACTAAAATCTTGGTCTCTACCTTGCTATCTTGCCTCCCAATTATAGGGTATGTAAGTCCAGAAAATGAGCAAGTGTAGTCCTTGAAGAAGACCGCTGTTCAGGCTGCATAAAAGGAAAATTATTACCTTTCATCAATGATAGCATGCACAAAAAAGGGACAAGAATCAAAATAAAAGAATATGGCTAATTAGGGTATTTGAGAACTTTGTAAAACCTCGAACTTGGGGTCCTCATGGTTAAACATAGGGAACTTTGTAAAGTTTCAAATTGGGGGTCCCTTATGTTTAAAAATTAGGAACATTGTAAATCCTCAAATTGATGGTCCCTTATGTTTGAACATTGGGAACTTTGTAAAGCCACACATTGGGGGTCCCTTATGTTTAAACATTTGAAACTTTATAAAGCCTCACATTGGGGGCCCCTTATGTTTAAACATTGGGAACATTATACAACCTCAAATTGGGGGCTCCCTTATGTTTAAACATTAGGAACTTTGTAATGCCTCAAATTGGGGGTCCCTTATGTGTAAACATTGGGAACTTTGTAAAGCCTCGAATTACGGACCCCTTATGTTTAAATATGGGGAACATCATAGAGCCTCGCATTGGTGGTCCCTTATGTTTAAACATTGGAAACATTGTAAAGCCTCGAATTGGTGGTCCCTTATGTTTAAACATTGGAAACTTTGTAAAGCCTCGCATTGGGGGTCCCTTATGTTTAAACATTGAGAATATTGTAAAGACTCGAATCGATGGCCCCTTATGTTTAAGCATTGAGAACATTGTAAAGCCTCGAATTGGTAGTCCCTTATGTTTAAACATTGAGAACGTTATAAAGCCTCAAATTGGTGATCCCTTGTTTTTAAACATTTAGAATATTGTTAAGCCTCGAATTGGTAAACTCATATATTTAAACATTTGAAACATTGTAATGCCCTGAATTTGTGATCTCAAAGCTAGGGTGCGGATTCATCCCTTCACACCTCAAGACTATATTCTTGTGCTATGATGAAACTCTCCATCCATAAAAAAAATATTAAATTCACAACCCTTAAAAAAAAGAAGGGGGGAAAATGAGTAATGACATAAATAAATTACCTGGCAATGAAGGATCTTGAATCTTGAATGACCGAAAAGCAGAGCAAAGTTGATGACTCACAGACTAAAGGAAGGTCCTTTTATAGAGGTGGCATGGAAACGTTCCCTTCTCCAAAGCAAACTCAAAGTAAGGTCATATCACAATTCAAGTTGAAGATGAAACGTTTTTTTTAAGGCGGCAATAATCTCATACTCCTAGAAAAATAAGGAAAAAAGTACTCCAAATTCAACTACAGTGCCACACGTATTCAAGTTCTCCTAAAAGAAATTCATGGAGTTGAAAAGGAGAGGGAAAATATCACTAATGGACATGTAAAGTTTTGCTGTCATACAAGAACACGTGGTTAGGGGTTTTTGCATGTTTACTACTAATAGGATTAAAAATCAACGTCTTAATGAGAGTAGACCCAATTAATTGGAAGTTGAAACTTGTTCAAAGTAATTGGAACAGACAACTTAGTCCATTAATTGGTGGGGTCCACCATGATTCAACCTATTCGGAGGTTTTAAAAGCCAAGAAATCTTACGTTGTAAGATGTACAAATCATAGTTAACCCGGACAAATACAAGCGAATAGTTCAAGTGTAGTTTTCAAAATAAATATTTTGACAAAAATTGAAGTAGGAGGCATTTGTAATATTTTAAAATATATTAAAATATAAATTTTATAATATGATTCAAATTATATTAAATTCAAAAAATATATTAGTCCAAATGAATAATACTGATTAATATGATTGAGTTAATTAATTAAATCCAATAAGATTTGAATTTAATTAAAAGCCCAAATTCATTTATTTGGGCTACAAAAAACTACCCATTTTATTGGGCCTAATATCCTTTCATCCAAGAGGCCCATCTTAGCCTCACGCGTTAAATGATGTGGCATGGCAAGTCAAATAAAGAAGCTAATAGGATCATACAGGTGTCAAAATGATAAGCCCATTTCATCAAAGCCCAATACGCTATCATTTAAATCTGGTTGGCCGGGAGAAAGCCTGATTCCATCGTGACTCCTCTATTCTACAACTATATATAGGGGTCCTCATAATTCAGAATTCACATCAAGAATTATAACAAAAAACTAGAGAAAGCTCGTGGATCAAATGAAACAAATTTCTCAATAAATTCAAGAATTCTAACAAAATGCTAGAGAAAGCTCGTGGATCAAATGCCACAAATTTCTCTACAAATTTAAGAATTCAAACATTCAAGTATCCATGTTCAAGAACAAGCTTAAACGCTCTTGAACTCAAAAACAAGCTTCAAGATCAAGAACAAATCCAAATTCATGGTCAGGATCATGATTAAATTCAAAGTCCAAGAACAAGATTCAGATTCAAGATCAAAGTCAAGAGCCCTTGAATTTACACTTGAAAAGGCGAATTAGAGAATTTATAGAGAATGTAACACTTATGTCACGATCAAAGGTGAGGGCCTAGACATGACACAATGAATGGGGAAGCTAAAGGGACCTCAATCAAGCTTCATAACATATCATTACACATCCTTGGTCGCGGAAGTAATAAAACAACAATAAGAGATAGTAAAAAGGAAAACAGGGCCAAGGGACATCTTTCATATCATAAAACATCAAAAGGGTCAAAGGGAGTCAAAGCTCATAGCATCATTACATAACTTGTCCAACAACACCTCTAAACATAGAACTTAGCAGAGGCCAAGACAAGCAACTGGGCTCACCCTCATAGTCAAAAGATACAATAAAGGGAATACAATCTTTATACATATCACAAGATCAAAGACATTATCAAAGAAATTGAGGACTCACTAACTTGATTTGTAGAGATAGTACTAGCCACGGGGAGGATGAAGATTATCTTGAAGAGCTCCGGTTCCTACATGGTAACATAATGTAGGCATAGAGTATACATTAGTATGTTTAAATGTACTAAGTATGTAGGATGTAATGCAACAAGAGATAGACAACATAATCGAAATGTATAATTAGGAAATGGATGAGCATATAGCAATATGACATGCATGAGTGATGCTTGAAGTAAAACATACTTATATAGAACATATTATATGTGTAGGAAGAGATCATCATTAGTAACCAAGGCCTACCACCTCCTTGGCGAGGCGATTGAGGTATATACCCCCTCAAAATGGTAGCACGGGCCCCCCATCCCTTGAGCGAGGCGACTGAGGTATAAACCCCCCAACATAGTTGCATGGGCCTACCACCCTCTGAGCTAGGTTATTGAGGTATATACCCCCAATATGGTAGTTTGGGCCTATTATCCCCTGAACAAGACAATTGATCAACTTCCAATACTATAGATACCATTTATGAAATCAACACATATACACATCTCTTTCATCATCATAAAGTCACTTAACTCATATACCATGCATTAGGCCTTCAACAACTCAAGAAGCATTAATCGAACATTTTATCAAACACTTAGCAGGTGTGTAATGCTAGTATAAAACAGTGCAATTCAAGAGTGAAATCATGCAAGAAAACTTGAAGTAAATCAACCCAACTACACTTGGTAATACCCTCAAATAATATACATTGAAACCCTTCATCAAATCTAAAATTAGATTATACATTCATAGCTCAAAACATGCTTAAAAAGTCACAAGTTTATCAAACCCCATCATAATTCATAGTCAAATTCATAGTAGGTAAGATCCATGACTAAATCAGCTTAGAAACATGTAATTTTGTAAAAAGGAGGGTTGGGCATCATGGATGAAAGAACCCAATAGTTGAAACCCAGATACCTTGACTTTGGAGAATTGCTTGATGAACATTGAGATGAGAACTTGAAGCTTGAGTGAAATCCTTAAGATTCTGAGTGAGATTTAGCACTTGAATTTTGAGTAAAATATTTGTCTAAGTGTTTGAAAGAGTATTGGGAATGTCTTGTATGATATGAAGGTGAAATATGGGTAAGTAGAGATATTTTTCCTCTTGGGAAGAATTCGGTCCAAGATCCAAGATCCTTGGACCAAGCAACAAAATATAGCCAAAAGATATACATCTGTGCACCCTGGCCGCGTCATGCCAGGGGTGCGCAGAGCTCACTGGAAATCAATTTTTTGGAAATTAAAATTTTGATATCGTTGATCTAAAATTTGGGTTAGACCTATTTCCCACTCAATTTTCCCCCGATCAATAATATGAAGTTGAATTTTTGATATCACACACAAATTTTGAGATGTATAGAAATTACAAATATGGGCACTTCCGAGACACATTTTTGGACACTTTTTTGGGTTGTTTCAATATCTCCCCCTTGGAAATATTCATCCCCAAATGGCAAAGAAGAATATAAAAGAAGTAATCATGAAGAAATTAGCCCCAACAAGAACACAACAATACACTTAAAAACTATTTTCAAAATCTTAATATAAGTGCCAAAAATCATTATGAACTTGTCAACATAAATATGAATGCATGCAAATGACATAGAGACTGAAACATAAGACTTGACATCATATAGGGGACTTAACATTATTACATTAGGCTTGAGTAGAATGGAAGAGATAAGGATATCGCTTTTGCATGTCTGCTTCGGCCTCCTATATAGCACTTTCGACTTGTTGATTCATCTAAACGACCTTAACGGAAGCCACATTCTTGTTTCTCAACCTCTTCAGTTGTCTATCCAAGGTCTCTACTAGAACCTCTTTATAAGTCAAGTTGTCTTCAACAACACCCACAACATCCAATAAAACAATAGCATTCGGGTTACCCACACATTTTCTCAACATGGATACACAAAAGACAGGATAAGCCAAGTCCATTTCACTAGGCAACTGCAACTCATAGGCCACCATTCCAATCCTTCTTAGCACCCTGTAAGGACCACAAACCTTGGACTCAATTTACCCTTCTTACCAAAACGAACCAGACCCTAACCTTCAAATAGACCCAATCACCAACTTTAAATTCAAGACACCTCATATCAGCATAGGACTTTTGACGACTTTGGGCTGTTTTCAACTTTTCCTTAATCAACCTTACCTTCTCCATAGCCTCTACGACCAAATCCAAACCCAATAATGCCATCTCTCTCACTTTGAACTACCCAACCGGTGGTCTATAATGCTTACCATAGAGGGCCTCAAAAGGAGCCATAACAATGTTAGAACAATAGCTATTATTATGAGCAAACTTAATCAATGGAAGATGATCATCCCAACTACTCTTAAACTTGAAATCACAAGCTATAAGAATATCCTTAAGAGTTTGGATAGTTCTTTCGGCTTGGCCATCTGTTTGAGGGTGAAAGGCCGTGCTAAGCATTACCTTGGTACAAAGACCTCTTCGAAAGGATCTCAAAAAGTGAGAAATGAATTGAGTACCATGATCTGATACGATAGACAAG
Organism: Solanum clarkiae; assembly: GCA_011800125.2. Lineage (NCBI taxonomy): Eukaryota > Viridiplantae > Streptophyta > Magnoliopsida > Solanales > Solanaceae > Solanum > Solanum clarkiae. The sequence continues at coordinate 4,056,093 of JAABOM020000101.1, forward strand.
GGCACTCCATGCAATCTAACAAGCTCATGAATATACAATTTAGCATAATCTTTGGCACCGTGTGTAGTATAACCGGTACGAAATGAGCCAATTTTGTCATCCTATCAACCACAACCCAAATAGAATAAGAACCCTTTCTAGTCTTAGGCAAACTAACTACAAAGTCCATGTTAATTTCCTCCCACTTCCAAGTAGGAATCTCTATGTCTTGGGTTAGGCCACCCAACTTTTGGTGTTCGGCTTTGACTTGTTTTCAACCATGACAACCGAATACAAATTTGGAAATGTCTTTCTTCATACCTCCCCACCAAAGCACAACCCTCAAATTTTTATACATCTTTGTAGAACCAGGGTGAATAGAATAGGAAGAATTATGAGCCTCATCTTAAACCTTCTTTTTCAAATTATCAACACAAGGCACACAACATACCTTGGTATCTAAGGGCACCATCTCCCCCTTGGGAGAAAACCTCCACATTGACCTCTCTCATCAAGGCCTTCAATTCTAACAAGGAGGGGTCAAGATCTTGCTCTGCTTTTACCTCATCAACCAAAGAAGATTCTGAACTATCAAAAACCACCATGCCACCATTATCAACTTCTTCCAACCTAATCCCCCAATCTATCCAACCAATAAACCTCTCTAGCCACTTCTTTTCCCCCATCACCAACCTGAGCTAGGTTACATATAGATACCCTACTCAAAGCATCCGCCACAATATTAGCCTTATCGGGATGATAATGCACACTTATATCATAATCCTTAAGAAGCTCTAACCACCTTTGTTGTCTCAAGTTGAGATCTTTTGGAGTGACCACATATTGGAGAATCTTATGATCGGTAAACACATCAACATGCACCCCATACAAATAATGACACCAAATTTTCAAAGCAAATACCATGACGGCCAATTCAAGATCATACGTAGGATAATTCTTTTCACGCACTTTGAGTTGCCTAGAAGCATCATCTTTTACCTTTCCATTTTGCATCAAAACACAACCCAAACCAATTCAGGAGACATCACAATACATAACAAACCCTTCGAACCCTTTCGGTGAGACAAGATAGAAGCCGAGACAAGCTTATTCTTCAAGTTTTGGAACTCTTTTTACACTCATCGGTCCACATAAAGATAGCCTTCTTTTGAGTCAACTTAGTCATGGGAGAAACAATAGAAGAGAACCCCTTCAAAATCTCTAGTAGTAACCCACGAAGCCAAAGAAACTTCTAATGTCCGATGGGGCCAATGGCCTAGGCCAATTTTTAATCACATCCATCTTTTTAGGATCCACCTTAATACCATCCCCCGACACCACATGACCTAGAAAGACAACCTCTTTCAACAAAATTCACACTTACCATATTTGGCATACAACTTCTCCTCTCTCAATTTTTTGCAACACTACCCTCAAATAACCTACATGCTCCTCCTCACTGTGAGAATAGATCGAAATAGCATCAATGAAGACTACCACAAATAAATTAAGGTAGGGTTTAAAGACCCTATTCATAAGATCTATGAAGATAGCAAGTGCATTGGTAAATCTAAAAGACATAACCACAAATTTATAATGCCCATACCTAGTCCGGAAGTCCATCTTAGGAATATCACACTCTCTCACCTTCACTTGATGATACCTGGATCAAAGAGAAATCTTAGAAAAGTGACTATCCCCTTGAAGTTGGTCAAAGAAATCATCAATCCTTGGTAGAGGATACTTATTCTTTATGGTGACCCTATTAAGTTGCCGGTATTCAATGCATATTCTAAGGGATCCATTCTTCTTCTTCACAAACAAGACCAGTGCACCCCAACGTGATTGGCTAGGCCTAACAAAACCCTTCTCCAACAAGTCCCTCAATTGCTCTTTTGACTCTTTTAACTCCACCGGGGCCATATGGTAAGAGGGGGATAGAAATGGGTTTAATATCAGGGTGGAGGTCTATGCCAAAATCTATTTCCCTTTCAGGAGGAATACCGAGAAAGTCATTAGGAAATCATCAAGAAACTCATTTATGACCAAACCGACTCTATAGGGAGGACTTTGGAATCAACATCCCTAACCCTCACAAGATGATAGAGACACCCCTTAGAGATCAACTTTTGGGCTATAATGCAAGAGATAAACCTACACTTGACCACCACATCATGGCTCTCTGATAAAGATCAAACAAGAAAGATAGGGAAAAAGGAACAAAGATAGAAGGATATGTGGATTAAATTCAAACTATTGAAATTATGGGCAACAAAGGACTAAAACCCTCACCTCCCAATTGACTTCAACAACTCAAATCAAACCCTAAAAGCAAAAATTGAAGGAAACTAAGAACAACAAATAGGCAACCTTCAATTAACCAAGCAAACTAACAATTGTAAGAGTTCATCCTAATTACTCACTAATTACTCAACTAAGAAGATACTACAATTTGAGAATTCAATATTCAACATAGTCTCAACATAAGACTATTTATACTAAGTAAATAAAAGAAGATATTTTCTTTACAATCTTAATGAGTAAGGGCCTTGTTTGGTTACCTTCTTTTCAAATCCTTGAATTCAAGTAATAACCATTTGCACACATGACCTCTTTTCTTCCTTCTCCTCACCTTGATAGACCTTCCACACATTGTAAGCCTTTCTTTAGTGACCCTCAAGCTCCTCCAATGATTACTTTTTCATGAACATTGCTTGTAGGTCTTGGAGATCTTTTGCTTGACTCCTTATGTATGGTCTTGAGAGGTACATGCCACTCATATTGGTGCCATCTCTACTTTGCATGTTATCATCCTCCCTTTGTTGAAAAGGATTCATCCTCGAATCCAATGATTCACCTACAACACAAGGAGATAAATCACTAATGTTGGAAAAATTATGAACATTATACTTACTTGGCAAGTCAATCTTGTAGGCATTGCCATTGGTTCTCTAGAGCAATTTGAAACCTCCATCTCCTCTTGGGCTTAGCTATTCTTTTCGAACATGTGGAAACCTCTCTACCCATACCCAATCATTTGGGTTCAAGATCACTTCCTTTCTCCCCGAATTCTTTCGAATAGCCACCTTAGAATTGTTCTTTTCAATGGTCTTTTTAGCCTTGACATGAATGCTCATCATCTCCTTTGCCCTTTGCTTGGCATCTAGGCTCAAAACAACATTACTAGATAATAGAGTCATGCTTAGTGGAAACAAAGGTTTTAAGCCATAAAATTCCTCAAATAGTGACATTCCAATAAAAGAGTGGAATGACCGATTATATACAAATTCAATCAATGGTAAATAGTCTTCCCAAGTAGTCGGGGTTCCTCTAATTATGCACCAAAGTACACTTCCAAGAGTCCAATTCTTTAATTTGTCCATCCGTTTGAGGGTGGCAAGAAGTACAGAACATAAGTATGGTACCAAGAGTACCCCATAGACTCTTCTAAAATTGACTAAGTAATTTGGAATCCCTATCACGAACAATGGTTTGAGGGACTCCATGCAACTTAAGAGCATTGATGACAAATAAAGATGCTACATGGGATGCATCATCATATTTATGGCATGGAATAAAATAAGTCATGTTAGAAAATCTATCCACTACCACAATTATACTATCATGTCCTCTTTTAGTCCTAGGAAGACCCAACACAAAATCCATAGAGATATCCATCCATGGACCACTAGGAGTAAGGAGAGGGGTATACTTACCTTGGGTCAAGTCGTGGATTTGGCATGCTTAAAATTGAGACATTGTCCACAAATTTGCTCCACATCATGCTTCATATTGGGCCAAAAGAATTTCTATTTTAGAATGTCAAGTGTTTTGGGTAACCCCAAGTGTCCCATCAAACCACCACTATGAGCCTCCTTGACAAGTTGCTCTCTCCCCATGAGCTCATAGGAACACAGACTCATCTATCCTTGAAAAAAAAATCCATCAACCAATTGAAACCTATCAACCCGCTTTCCTTGGGTAAGATTATCAAAAAGTAGCTTTGAAGTCGGGATCCCTAGGATAGAATTCCTTTAAGCTTTCAAATCCCACCATCCTAGAACCGAAGGTAGTCACCAACATAAACCTTCTTGATAGGTCATCTGTTACCACATTTTCCTTGCTTTGCTTGTCATAGACCTGCAAAGGAGAAGAAACAATACTAGGCAAAGTGCTAGTAATTTGGTTAACATGCAATAAAAGATGGGTGTTAACATGGCATACTAGATAGCGTCCCTCATCCACACCCCTTAAACACTTTCTTGGCTTTGCTATCATACATATATTCTCCTTATTTTTATCCAAGGAACCTCCTTCCCTTGTAACAACAATGGAATTTCCATTATCAATGATTAAAGAACACACTTTATCTTGAATTTTGCACCTAGCATGAAATAGATTCTCCTTTTGATCAAGTTCATCTTTGGAAAGGGCTCCCTTAGTTCTTCTCACAACATATGAAAGATTGTAATTCATCTTCATGCCTTCATCATTATCAAGCAAAGATTTTCCTTTCTCCATGAAGCAAGCAAAATTTACCCTCTTATGCGACCTTTGTTCTTCATTCTCATCCTGTCTCCTCTATATCTCATCCTATATCCTCTATTCCCTAATCTATCTCCTCTATACCAATAATCTCGACCTCCCATTCCATGATGCAACCCCAAGTCCCGAGGTTGGACTCTTCTCATTGTACTCCATAGGTATTCCTACCCCCATGCTTCCAAAACTCATCCTTGTTGAGATCTTCATGAATTTCATCATAGAGGGGATTTTGGTATTGGTAGGCTTGGTAGGGAATTTGTGGTACATCTGGTAGAGGTGATGTATCTTGTCTTGGATGGTTTGGATTGTAGTTCATTTGGAAAGTGGGGTTTTTGGTAGCTTCAGGTTCGACTTTGTGGAGGAAAACATAGATTATGGGCTTGTCCTGGGGTAATAGTGATGGAATGCATCGATGCCCTCCTCATGTCCTCATTTTCGGGTTGAATTGCTTTCCTTCGATTAACATTCTCCACCCGTACCAACCTTTCCTCCAAACCTCCCATTCTCCAATTCATTTCCTCTATTGTTTGTAGAAGTAAGCAAGAGTTTCCATGATGTTCTTTGAACCTTTCTTAATTGGACTTGTATTAGACATAATGCCTACAATACTCAACAAATAAGAGTAGTAGCAAAAGTCTCACGTCACTCGTATATAACTCTCCACGCACCTTCTACGTCGTTGTGTCAAAATTGATAGTGAACTAGCTCCGCTCAATCAATTCAAGGTCACCTATCCTTTGTGGTAGAGTGGATTATTATGACTCTTGAAAGAAGGATGACTTAAATAAAGCATAAGAACATGAATAATAAGAAGAAAAATAGAAGAAAAAGGCACAAGAAATATCAAACTCAAAAAAACTAACAAAAGTAGAAGAAAGTAGTTGTTACCTAATTTGAAGAATCAAAAAGATGATTTAATGTTTAGAAACTAGTTAACAAATAACTGAAGATGTTAATTAGTTGTTAAAAAGTTGAGGAATGAAAGAAAAATGAGTTAAAAAAAAAAGAAGAATTGAGTTCGGACACTTAGAAAAATTTTTGAAGCCATAAGGTGTTCATGAGTTCGGACACTTAGAAATTTTTTTCGAAGCCATAAGGTGTTCATGTCTTGAAAGATGTTTGATTTGATGATTTGATAATTAAATCTAGTTAACAAGTAGTTAAAGATATTAATTACTTGATAAATAGTGGAGAATCAAAGCACAAAAATTTTTAAAAAAGAATCACGTCGTTTGGACACTTAGAAAAATTTTTGTGCCCAAAAAACCTCCCATACTTAAAAACATTTTGGGGTATGAAAAACACTGCAAATTTTAGCCTCTGAAGTTTGATTCACGTGCCACGTGGGGCGTCTGGAAAGGTCTGGAATGCTGACTCACTATTGTGCGCTGAGTTGGCACCGATTTGGCGCTGAGTTGGCACTAACGTGGAAATTAACTTGTTTTTTGAATTTTTTTTAAATGTTTTTTTTTCTGATTTTTTATTTTTTTTTTCAAATTTCTACTAAGGGCCAACCAACACCTTGACCAACTTTGACTTGAAAAAAAAGGGATCAAATGTACCTTTTGGTCTTCTTTTTCTTCGAGAATACTTGAATGTCTTCAAGAACACCTAGAACACCAAGAACACACACTAAAACCTAACACCTTCAAATCCACTCGGAATTGGTTCAAAATTTAGGATTAGATTCTGCTTGATGTAGAGAACAAATTTCAATGATAATTAACCTTTAATTTCTTCTAAATCAAAAAACCCACTTTCAAAATTTGAAAAGTTTGAATGCTCAAAACCTTTCAATGGCAACTTCACTTCCACAACTCCAAATTGAATGAAATCTGAGATTTAGGCTCAAAAAACACTAGTGAACAAGAATCTAGTATCAAAAACAACAAATCAAATAAAAAAATTTTGGATCTTTTTTTTGGATTTTTGAATTTTTGAGTGGATCAAAATTCCAATACTAAGATTTGTAAAAGCAAATCTAAACCTAAGCTCTTGATACCAAATGATAAAGATCAAATAAGAAAGAAAGGGAAAAAGGAACAAAGATGAAAGGATATATGGATTAAATTCAAACTATTGAAATTATGAGCAACAAGGGACTAAAACCCTCACCTCCCAATTGATATCAACAACTCAAATCAAACCCTATAAGGAAAAATTGAAGGAAACTAAGAACCACAAATAGGCAACATTCAATTAACCAAGCAAACAAGTCAACTAACAATTGTAAGAGTTCACCCTAATTACTCACTTATTACTCAACTAAGAAAATACTACAATTTTGAGAATTCAATATTCGATATAGTCATAACATAGTCTTCCAAATGCTAAAATAAGACAATTTATACTCAATAAATAAAAGAAGAAATTTTCTTTACAATCTTACCCTTAATGAGTAAGGGCCTTGTTTGGTTGCCTTCTTTTGAAATCCCTAAATTCAAGTAATAACAATTTGCACACATGGCCTCTTTTCTTCCTTCTCCTCACCTTATAGAACTTCCACGCATTGTAAGCCTTTCTTTGGTGACCCTCAAGCTCCTCCAATGCTTTTTTTCTCATGAACATTGCTTGTAGGTCTTGGAGATCTGTTGCTTGACTCCTTGTGAATGGTCTTGAGGGGTACATGCCCTCATGTTGGTTCCATCTCTAATTTTCACGTTATTACTCTCCCACTCAAGGATGGGTTCATTTGGGAACTGGAACTTGACCCTACCCGTTCGACAATCAACAGAGGCATAATATGCATGCAACCAATCCATCCCTAGAATGACATCAAAATCCATCTTATCCAACTCAACAAGATCACAAGGAAGATGCAGATGGGACAATTTTTATAGACAATTCCAGTAACAATAGATGCACCAATGAGAGTAGACACCTCATAAGAATTACAAAACAATTCGGGCTCAACGTGAAACTATTTGGCAATAAGAGGAGTAACAAAGAAAGAGAGGCACCCGGGTCTATCAATACATACAAATCAAAATCAAAGACTTCTAACATACCAGTGACGACATGGGCACCTCATCAACCCCTTGTCTCCCTTGGAGTGCATAGAACCAATTGTGCCTTGGGGCACCACCTTGTTGGCCTTCTCTCCCCGAAGGAACCGTATTAGCACCCTGGCCTTGTGGACGAACATCCTACCCTTGTTTCAATTACATGGACAATCCATTGCCTTATGCCCCACTTCACCACAACTATAACAAGAACTAGTATACCTCAAACATGGTCCACTATGACCCTTACCACATTTTGGACATATAGCATTAAGCACTACACCACCATCACCTTGGGTCCTTGGGCAGTCATTGGCAAACCTTCCATTAGGAGCATGAGAAGATCCTTGGCCTTGATGAAACCAGCCACTCTTGGGACTTTGGAATGTCCCATCAAAACAGGCCCTCTTGGCCTCACTACCCCTCCTCTTTGTCAACTTCTTCCCTTCAAATTGTTCGACATAAGTCATTAAACGGGACAAGTCCATGTCACAAATTAACATAGTGACATGACATACTCATTCACCAAATCAGATACACCCATCACAAACTTGTTCATCCTAGACCTCGGGTCCGCGACCAAGTGTGGAGCATATTTAGAGAGTTAGTTGAACTTGAGGGAATACTCCCTCATACTCATAGATCCTTTATTCAAATTCAATAACTCCATTTTGGCCTCCCTAAGCTCAAGAGGGAAGAACCAGTTGAGGAAAGTCGTCTTAAACTCCTCCCAAAGAATCATATGGTTGACCCCCCTTCTCCTCCTTCCATTGAGTATACCATATTTAAGACACCCCCTTGAGTTGGTATGCCGCCAACTCTGCCTTCTCTTCCGGTCTCACATCCATAATATCCAACACTTTGTACACCTCATCCACATTTTCATGAGGGTCCTCATACACTTTAGACCCATAGAACTTCGATAGGTTCATCCGCATAAAGTCCCTCACATGAGATGCCAGAGTAGGAGTATGAGGGGCTTGGGCTCCTTGATTGACTTGATACCATGGCTTGAGCCAGCAAAGTGAGAGCATCCCGGAGCTCTCCATGAGCCGGTAGTTCCTCAGGTGTATGGGCTCTTCGTCCTCTTTTGTTAGGCATGATCTATCATAGCAACGAACAATCATTAGGGGGAAAAACCTTACCTTAACTTCTATAGCACGACATAGAGTAAGAATAAGGGAAACATTTCCTAGAACACCTCATAGCCTCTTACTCATAGTTGTGGTGCACAACACAACCATGAATAAGACTTTAATCGACGCAGTGTGTTGGATGCCGAGGACCATTAATAACCTAGTTCTCTAATACTAAGTTTGTCATGACGCAAACCTAGGGCCTAAATATGACACGGACAAAGGGGAACTAGAAGGGACCCCAATCAAGTCTCTTAACATATCATTACACATCTTCGGTCGCAGAAGCAATAAAACAACAATAAGAGATAGTAAAAAGGAAACATGGGGCTAAGAGACATCTTTCATATCATAAAACATAAAAAGAGTCAAAGGGACTGAAAGCTCATAGTATCATTACATATATTGTCCAATAACACCTTAAAATATAGAACTTAGCGGGGGCCAAGACAAGCAACCAGGCTGACCCTCATAGTCAAAACATATAATAAAGGAAAGAGAATCTTTATACATAGCATAAGATCAAAGACATTGTCCCCGAAATTGAGGATTCACCAACTTGCTTTGTAGAGATAGTACTAGCCACGGGGAGGATGAGAATGATAGTGAGGAGCACCGGTTCCTACATTGTAACATCATGTAGGCATAGAGTATGCGTTAGTACATTTGAATGTACTAAGAATGTAGGATGCAATGCAACAGAGATAGGCAACATAACCGAAATGCATAATTAGGCAATAAATGAGCATATAGCAATATGACATGCATAAGTGATGCTTGAAGTAAAACATGATTATATAGAATATATTACATGTGTAGGAAGAGACCATCATTAGTAACCAAGGACTACCACCTCCTTCCTGAGGCGATTGAGGTATACACCCCCTAATATGGTAGCATAAGCCTACCATCCCCCGAGCAAGGTGATTTAGGTATAAACCCCCCAACATGACTGCACGATAACACCCCCCGAGCTAGGTGATTGAGGTATATACCCCCCAATATGGAAGCTCGGGCCTACTACTCTCCCCCCTCCCCGAACAAGGTAATTGATCAACTTCTAACACTATAGATACCATTCATGAAATCAACACACATACATATCTATTTTATCATCATAAAGTCATTTAACTTATATACCATACATTAGGCCTTTAATAACTCAAAAAGCATTAGCAGGACATTTTATCAAACACTTGGCAGGTGTGTAATGCTAGTATAAAAACCATGCAATTCAAGAGTGAAATCATACAAGAAAACATGAAGTAAATCAACCCACCAATACTTCATAATACCCTCATGCAATATACATTGAAATCCTTGATAAAATCTCAAAATAAATTATAGAGTCATAACTCAAAACATGCTTAAATCATCACAGGTTTATGAAATCCCATCATAGTTCATACTCAAATTCATAGTAAGTAAGACCCATGAGTAAATGAATTTAAAAACATGCAATTTGTGTAAAAAGGAGGGTTGGGCACCATGGGTGAAAGGACCCAATGGTTGAAATCCACATTCCTTGACTTTGGAGAATTCTTTGATGAAGATTGAGATGAGAACTTGAAGCTTGAGTAAAATCCTTAAGATCTGAATGACATTTGGCACTTGAATTTTGCGTATAATATTTGTCTAAGTATTTGAAAGAGTAATGGAGAATGTCTTGTATGATATAAAGGTGAGATATAGATAAATGTATGTATTTTTAAGTATAGGAAGACTTAGGCCCAAGATCCAAGAGCCTTGGACTGAGCAACCAAAAATAGTAAAAAAAATATTCATCTACACTCCCTGGCCGCGTTTCTCTAGGCGCGCGTAGAGCTCACTGTAAATCGATTTTTTTTAAATTAAGCTTTTTATATGGTTACTCTAAAATCAAGGTTAGACCCATTTCCTGCTCAATTTTCCCCTAACCAAGAATATGAAGTCGAATTTTTGATATCACGCACGAATTTTGAGATATATGGAAATTACGATTATGGCACTTTCAAGACACATTTTCGGAAACTTTTTGGGGTCGTTTCAACTCACTTATTGAGATCAAATACTGTATTATTGAAATATTCTCATTTTTTATTATTATTTTCTCAACACAAATTTTATCGTCTACAATGATAGTAAAGTGTAAATCACACGCATGAACTTTCCCCTAATCTACTGTTGACCATTGCAACTTTGTTGAATTCATTTCCAACCTCCAAATATCCCAAGAAAAAAGTTGCTAAACATTTCAAGAATTTCCAAGTTCTGCAAATGATTGCATTTTTGAAATTTGTAGACGGAACGAACAAAAAGAAAATTGCGGCTCTAGTACTAATATAGATAAAATACTACTTAGGACTGTATTTTTGTAAATTGAAGGTTGTATTGAAAGTGGAATGAGTTATGATCTTGAGGTGAATTAGAAGAGATAAGAATGAAAATGATGTTAACTTTGTTGTGAATTGAAGAAAGAGCTATTGGCAAATATTTGTGGAGTTAAGTCGGAAATTCGAATCATTCGAGTGGCTATGTGATTGAAAATGAAAGAATTTCATGATAGTTGAAAACATGGAGGTAAGTATTAATTATGTAGACTGATGAGTCAGTATTTATTTGTAATGACCCAAGCTTACGGCCTAGACGTGAAATGGCAAATGGGAACCCAAAGGGACCCAAATAAGCCTCTTAGCATATCAAATACGCATCCTTTATCGCGTAAGAAAAGTAAACAACAAGCATATAAACAAGGGAAAAAGGGACTAAGGGAAGTCTTGACATTTATAAAGCATAAAGATTCAAAGCTCAAAGCATAGATACATTAATTGTTCCAACAACACCTCTAAATATAGATTAGGGCAGGGGCTAAGACACTTTCCGGGCTCACCCTAAAAATGTCAAATATTCAACACAAGATATGTTAAAATAGCAAGAAAGTAGATAGTATCCTCAAAATTGAGGACTCACTAAGCTTGTCTCTGAAGAGTCTCACTAGCCTCGCGGAGGATTATCAAGAGGAGCTCTGTTCCCTACTTGGTGATATCATGTAGGCAAAAGTATGCATTAGTATGTTTGAACATACTAAGTATGAAGGATGCAATGCAACAAGACGTGAGCCAATATAGTCAAAATGCATAGTAATAGGCAATAGATAAGCATAATTTTGATATGGCATGCAAGATCAATGCTCAAAGTGAAACATGCATATAAATCATTTAACTTACATAGAACATAACACATGTGTGGAAAGAGACCTCAATCGATGTAGAATAAGACCAAGTGAGCTATTACTTGGAATCCCGATAATTACTCCTCACCGATAAAGAGGTGCTTTACTTGCCAAGGTAAACCATACTTCACCTTACGGGGCCTGTCCCATTTTGGAGAAGTAACCTTCCTTACGGGAGCCCATCCCATTTCGAAAAAGATTTCATGAGAAACTTCACCTTACGAGAACCCATCCCATTTTGGGAAAAAATTCAAGAGAAAGTTCACTAAATGAATCCACTAGTATAGAAAGGGTATAACATAATCATATGTTGACAAATAGTTCAAGGAAAGAGCAAACCCTCCATCCATTGATGCTAAGTCTAAAACCACTTAACACTTATAATAATCATTCTTTAACAACCTACAATAAACAAGGGATCATGACATTAGTAGCTCTAACATACTTGACCTCTAATGGTGAGCCTAACTCGAAACATGAGAATAGATCATCATCAAACATTACCCTTGCGTTAACATCAATGGCTCACAAGAGGTAAAATCTTGAAATAGGTCTTAACATCATACTTGCATAAACATAAATATTTTCATGAATTCATAACACACTTAATAGACTATATTCATCATGAAGTCACGTGACTCATAAAATATGTAAATAACTTGAGAATTCTTGGCTTGACATTTTATCAAACACTTGGTGGGTTAGTAATGCTTCTTCAAAATCATGCAATTGAAGATTCAAATCATGTGAGAAAACTCAATGCAAATCAATCCACTAACATATTGTAAATCCCTCATGTAAGAAACCTTGAAATCCACCATCAAATCTCATAATAGATCATAGTTTCATAGATCAAAACGTACATAATCTCAATAGATAAAACCAACTCATAGTACAACCTTGAGATATACAAACATGCATATTGAATCAACATCTCATAAAACCCCACCATATTTCATGCTTAAAATCCATAATAAAAGACACCATATAACTTGAAAACATTCAATTTCATAAGATAGGAAGATTGGGCACCATGGATGAAATGATCCAATGGTTGAAACCCATATATCTCAAATTGGGGATTTCCTTGATGTAGATTTGAACAAGAACTTGAATCTTGAATAAAGTTCTTATGATCCGGAGTTAAGTTTGGGACACTTGGATTTGGATGAAATATTTGGCTAAGTGTTAGAGAGGGTTTTGAAAGTGGCTTGAGTGATATAAATTTGAAAAATGGCTAAGTGTAGGTGTTTTTACCCATGGGTGGGCATTGGGCCAAGGCCCCTGTGCCTTAGGCCAAAATAAAAAAATAAAAGAAAAACTACCACTGCTCTGCAATAGGTCCACATCGTGGGCATGATGGAGCTATCATGCTGGATAAAAATACACTGCTCGTTGCCCAGTCCATGTCGCGGTCTGGTTGCGGATGCACACTAGATGAGAAAATTTTTGAAAAATTAGTTTTGGTTACGATTCTCTTAAATCGGGATTATACCTATCCCCCACTGAATTTTGCCCCCTTAGCACGATGAAGTTAGATCTTTGATATCATGCACGGATTTTGAGATATATGGAAATTACGATTCTAGACATTTCCGAAGCACATTTTTGGGTCCGGGGTGTTTCAATATCTCCTCCTTGGGAACATTCATCCTTGAATATCAAAGAAACGTGCAAGGAGAAATAACCATGAAGGAATCAGCCCAAGAAGAATGCAACAATGCACTTAAACGCTATTTTCAAAAATCTTAATATAAGTATCAAAAATCACCATAAACTTGTCAACATAAACATGAATGCATGCAAAGTGACATAAGGGCTGAAACTTAAAAATTGAGATCATATAGGTGAACTTAAATTAGTACCTTAGGCTTTAGTAGAGTGAAAGAGATATGGATATCGCTTTTGCATGTCTGCCTCAACTTCCCATGTGGAACTTTCAACTTGTTGGTTCGTCCAAAGAACCTTGATGGAAGCTACATCCTTGTTTCTTAACCTCTTCACTTGTCTATCAAAAATTTCTACCAGAACCTCCTCATAAGTCAAATTATTTTCTACCACACCCACAACATCCAAAGGTACAATAACACTTAGATCACCTATACATTTTGTCAACATAGATGCATGGAAAACCGGATGAATCATATTTATATCAATGGGCAACTCAAACTCATAGGCCACCTTACTAAGCCTCCTCAACACTCTATAAGGACCCATAAACCTTGGGCTCAATTTATACTTCTTGCCAAATTGAACAACACTCTTCACGAGTGAGACCTTCAAATAGACCCAATCACCAAACTTAAATTCAATATCCCATCTCCTCGCATCGGAATAGGACTTTTGTCTACTTTCAGCTATTTTCAATCTCTCCCTTATCAACCTCACCTTTTCCAAGGCTTCCATAAACAAATCTAGACCTAGAAAAGCCATTCCCCCCACTTCAAACCACCCAACCAGGGATCTACAATGCCTACCATAAAGAGTTTCAAAAAGAGACATACCAATGCTTGAGTGTAGTTATTATTGTAAGAATATTCAATGAGTGGATAATGTTCATCCCAACTACCCTTAAACTCCAAAACACAAGATTTAAGCATATCCTTAAGAGATGGGATAGTTCTCTCAGCTTGGCCATCCGCTTGAGGGTGAAAGGTTGTGCTAAGCTTTACCTTGGTACCAAAACGTGTTTAGAAGGACCTCAAAAAGTGAGAAGTGAATTGGTCACCACGATCCGAAATGATTGACAAGAACTCATTTATATACAACTTAGCATAATCTTCGGCACCATAAGTAGTTTTGATGGGTAGAAAATGAGCCGACTTTGTCAGTCTATCAACTACAACCCAAATAGAGTAACAATGCTTCCTAGTCATAGGAAACCCAACCACAAAATCCATATTAATTTCTTCCCACTTCCAAGTGGGAATTTCTATATCTTTGGCTTGGCCACCTGGCCTTTGATATTCGGCTTTCACTTGTTGGCAATTGTGACATCCGTATATGAACTTGGCAATGTCTCTGTTCATACCACCCCACCAATACACTTCCCTCAAATCTTTATACATCTTTGTAGAACCAGGGTGAATAGAATAGGAAGAATTATGAGCCTCATCTAAAATCTTCTTTCTCAAGTCATCAAAACTAGGCACACACAATCTACCGTGGTACCTAAGGGCACTATCTCCCCCTTGGAAGAAGGCCTCTACCTAACCATCTTTCACCAAGGCCTTCAGTTCTAACAAAGTGGGACCAAGATCTTGCTTTGCCTTCACCTCTTCAATCAAGGAAGATTTAGAACCATCAACAACTACTACACTACCATTGTCACCTTTTTCCAACCTAACTCCCAATCCAGCAAACGGATGGACCTTTCTAGAAACCTCCTTGCCATTATCATCAACATGAGCTAGGCTACCCATAGACACTCTACTTAGAGTATCGGCCACAATATAGCGTTGCCGAGGTGATAATGCACACTCATATCATAATCTTTAAGGAGCTCTAACCACCTTCTTTATCTCAAGTTAAGAACTTTTTGGGTGAACACTTATTGGAGGCTCTTATGATTGGTGAACACATCAACTTTAACCTCATACAAGTAGTGACGCCAAATTTTCAAAAGAAAATATCATGACAGCCAATTCAAGATCATGGGTGGGATAATTCTTTTCATGCACCTTACGTTGACTAGAGGCATATGCTATCACTTTACCATTTTACATCAAAACACAGCCTAACTCGATTCTTGAGGCATCACAATACACAACAAATACTTCCAAACCCTTTCGGTAGAACCAATATAGGAGTGGACAGAAGCTTATCTTTCAAAGTATGTAAACTCTTTTCACACTCATCGATCTACACAAATTTGGCCTTCTTTTGGGTTAACATAGTCATAGGAGAAGCAATAGAAGAGAACTCATTTACAAACCTCCGGTAATAACCCACCAAATCAAAGAAACTCCTAATGTTCGATGGAGTCAAAGGCCTAGACCAATTTCTAATCACCTCTGTCTTCTTAGGATCCACCTTAATGCCATCACCAGACACCACATGCTCTAGGAAAACAACCTCTTTCAACCAAACCTCATATTTCTCATATTTTGCATACAACCTCTGTTCCCAAAAGATTTGCAACACCACCCTCAAGTGATCCACATGCTCCTCATCACTATGGGAAAAAATCAAGATATCATCAATAAAAATCACCACAAAGAAGTCAAGGTGGGGTTTAAAGACCCTATTCATAAGATCCATGAATATATCCAGTGCATTGGTCAACCTAAAGGACATAACCACAAACTCAAAGTTCCTATACCTAGTCTGGAAGGTCATTTTGGGAACATCACTCCCTTACTTTCACTTGGTGATACCTGAACCGAATATCAATCTTAGAGAAGTGACTAGCCCCTTAAAGTTGATTGAAAAGGTCATTAATCCTTGGTAGAGGGTACTTATTCTTGATGGTGACTCTATTAAGTTGCCGGTAATCAATGCACATTCTAAGAGAACCATCCTTATTCTTCACAAAAAACACTGGTGCACTCCAAGGGGACTGACTAGGCCTTATAAAACCCTTCTCCAACAAATCAATCAATTGCTCCTTCAACTCCTTCAAATCTACAGGGGTCATACCTAAGGGGGAATAGAAATGGGTTGAGTATCGAAAAAAAGGTCTATACCAAAGTCTATTTCCATTTTGGGAGGAATACCGGGAAGCTCATTAGGGAAGACATGAAGAAACTCATTAACCACTGGAACCGACTCTATGGGAAGGACTTTGGACTCAACATTCCTAACTCTCACAAGATGATAGAGACACCCCTTAGAAATCAATTTTTGGGCTTTAATGCAAGAAATGAACCTACCCTTGACCATCACATCATAACTTTCCCACTTAAGGACGAGTTCATTTGGGAATTAGAATTTGACCCTACTGTTTCTAAAATCAATAGAAGCATAATATGCATGCAACCAATCCATCCAAAATCCACCATATCTAACTCAACAAAATTACAAGGCAAGATTTTATGCAATATGAATATAGGGTAATTTCTATAAACACTTTTAACAACAATAGACTCACTAATGGGGATAGACACTTCATTGGGTTCACACAACAATTCGGGGCCAACATGAAGCTATTTGGCAACAAAATGATTAATAAAAGAAAGAGTGGCACCCGAATCAATTAAAGCGAAAACATCCAAATTAATAACCATTAACATACCGGTTACCATATTTGGACCTCATTCACCCTTTGTTTTCCATAAAGAGTATAGAATCTATTTAGCCTTGGTGCACCTGCTTGTTGACCTCCTCTTCCCCTTTCACTCTCATTTTCACCTTGGCCTTGTGGATGACCATTTCCGCCCTTGGGTTGAGCATGAGGACAATCAATAACCTTGTAGCCAACTTCACCACGATGAAAGCAAGTACTTGAATTTCTCAAACAAGGACCACTATGATTATTTTCGCACGTTGGACATCTAGGCTTTACTACTCATCGATTACCACCTTGGAACTTTTGATTAGGCACCCTATCATTGGCGAACCTCTTGTTGGAAGCATTGGATGACCCTTGGTCTTGGAACTTGTTGCCTTGAAGAAACCAACCACCTTTAGAACCTTGGAATCCACCTTCAAAATGGGTCCTCTTGGCCTCACCAACCCTCCTCTTTCTGAGCTTTTCCCCCTCTAATTGTTCGTCATATGTCATGAGGCGGGACAAATCCATTCCCCCCCACTAATATAGCAGTTTGGCACTCCTTATTCACCAAGTGGGATACACCCAACACAAATTTGTTTATTCTTGACCTTGTGTCGGCAACCAAGTGAGGAGCATACTTAGAGAGTTAGTTGAACTTGAGAGCATACTCCCTCACACTCAAAGACCCTTGCTTTAGATTCATTAATTCCATCATTTTGGACTCCCTAAGATCAAAAGGGAAGAACCAGTTGAGAAATGTCGCTTTGAATTCTTCCCAAGGGATAGCATCTGTCACACCCCAAGTCCCATTAGGGCGGATTGGCACCCGTTTCCAATAAGGCCCTGGATAACCAACCTATATCTATGCACTTTCAATACATATTATAAGGGTTTTCTATAGTCAACACGCCTTTGTGAAAATAAGCAGTAATAATAAGCCAACAGGAAATGCATATGGCTAGACCGTTAGGGCCACGTTGTCTAAAGTATGACATGACCACATCCTACTTTACATAGTCTACAAAGCCTCTAGATAAGGAAAAGTATTTGATAAAGGTAGGGACAGGCCCCCTCCTTGACTAACTGTACAATACAAACATATAAGCTCTAGACATAAACAAAACCCCAAAGCAACCAGGAGCTTGGTATCAATAACTGGATATCCTGTACTCCTGCAGGGGAGCTCTACTAGCACCTATACCTGCAGTATGAAATACAGGTCCCCCGTAAGGGATGTCAGTATGAGATAATATAATGAATATGTAAGGCAGGAAATACTGTATAGTAACAACTCAAATGAAACTATGCACTGATGTAGGATTAGTGACCACCTTTGGTTATGCATTGGTATCGTGTACTTTATGTTGTTTATATTACTTTACCTTTACTGTATAATCTGCACACAACATGTAATACAAAGGACCAGCTGATCAGTGGTAAATCTATATCGGGATCGTCCCTGGCTAGGTTCTTCCTTAACCTCTTGGGCTACCACCTATGATGGATCGTCCCTGGCTAGGTGATTCTTCCATCCCTCGGGCTACCACCCATTAATAAACAATATACTTTATCTTTCAATTACTTTTGAGATAATTCTTTTAGTGGTCATAATATTGGAGCTGTAGGAATGTAGATGTAGCATGTAACATGTAGATAATAATACAAGACAACATGACAATGACAAGAGTATGTTACATAAATAATGAACTGCGTATGAGATGAAACAACTCATGAATTATATTTAGCAACAAGAACCCATATAACTTGGCATCCACGTATGTATGCTGATTTGAAGGTGATAGTATACGGGAGCATATGAACATGTACAAGAGTGTTGGCAAAGTTAATAGTTGTGTCGAAGTTGGTAAGTACCTTTATGTGCCAAGGAAGGATCTATGTTTCATGCTAAACAATACGAAATCAAGTAGCCTTACATACCTCGTTGTCTGACCTCGTTACTATCTCGAGATAACCTTCCCTTCCTCCAAATATTTATCTACAACATAGTAGGTGATAAAACTAGCATTAGCAGCCAATATATACATCTTGATATCCCAATCACATAAAAAAACAATACACGAGCAGCAAGCGGGTATTTATAAATCCAAGCGTATTCTTTCAACCTTTTCGCCCCTAATCGTATTTTCTAATACACATTTGCACGTACACATCATGCGCAGACTGTTTTAGTGCCATAACAATCTTATAACATCCCACAAAACACAACATATAATAATTCTACACAACCTTTAAATGGACAGCATAACGTTACGTCTCTTTTCCCCATTTTAACGTTGACAATTCCAAACCTGTTCCAACTTTAACCAAACAGTTCTCAATATATCTCCATATAAAAATAAACCTTGAACCAAACTTAGAATAGCAACAAATCCGTCATTAAGGATGTGAGGCAATAGCCTTCCATCCAACAGCCCACAATTTCATACTAAGAACACAATTGTACTACCATATAAGGACTCACTTTTGTGGACTGTAAAAGTGGTGAAGCAGCCTGGTTACATTACTATAAAACCAAAATTTGTTAAATATATAAGTATTACTTCATAATACAGCCAACCAAGAAGATAAAAGCCTCTTGAAAAATAAAAAAAATTCACAACAATCCTTAGGACACATGCTGTCCAGAGTTTCCAGCACATGTATAATTAGCTTGTCCCTTTGGTTTTTATAAACAAACAATACTAAGTGCATAAGTAGATTTACTTACCTTTAAAGTCAAGTTTTAGAGCTTCTTTAAGAATTCTTGTAAGGTTGCAAGACCTGTTTTCCACACGTTCAAGGAGAGCAAAGAATAACCAAGAACGCAGATTTTTTTGTCCAAGTTGAAATGACTTTTGTGTGTTGTTTTTACCCCCTTTTTAAAAACTTTCTTTGCTGACTTACTTTTTGTTTCTTAATATTAATATATTAAGTTGGTGATGCAGCTTCTTTTTCTTTTTACTTGGGCATTAAGGGGCTCCAAATTGATGGCCTTTGCTGCTCATTTTTCAGCTTTCTTCTTAATTAATTTGGGCCTAAATTATCCAAGAAATTGTGATGTCTTTGGGCCTCTTTTGATATGTTTCTTGGGCTGAACAGATAGTCCATTTATGACGCTAAAACTTGGGCTAAGGTTACACCCTTAACACGGACTTTATTCATAATTGGACTTGGACAAATCCGACGTCGGGCCTCGTCCCTGATTAGTTAGCAAATTTAAGGTAAGCAAGTAGGTGACTCACCTGCAAGCTTCTTAAGTCCTACAAGCACCTCAATCCTCTCACTTTGTTTAGGGCCTGTATCTCGTCAATTTGACATAAAACATGTATACACTCGACCCTCTTAAGCGTTAGAAGCACATATCGCCCTATAACACGAGATTCAAGCACTTTTAAAAGTAGGCGCTAATTTGACCAAACCATGTCATGTTTCATTTATATAGTATTGTAAGGTGTGGGGTGTTACAGCATTACCATTCCCCTTCTCCATCCTCCATTGAGTGAACCATATTTGAGCCACTTCTTTGAGTTGGTAGGCCACTAACTCCGCTTTTTTCCTCTGAATGAACCCCCATAATGGACAACACCTTATACACTTCATCAATGAATTCTTGTGGATCCTCATCCACCTTGGACCCATGGAACTCCGATGGGTGCATTCTAGTAAAATTCCTCACCCTTGAGGTCGGAGTTTTAGCATGAGGGGCTCGGGGCCCTTGGTTGATTTGATTAGTCATGGCATGGGTCATCGTGGTAATAGCTTCCCAGAACTCTTCATGAGATATTCCTCTGTCTTGAGGAGCCAGAGGAGCGGGAGGGGCCAGTTGCTCCTCGAGAGTACAAACTCTTCTTCCTCTTGGAATAGGCATGATCCAGAATAGCAAAGAACATTCATTAGGGAAAAGCGTTACCTTAATTTCTATAGCGCGACATAGACCATGAAGAAGGGAAACATTTTCAAAAACGCCTTATAGCCTCTTACTCATAGTTGTTTTGGACTTCACAACCATGAACTATACTCTAATTGACGCGGTGTGTTGGATTTATAGGACCATTAACAACCTAGGGTTCTAATACTATGTTTTTCATGACCCTGGCCTAGGATTTAGATGTGACATAGCGAATGGGAAGCCGAAGAGACCCAAACAAGCCTCTTAACATATCAAATACATATCCTTGGTTGCGAAAGCAAAGTAAACAACAAGCTATAAACAAGGGAAAAAGGGACTAAGGGAAGTATTGACATTTATAAAGCATAAAGAGTTAAAGCTCAAAGCATAAATACATCAATTCTTCCAACAACACCTCTAAACATAGATTGGAGTGGGGCCCAAGACACTTTCCGAGATCATCCTCATAATGTCAAATGTTCAACACAAAATGTCTTAAAACAACAAGAAATTAGATAGTGTCCTCGAACTTGCAGACTCACCAAGATTGTCTTTGAAGAATCTCACTAGCCTCGTAGAGGATTATCAAGAGGATCTCCATTCCCTACATGATGATATCATGTAGGAAAAAATATATATTAGTATGTTTGAATGCACTAAGAGTATAGGATACAATGCAACAAGGCGTAAGCCAATATAGTTAAAATTCATAGTAATAGACAATAGATAAGCATAATTTCGATATGGCATACATGATTAATGCTCAAAGTAAAACATACATATAAATCATTGAACTTGTATAGAACATAACACATATATGGGAGGAGACCTCAACCGACATAGAATAAGACCAAGTGAGCTACAACTTGGACTCCCGATGATTACTCCTCATTGATAAAGAGGTGTTCTATTTGCCAAGCTAAACCATACTTCACCTTACAGGAGACCGTCTCATTTCGGAGAAGTAACCGTCCTTATGGGAGCCCGTCCTATTTCGGAAAGGATTTTATGAGAAACTTCACCTTATGGGAGCCTATCCCATTTCAGGAAGAAATTCAAGATAAAGTACACTAAATGGATCAACTAGTATAGCATGGATATAACATAATCCTATGTTAGCACATAAGCCAATGAAAGAGAAGAAATCCTCCATCCATTGGTGCTAAGACTAATCCCATGGAATACTAATAATAATAATCATATTTTAATAACTTGCAATAAACATGGAATCATGACATGAGTAGATCTAACATACGTGACCTCTAATGATGAGCCTAACTTGAAGCATGAGAATAGATCATCATCAAATATTACTCTTGCATTAACATCAAAGACTCACAAAAGGTAAAATCTTTAAAATAGGGCTTAACTTCATACTTGCATAATCATGGATATTTTCATGAATTCATAACTTACTTGATAGACCATATTTATCATGAAGTCACTTGACTCATAAAATATGTAAATAACTTGAGAATTCTTGACTTGACATTTAATCAAAACACTTGTTGGGTGTGTAATGATTGTTCAAAATCATACAATTCAAGAGTGAAATCATGTGAGAAAACTCAATACAAATCAACCCACCAACATACTGCAAACCCTAATGTAAGATACTTGAAATCTATCATCAAATCTCATAATATATCATAGTTTCATAGCTCAAAACATACACAGTCTCAATAGACAAAACCAACTCATAGTACAAGCTTGAGATAGATAAACATACATATTTAATCAACATTTCATAAAAACCTAATATATTTCATTCTTATAATTCATAATATAAGATATCCATAGATAATATAACTTGAAAACATAGAATTTCATAAGATAGGAAAATTGGGCACCATAGATGAAAGGACCGAATAGTTGAAGCCCACATACCTCAAATTGGAGATTTCCTTGATGTAGATTTGAATGAGAACTTGAAGCTTGAATAAAGTTCTTGAGATCCGGAATCAAGATTGGGATACTTGAATTTAGATGAAATATTTGGCTAAAGTGTTAGAGAGGGTTTTGGATTGTCTTGAGTGATATGAGTTGAAAAATATTTAAGTATAGGTGTTTTTACCCGAATGAAAAAAATGAAGGAAAAACTATCACTGCTGCATGGCAGGTCCACGTCATGGATCTATTGCGCATGTCAAAAATATATTGCTCCGTTCCCAGTCTGCACCTCGGTCTGGTCGTGGATGCACACTGGATAAGAAAATTTTTGAAAAATTATTTTTCGCTACGGTTGCTCTAAAATTAGGGTTATGCCAATTTCCACTCAATTTTTCCCCATGATCACAAATATGAAGTCAAATATTTGATATCACGTACGAATTTTGAAATATATAGAAATTATGATCATGGGCATCTCCAGAGCACATTCTTGGAGCGTTTTTGGAGTGTCCACTTCATTAGATTCTAATTCATGAATTATTGTTATGTTTTAATTTATTTTTAAAGGGGTAATTTTAAATATATATACGATGAACTAATTAATTTATAACAAATATAACAATGTTTTATTTGCACAAAGAAATAACTCACAATCTTAGAAGAATATACATGACTATATAACATAACCTTCCAAAAGTCATAAAAACTATACACTGACTATACAATGTAGATTACTCATACATGAGCTATACAATAAATATACATTATGATACACTCAAAAACTAAATATAGCTTGACTACATATGAAATATACACTGATTATATTTTCCTATATAGTGAATGATTATTTCTTTTGATAATTATTTTGGCCAAATGACCATGTACCGTAAATATTCCTTTTTTTTTAAATTTCAAATATTGGACTAATAGGTCCTTTTATTCAAACAAGAGAATCAAAATTATAGAGAAATTTTAAGAACATAGGCTACAAATGCAAAAGCCAATCAGTAACTAAAAACCAAAAGAAGCAAAAATGCCAAACCAGCAGCTACAGTAGTGAAATGAAATGATAAGAATATTCAAGACCTTCATCAAATCACAGTTGCAGCTCCGTTCGGTTGATAGACCAGATGAAGGCTTGGCCATGTCCAAGCATACTAGCTGTACAACAAAGAAGGGGAAGCTTGGTGCAAACATTAGATGTGCGTGTACATTGAGCCAGGGGAATACTTGTGCATAACAAATTAATTGTACCAACATTTAGGGAAAATAAATTAATTATACTAACAGTAGATTGGGGGGAAGTTCATATGTTTTCCAATTATATTTCTTGTTCAAAATTTTCTCTGGCCAGCAACATCATTTTCTGAATTTAAGATCCACTATCCCACCTTCTGAGGTCTTTGTCTCTTACAATGCTTGTTCCACATAAAGTTAGATCATAAAGTGCTCTATGTCCTAAAGTTTCACCCCCATTCAGCGAAAATAACTTTTAAAACTTCCATAAAAGATCTAAAATCAAGACCCATTCCTCTTTAGGAAGACAAATATCCTCTCAAGTAATTCAATGCTAAGCTGCACCTTCTGCCTCCTTGAAGTTTCATAAATATTTAGCAAATATCCTCTGAATATCGTTGATCACACAAATTGGTGTAATTAAGTCAGAAAACAAATAGATAGGTATACTTTGTTGGACATGATTGATTAACACAGTCTTACCACCAAAAGAAAATAATTTACCTTTCTAGATTTGCAACTTATTCTTAATTTGTTAAGTCGAAACATTCCTGAAATTTTTTTTCGGATACTGAGTTAGTATATAATCCCACTTTGGAGACATTTCTTATGGATGGAAAAGATATGGTGCCACAAATTATAATCTACTCAGTATGTGCAAGAAAAGATATTAATGACGAGAAATGCTTTTTGTTTATTGATAACCTTCAAGCATACCTTTTTTTTTTTTACAGAATATGGAGGATTTTTAGTAGTGTATTTACCTTCAAAGAACCAAGGTCGATCCCACTGGGAATAAGTTGAAACAAATCTACTAGTTATTCTATCTCAGTCGTTGGTTTTATTTTTAGAAAACAAACAATACAAACATGTAAAGATAGAGGTTTGATACCAACAAACTAGGTTTACGACTGCGGTTCTATCAAACAAGGGTTTAGATAGTATGAGAAGGTACTAAGGTTGTGATTCTCATGAAATATAACTCAGTAAGCATTTAACATTAGTGATATTATTAATTCCATTTCATTTAAAACTTAGCAAGTTATGTAGTATCTAGTTAACCTCCCAGTTCTTCTAAGATGTATCTTATCCTCACATCTTGGTCTAAAAATGTATGAACTTTAGCCCTTGCTATTGATTTCATTTTTACTCTTCCCTCCGAACTCAAGTAATATTGATAAAAAATGAACCCTAAATCTAAGTATTCTATCCCCTTTCGAGCTTAAGCAACTCAAACATAAAGTTTATTCCACCTTGGTTCTTTTATGGTTAACTTTTTCTAATCACTACTAATGCCCCACATGTTAGAAAGTATGAAAAGTGAAGGAGAAAAGAAGTCTTGACATTTTCAGAGACAATATACAAGCCATGTTTATGGCTCATGGTCCATTTCACAAGCTGTGGACCAGGCTCAGGGGTTGGGATGTAGAGTTGAAAATTTTACTAAGTTTAAGTGGGGGTTATAGTCCATAAAAGAAACTATTAGTCATATTATATGTTCGTGGTTCAAGGGTGCTAATTCCAGTAACTTAAGTTTAGGGACCTTTAATGCACATAAGGTGTTTACAAGGCATAAAGGAAATGACGGTCCATAATTTGAGGTCGTGGATTGATGGCTTAAGTTGATGAAAATAATGGGTTTCTGAAGTTTGAAGTACGAATAACATGACGATTTATAGACTCATTTACGAGTCGTAAAGGGGATTGTGGATACAGTTTCAGAGATTATTTTTGAATGTTCTAAATTTTCATAAGATGAGACCCATTTCTATTATAATACCCCACATCTTATATGTACTAGTCCTATACAAATGGAACATGATGTGGCTTGGTAAAATCAACTTTCCTAAGTTTTCTCTCTACTCTTTCTTAACTTTGCAAAGCAGCCATAAGATACTTTTAGGGTTCTTGGAGAAGCCCTACACCTTGAAGGTAAAGTAATTAATGATACCTTTGTATTTAGTATGGGCTTTCCATTATAAACAAGAGAAATAGGCTGGTTATACTTTTGCTGGGATTTTTTGACAACATGTGTTCCAATGATTGTTGTACACTTTTCTTATTTATTTGGAGACTTTTCTCTTCTTGGTTGACTTGATTATGAAGGGAGATTGCTGTTTTAATGAAGTTTAATTCCATAATGATGTATCAAGGTTGCTGCACCATTTTTACCTTCCGCAAAAATGAGTTGTTGTACAATATCGTAATTGTGCTCCAAGTAGGAACTTGTGGGCTGATAATTGGAGATTATTGTTTCATGTTCTCCATATACTTTAGAACTATCTTTTGACTGTTTTTTTGTGTAAATGTGGTAGGAATAGTTTGGTTAAACTTGGAAGAGGTTTGGGATTGTTGACGTTGAAATGTAGTAAAAGGACATAATATTATACTGCCTGCTTGTGTATTGTATTGAATTGTTATGTGTTGTGCTTTGTGGGTTATTGTCAGACTGTTATGGGTCTATAATAAGCTGTAAATGACATGTGTAGGACAATGTGTACTAGAAAATACGATTAGAGGTGGAAAGGTTAAAAGAATACGCGTGGGTTGATAATTGAACACTTGTTGCCCGTGCGTTATTTTTTTATGAGATTGGACTACCAAGACATGTTTATTGGCTGCTAATACTAGTTTTATCACCTACTCTATTGTAGATAAATATTTGGAAGGAAAGGAAGGTTTTTTTTAATGTAATAGCAAGGTGGTACAACGAGACACGTAAGGTTGCTTGATTTCGTATTATTTGGCATGAAACCTATATCCTTCCTTGGTACATAAAGACACTTACAACCTCCGACATAACTAATAACTGTATCTCTATTCTTTAACATGTTCATATGCTTCTATATGTAGTCATTTTCAAATATGCATACATACTTGGATACCAAGATACATGGGTTCTTGTTGCTAATAAAGTTCATGAGTTATTTCATCTCCTATGCATTTCATTATATGTGTAACCTACTCTATTTCATTGTGGTATTGTCTTGTATGGTTATTTACATGTCACATGCTATATCTACGATCCTACAGCTGCAGTATTATGACTTTCAAAAGAATCATCTCAAAAGCAATTGAAAAATAAAGTAAGTTGCATATTGATGGGTGGTATCTCAGGGATGGAAGAACCACCTAGCATGGGTTGATCCCATATTACGGGGGGTATCCCCAGGGTGAAAGGAAAGCCTAGCATGGGTCGACCTTGATATTGATTCACCATTCATCAACTGGTCATTTATATTATATATTGTGCACTGATTATATAGTAAAGAAAGGTAAAGTAATAAAAAGGACATAAAGTACATGATTCCACAATATGACTAAAGGTGGTCTCTTATCCTTACATGAGTTGCATGATTTCATTTGAGTTCTTACTCCATATACTGTACTTCCTACCTTACATATTTCGTACATTATCTCCTTTTGATGTCCCTTATGCGGGGACCTGCATTTCATGCTGCAGGTACAGGAGCTAGTAGATCTCCCCAGTAGGTGTACAAGATATCCAACTGATGTTGTTGAGCTCCAGGTTGCTTTAGGGCTTTACGTGTCTAAAGCTTATATTTTTGTATTGTATAGTTAGTCATAAGTCCCCCTTTCCCGACCCTTATCAGATACTTTTCCTTATTTAAAGGCTTTATAGACTATGTAACATAAAGTGTGGTCATATATCATACTTTAGACATTGTGGCTCTAACGACCTAGTCATATGTATTCCCTTTTGGCTTGTTATTACTGTTTACTTTCCTGAAAGCATGTTAATAGTGGAAATCCCTTACAATGTTTATAGAAGGTGTATGGTTATATATTAGTTCTTTCGAGCCTTGTCAGCAACGAGTGCTAGTCTGCCTTAATGGGAAATTAGGCATGACAACTATGGCTCGTGGTTTGTACTACGACCTATAATTGAAGGTTCTGGTTTGGTCTGGCAGATTTTTATAAGGGGAATTTGTGATCTTTGCTAGTTTTTATGCCTATGCTACATCATTTAGGCCCTAAACTAATTTCATTTCCCTCATTCTCCAATTAATAGAATCGTCCAAAAACCTCTCTTAGTGCTAAGTGAAGGAGGGAAGCTAGACTTTTGAATTTCTTACAATGTTTTAAAAATTTTCCTCACTAATTTGGAAGCTAAGGTAAGAGGGTTTGATTTGTGGATACCTTACCTCCGCAAAGCTGAAGTATTCCTCTTCTTCATTTGTTTTCAAGTTATGAATTTTTTGTGGACTACATGAACTCTTTTCAAATGTTGATATTTAGGGATGGCAATGGGGCGGGTGCGGGGCGGGTTGAGCTCAACCTGCAATTTTTTTAAACCACTCTACCCTGCCCCGCATAATGAATTTTTTATTTTTAACCTGCCCCGCATTTACCCGCCCCTCCTTCCCCCGCTAAAATTTTAACAGGTTGTACGTATCTCGGAAGATCCTATCTACTAAGCAAACTATTAAAATACAGTAAGCTGCTTATTGTATAAATTATCTAAATCTTTTACTATTTAGAATAACAAATGCTTATTATAAGTTGAATCCACTGTAACTTGAACATACAGAAAAACTTAAAATCCATTGTAATGAAAATGAAAATAAAAATTATAGTAAGTCTAGAGCAAACTAGTAGTATCTACTAATCTTATTATAATCTCAGAAGCTCTAATTTTGTACATGAATTAAAGCAAAACAAAAACCTAACCCGCACCCGCCCCGCAAAAATAATAACCGCCCCACCTCGTAACCGCCCCCCCCATTGTCATCCCTATGATATTATGAAATATTTTATGTTCTTGATCAATGTATGTTATACTACTATAAAGTGTGATGAAGATCAATCTTTTATGAGGTGATTTTTATGATGTCCCAACTAGGATTTTACCATTATTAGGGTGAGTCATTTGAAGGGTTTTAAATGAGTATTATTATACACATTCATACATGTTACTCTTGAATTTTGTTAATTTAAGCCTTTGCCCATGAACCCACCATGTTTTGAACTCAAGCTATATCATGAAATATTTTATGGATGAAGGAAGGTTTCAATCTGTAACACGCCATATCTTACATGTATTAGTCCTATGCATATGGAACATGATATAATTTCGTAGAAGGAGCAACAATTTTTAAAGTGACTAACTTTTAGACTGGAGAGCTATATTTATATCTAACATTTAAGAAGAGTGAGTATATATAAGTTTTATGTCAAATTGCGGAGATCGCGTCCTTAAACAAAGTGAAAGAAGTGATGTGCTTGTGGGACTTAGGAAGCTAGTAGGTGAGTCACCTACGTGCTTAGCTTAAATAGGCTAGGTAGACGGAGATGATCACCAACACTGAATCTATCCAAGTCCGATAATGAATAAGGCCCAAGTTAAGGGTGTAATTTTTTCCCCCGTGAACGTACAATATTTTCAGTCCATGATTAATAGAGAAAGGGCCCAAGTACATTCACAATCCACTAGACAATTTGGTCCCAAACTAAGTGAAGGAAAAAGAGAAAAGTGGGCAGCCATGGCCCATCAAATTGGAACCAATAAGGCCTAAGTAAAAGGGAAAAATAGGTACATTACTCACTTCATAAAATAAGGCTTAAAATACAAAAGAAAGTTGGCCAAGAGTGTCCCTTTAAAAGGGATTGAAGCTTCTTTAAGTCATATAAACTTGGACAAAAATCTAATTTTATAAGTTCCTTTTTGATCTCTTTCAACTCATACAAAGTAGCGCGTCACAACCTTACTAGGGTTCCTAAAGAAGCCCTCAACCTTGAAGGTTAAGGTAAGTAAAGATACTTGTGTATATGATATGATTGTTTCATGAAAAATAAGAGAAATAAGTGGGTTATAGTTGTGTTGGAATTTTTGACAGCATGCGATCTAAAAATTGTTGTACAGTTTTCTTATATGCTATTTTAATTGTGCTCTTAGTAGAATTTGTGGGATGGTAATTGAAGATGGTTTTCTCACGTCCTCCTTCTACTTTGGGACATTTTTATAACCATTTTTATGTGTCAATATGTTGGGAAAGTATGCTTGAAGTTGGAATAGGTTTGGGATTGTCGACATCGAAATGTAGCGAAAGAACGTAAAGTTATGCTGCCTGCTTGTGTGTTGTGTAGAGTTGTTATGCATTGCACTTTGTGAGCTGTTGTAAACCTTATTTGGGACTAAAACAAGCTGGATATGACATGTATATGAGAATATGTATTAGAAAATATGATTAGAATAGGAAAGGTTGAAAGAATACTCTTGGGTTGATAATTACAAGCTTGCTACTCGAATGTTAGTTTTTATGAGATTGGACTACAAAGACATGTTTATTACTCGCTAATACTAGATTTGCTACCTACTCCATAATAGATAAATATTTGGGAGAAAAAGAGGTTAGTTCAAGGTAATAACGAGGTTGTGCAACAAGGTACGTAAGGCTACTCAGTTTCCTATTATTTGGCATGAAATCTAGATTCTTCCTTGTCACATAGAGGCACTTACAAATCTGACACAACTAATAATTGTGTCTCTACTCTTTAACATATTCATATGCTCCCATACATAGCCGTTGGCAAATCTGCATACATATTTTGGATACCAAGATACATGAGTTCCTCTTTTTTGATAAATAAAGTCCATGTCTTGTTTCATCTCCTACGTGTTTCCTTAGCTGTGTAACCTACTATTTTCATTGTGGTATTGTCTTGCATGATTATTTACATGTCATATGTTACAACTACAGTTCTATAGATCAAAATATTATGGCCACCAAAAGAATCATCTCAAAAGTAAATAAAAGATATAAAGTGAAGTTCCTTATTGATGGGTGGTATCCCAGGGATGGTAGAATCACCTAGCATGGGTTGATTCCATATTACAAGGGGTATCCCAGGGGTGAAAGGAAAGCCTAGCAAGGGTCGATCCTGATGTTGACTTACCACTGATCAACTGGTCATTTGTATCATATATTGTGCATAGATTTTAAAGTAAAGAAAGGTAAATTAACAAAAATGACATAACGTACATGACTCTACAATGCGTCTAAAAGGTGGTCTCTTAGCCATATGTCAATGCATAATTTCATTTGAGTTCTTATTTCATATATAGTACTTCCTGCCTTACATATTTAGTATATTATCTCATACTAATGTCCCTTATGGGGGACTTGCATTTCATACTGCAGGTATAGGAGCTAGAAGATCTCCCAATAGGAGTACATGATATCCACTAGCTATTACTAAGCTCCATGTTGTTTCAGGCCTTTTTATTTCTAAAGCTTATATGATTGTATTGTATAGCTAGTCATGAAACAGGGCCTGTCCCGACCCTTATTAGATACTGTTTTGTCACAACCCAAGCCTAGGGCCAAGATGTGACACGATGAATGGGGAACTCGAAGGAGCTCCACACAAGCCTCTTAGCATATCAATCACACATCCTTGGTCGCGGAAGCATAATAACAGAAACAAAAGATATAAATAAGGGAAACGAGACTAATAGAAGTCTTTGACAATCATAAAACATTCAAGAGCCAAGCTCATAGTAGAAGTGCATCAAATGTTCCAACAACACCTCTAACATAGATTGGAGCAGGGGCCAAAGCACTTTCCGGGCTCACCCTCATAGTATCAAGTGTTCAACCTAAAGAAGTCTCAACATAGCAAGAGTAGTAAATATAGTGTCCTCAGACTTGAGGACTCACCAAGGCTTATGTTCCAAAGTACCAAAACTAGCCACGTGGAGGATGATTAGGAGGTGCTCCAGTCCATAAATGGTAACATCATGTAGGCATAAAGTATGTGTTAGTATGTTTGAATATACTAAGTATGCAAGATACAATGCAACAAGACATAAGCCAACATGGTCAAAATACATAATCATAAGCAATGGATAAGTATAATATCAATATGGCACGGATGATTAATGCTTGAAATAAAACATTCTTATAAATCATATAACTTGCAAAATATATATTACATGTGTGGGAAGAGACCATAACCAACATAGACAAAGCGAAATACTACTTGGAATCCAAGGCATGTCACTCCCTTGTAAGGTGGTCGAGGTATCCACCTTTCAACAAGGTGGTTGGGCATTTCACCGCCTAACAAGGTGATCGAGTTATCCACCCCTAAACAAGGTGATTGGGGATGTCACCCCCTAATAAGGTGATTGATATATCTACCCCTCAACATGGTGATTGGGCATGTTATCACTCCAACAAGGAGATTGAGGCATGTTCCCCCCTCAACGAGGTGATTGGGCATGTGACCCTCCAAAAAAGGTGTGGTTTACTTGTAATACTATAGATACTTTTCTTGAATTCAATACACACATGGTAAGTCCTTAATCATCATAAAGTAAGTTGACTTATAAACTATGTAATAGATCATCAATAACTTGAGAATCCTTGTCAAGACATTTTATCAAACAATTAGTGCGTTCATAATGCTAGTTCAAAATAATGCAATTCAAGAGTGAAATAATATGAGAAAACTCAATGTAAATCAACCCACCAACACATAGAAAACCCTCATGTAGGATACCTTGAAATCCGTTACCAAACCTCATAATAGATCATAGTTTCATAGCTTAAAACATGCACAGTCTCAATAGACAAACTAACTCATAGTATAAGTTTGAGATGGATAGACATGCATAATCAATAAACATTTCATAAAACCCCAACATAATTTATAATCAAAATCCATAAAAAGATGTACCCATAGATGATACAACTTGAAAACACGTAATTTTCACAAAAGAGAGATTGGGCTCCGTGAGTGAAAGGACCCAATGGATGAATCCCACATAACTCAAACTTGGGTTTTCTTGGGATGAGCTTGTAGGGAACATGGAACTTGAAGATAATCATTAAGTTCCAAAGTTAGGCTTGAAAAATCCTAAAAATTTGAATGAGATACTTGCTTAAGTCTTTGAGAGGTTTTTGAGAGGGTCTTGAGGTGATATGGAGTTGAAAAATGGCTAAGTATGGGTTTTTTTATGCATAAGTGGGTATGGGGATATGACCCCAATGCCCTTGGCCGAAATAGGAAAATTAAGGAAAAATTAATAATGCTCTGCGTCTGGTCCACGACACAAACCCATTGTGAAGGCAAAGTTAACACTGATTTGTGCCTGTAGCACGTTGCGGCCAGGCTGCGGACAGAGTCTGGATAAGAAAAATTAGCAAAAATTATTTTTCGCTATGGGTCCTTTAAAATCCGAGTTATGCCCATTACCCACTCAATTTAGCCCCCTGATCAAGAATATGAAGTGAAATTTTCAATATCACGCTCGACTTTTGGGATATATGAAAATTACGATTATGGGCATTTCTTGTCATGCCTAAAGTCCCATTAAAGCGGACTGGCACCCGGTAACAAAATCCATATTGATCATATCCCACTTCCATATTGGAAGCTCTATACATGGCATATAACCTTCTGACTTTTGATGTTCTACTTTTACTTGTTGACAATTTGGACATTGAGCCGCAAATTCTGAAAGGTCCTTTTTCATGCCTCCCCACCAAAACATTCCCTTCAGTTCATGGTACATCTTAGTTGATCCTCAATGGATCAATATCGGGAATGATAGACTTCTTCCATTATCCTCTTTCTTAATCCATTAATATCATGAACACAAAATCTATTCAGGCAATAAAGTACTCCATTTTGTGTATGGTCAAAGACCTTTATCGTACCCTGACTCACCTTGTCCTTAAGTCATTGTAAAACAGGATCCTTGAACTGTTTTGCTTTCACCTCCATTACCAATGAAGACGCTGCTGCATTATGTGCAATAATCCCTCCCTTTGGAGCTTCAAGAAGGCGAACTCCCAAACTGGCTAGTTAACATAGATCCTTAGCCACTCATTGACTTACCACATCTTCATCACCATTATTCATGATTGCCTTACGACTCAGAGCATCGGCTACCACATTTGCCTTCCCCGGATGGTATAGTATGTCAACGTCGTAATCCTTTATTAGCTTTATCCATCTCCGCTGTATTAAATTTAGATCTTTCTGCTTAAAGATGTATTGCAAACTCTTATGGTCAGTATATATGTCAATGTGAACCCCATACAAATTGTAGCGCCATACTTTCAGAGCAAATATAATCGCTGCTAGCTCAAGATCATGAGTTAGGTACTTTTTCACATGTGATCGTGGTTGTCTAGATGCATAAGCAATTACCTACCATGCTGTGTCAGTATACACCCTAAGATAACTCCTGAAACATCGCAATACACTGCATACCCCTCAGTGTGTTCTGGAAGTAAGTTAGCTTAGTTTTCAGCTCCTGGAAGCTCCTTTACATGCATCATTCCATTGGAACTTGGTTGCCTTCTGTGTAAAATTTGTTAGAGGTGTAATAGAAGAAAAACATTCAACGAACCTCCTGTAATAAGCTGCCAAACCTAGGAAGCTCCAAACTTCCGTAGGTGTCAGAGTAGGTAAGTTGTCACGCCCCAAAGTCCCATTGGGGCGGACTGGCACCCGTTGCCGATATGGCCCGGGAGAACCAACCTGTATCTATGCGCTTCCTGTATGTATTATGAGGAATTTCTATGTTTGACATGCCTTTAAGAAGATAAGCAATGATAATAAGCGAAAAAGAAATGCATATGACTAGGTCGTTGGGGCCACGGTGTTTAAAGTACGAGGCATGACTTCACTTTACTTTACTTAGTCTACAAAGCCTCTAGATAAAGAAAAGATTTGATAAGGGTCGGGACAGGCCCTGCCTCAATAAATTGTGCAATAAAAACATGTAAGCCCTAGACATATACAAAGCCCCAAAGCAACATGGATCTTGGTGATAGCAGTTGAATATCCTGTACTCCTACTGGGGAGATCTACTAGCACCTTTACCTTCAGCATGAAGTGCAGGCCCCTTGTAAGGGACGTTAGTACAAGATAAAGTACTGAGTATGTAAGGCAGGAAACACTGTATATGATATAACAACTCAAGAAAAACCGTACACTAGTGTATCATTAGAGACCACCTTTAGTTATACTGTGGGATCATGTACTTTATGTTCTTTATATTTCTTTACCGTTACTGTAAAATCTATACTGTAAAATCTGTGCACATCTGTAATACGTATGACCAACCTATCAGTGGTATAACTGTATCAGGATCGTCCCTGGCTAGGTTATTCCTCAACCCCTTGGGCTACCGCCCGTAATAAGATGTTTCCCTGGCTAGGTGATTCTTCCACCCCTCAGGATATGGGATCGTCCCTAGCTAGGTTCTTTCTTAACACCCTTGGGCTACCACCCGTGATAGGATTGTCCCTGGCTAGGTGATTCTTCCACCCATCGGGCTACCACTTATCAATAAATAATATGCTTTACCTTTCAATTACCTTTGAGATGGTTCTTTTGGTGGTCATAATATTAGAGGTGTAGGACTGTATATGTAACATGTGACATGTAGATAGTCATACAAGACAATATGACAATGAAAAATAGTACGTTACACAAATAATAAAATGCGTATGAAATGAAACAACTCATGAACTTTATCTAGTAATAAGAACCCATGTAACTTGGTATACAAGCATGTATGCAGATTTAAAAGTGACTATGTATGGAAGCATGTGAACATGTCAAAGAATGGAGACACTATAAATGGTCATGTCGGAGTTGGCAAGTTCCTTTATGTGCTAAGGACAGATCTATGTTTCATGCCAAGCGATACGAAATCAAGTAACCTTACATATCTCGTTGTATGACCTTGTTACTACCTCGAGACAACCTTCCCTTTCTCTAAATACTTATCTACAACATAGTAGGTGATAAAACTAGCATTAACAGCCAATGAGTACATATTGGCATCCCAATCACATAAGAAAACAATACATGGGCAGCAAGCGGGTGTTTATAACCCGAGCATATTCCTCTAACCTTTCTGCCCATAATAGTATTTTATAATACATATTAGCATGTACACATAATGTATAGACTATTTTAATGCCATACAGTCTTACAATAGCCCACAAATCAGAATACATCACAATTCCACACAATCTAAAAATGGACAGCATAACATTACCTTCCTTTGCTACATTTCGACGTTGACAACTCCAAACCTATTTCAACTCTAACCAAATTGTTCCAGCGACATTTACACATATAAGTAGACCTAAAACAGTCTTATAACATCACTTAAGAAGTCATTAAGGACTTGGGCTAATAGCCTTATATGCAATAGCCCGCAAGTTTCAATCAACATGACGCTTAAGATAACATGATAAAACGCGCTTGTTAAATGAAACCAAAATCAGGGCAGCAACTTTAGGATAATATTCATAGTTCAACCCATGTTAAGAACATCAACTTCTCTTTATAATACAACCCACAAACCATAGAAAGATCGCTAGAACAAAAGACAAGTATGCAGCAACTTTCCCAACACAAGCTGTCTCAAATTTCCACCACAACATACTAGCATATACTTCTTTTTTTTCATAAGAAAACCATACTAAACACATGTTAAACTTACTTACCACTTACTTAAAGGTGTATGGATTATCCAAGAACCCTAGAAGTCCCTCTTAGTTGCTTTACAAAGTTGAGAAAAGTTGAGAGGAAATAGAGAGAGCAATCTGATTTTTTTTGTGAGTTCAAGTGAGAAATGAATTGTGGAGCTGCTTTGGAAACCTTTATAAAGGGGGGGGGGTATTTTGCCGACCTTCTCTTGACTTTTTGACCAACTTATACAACACATTATCAAGCTGGTTATCCACCAGGTTGGCCCTCACACTTGGTCCTAAATGGGCCTCCAAGTTGATGGGCTTGGGCTGCCTATTTTCCAACTTTCTTTTCACTTAGTTTTGGGCCCAATTTGTTAAGTGTGTTGTGATATCTTTGGGCTTTTATTATTATACTTCTTGGGCTGAAAATGTAGCCCATTTATGATGCTAAAACATGGGCCAAAGTTACACTCTTAACACAGACTTTATTCCTAATCGAACTTGGACAAATTCGACGTCGAGCCTCGTCTCCGTTTAGCTAGCAAATTTAAGCTAAGCAAGTGGGTGGCTCACCTGCTAGCTTACTAAGTCTTACAAGAACCTCAATTATTTCACTTCATTTTAAGGCTGTAATCTCCTCAATTCGACACAAAACATGTATACACTTGACCCTCTTAAGTGTTAGACGCACATATAGCCATTAACACGAGATTCAAGCACTTTTAAAATTTAGCGCTAATTTGACCAAACCATATCATGTTTCATTTTTATAATACTAGTGTTGTAAGGTGTGCGGTGTTACATAAGTGCCTTTATGTGCCAAGGAAGAATCTAGATTTCATGCCAAGTAATACAAAATCGAGTACCCTTATATACCTCGCTGTACCACCTTGCAATTACCTCGAGATAACCTTCCCTTTCTCCAAATATTTATCTACAACATAGTAGGTGATAAAAATAGCACTAGCAGCCAATAGATACATCTTGGTAGTCCAATCTCATAAAAAAAAACGTACGGGCACCAAGCGTATAATTGTAAACTCGAGCGTATTTTTTCAACCTTTCCGTCTCTAATCATATTTTCTAATACACATTCTCATATACATATCATGTGCAGCCTATTTTAGTGCCATAACAGTCTTACAACAGCCCACAAAGCACAACACATAACAATTTTACACAACATACAAATAGGTGGCATAATGTTACATCCCTTCGCTACATTTTGACGTCGACAATCCCGAAACTGTTTCAACTTTAGCCAAACTGTCCTCAACACATATATACATAAAAATAGTCTTAAAACAGTATTAGAGCAGTACAAAAGCATCCATGAAGGATGTGAGGAAATAGCCTTCCATCCATCAGCCCACAAGTTCGTACTAAGAACATAATTGCGATATCCCATAAGAACTCATTTTCGTGGACTGTAAAAGTGTTGCAGCAACGTAGTTACATCACTAACAAACTAAACCTTGTTTAAAACATGTATTAATTCATAATTAAGCCAACCAAGAAGATAAAATCCTCTTGAATAACAAGAAATGTTCATAACAATCCTTAGGATACATGTTGCCCAAATTTCTAGCGCAAGCATAGCTGGCATATACTTCTTGTTTGTCATGGGATAAGTATAAAAAAATACATGAATATTTCCACTTACCTTAGCTTTGAATATTAAAGTTTCCTTCAAGAACCTTAGAGGGTTGTATTGGCTGCCTTGTGAAGTGAAGTAAAGAGAAAAAGAAGAGTCTTTAGGAAGCTGAAAATTTGTTCCAAAGTGAAATGACTAAAGGGGCTGTTTTTTAGCCCTTTTAAAGGTTCTCTTTGGCCGACTTTCACTTGAAATTTTGACCACATATTAACATATATCAATAAGATTGTGATGCAGCAGCTTGACCCTCTTCACTTAGTTTGGACCCAATTAGTCAAGTAGGTTGTGATGTACTTGGGCCTTTTTATTATTCATCTTGGGCTATAAGTATTGTCCATTTGTGATGGTAAAACATAGGCTAAAGTTACAATCTTTAACATGGACTTTGTTCATTATCGAACTTGGACAAATTCGACGTTGGGCCTCGTCTCCATTTAGCTAGCAAATTTAAGCTAAACAAGTAGGTGAATCACCTGCTATCTTCCTAAGTCCTAAAAACACCTCACTTCTTCACCTCGTTTAAGGTCATGATCTCCTCAATTTGACTTAAAACTTATTTACACTCGCCCCTCTTCAACGTTAGACATACATATCGCCCTCTAATTTGAGATTCAAGCACTTTTAAAAATTGGCGCTAATTTAACAAAGCCATATTATGTTACATTTGCATAGTACTAGTATTGTAAGATGTGGGGTGTTACATTTTCGAATAACATTTTGGGGCATTTCAATATCTCCCGCTTGGGAACATTCATCCTCGAATGTCAAAGAAACATGCATAAGAGAATTAGTCATGAAGATTTTAGCCTGACATGAATGCAACAAAGGTATTTAAACATTGTTTTTAAAAAATCTTAACATGAGTGTGAAAAATCACCATAAACTTGCTATGATGAACATGAATCCATGCAAAATGACATAAGGGTTGAAACTTAAGACTTGAAATCATGTAGGGGACTTAGATTAGTACCTTTAGCTTGAATAGAGTGAAAGAGATATGGCTATTGCTTTCTCATATCCGCCTTGGCTTCCCATGTGGCACTTTCAACTTGTTGGTTACTCCAAAGGACCTTGATGGAATCTGCATCTTTATTTCTCAACCTCTTCACTTGTCTATCCAAAATCTCCACCGGGATCTCCTCAAAGGTCAAATTATCTTCTAGCACCCACAACCTCCAAGGGCACTATAGCACTTAGGTCACTCACATACTTTCTTAATATGGATACATGGAAGACTGGATGGACCATATTCATTTCCATAGGCAACTCCAACTCATATGCAACCTTACCCACTCTCCTCAAAACTTTATAAGGATCCACAAACCTTGGGCTCAATTTCCACTTTTTGCCAAATTGAACCACAGTCTTCATAGGTGAGACTTTCAAGTAAACCCAATCACCAACCTTAAACTCAAGATCTCTTCTCCTCACATCAAAGTTGGACTTTTTTATACTTTGGGCTGTTTTCAATCTCTCTCTTATCAACCTCACCTTCTCCAAGTATTCCATGACCGAATTCGTACCTTGCAAAGCCATTTCCCCCACTTCAAACTGCCTAACCCAGGATCTACAAAGCCTACCATAAGGAGCTTCAAAAGGAGCCATATCAATTCTTGAGTGGTAGTTATTGTTGTAAGTAAATTCAATGAGTGGAAGATGTTCATCCAAAACTACCCTTAAACTCCAAAACACAAGCTCTAAGAATGTCTTTAAGAGTTTGGTAGTCCTCTCGGCTTGACTATCCATTTGAGGATGAAAAGTTGTGCTAAGAATAACTTTGGTACCGAGACCTCTTTAGAAGGACCTCCAAAAGTGAGAAGTGAATTGAGCACCATGATCCGAAATGATAGATAAGGGCACCCCATGCAATCTAACTAACTCATGTATATACAACTTAGCATAATCTTCTGCACCATAAGTTGTTTTGACCTGTAAGAAGTGAGATGACTTTGTCATTCTATCCACAACAACCAAAATAAAGTCAAAATGTTTCCTAGCCTTTGATGTTTATCCTTCAATTGTTGGAAATTGTGACATTTGAATATGAACTTGGAAATGTCCCTCTTCATACCTCCCTACCACATTTGGCACATACAATCTACCTTGGTACCTAAGAGCACCATCTTTCCCTTGGGAGAAAACCTCCGCTCTACCATCTCTCACTAAGGCCTTCAACTCTAGCAAGATGGGGTCAAGATCTTGTTTTTCCTTTACCTCCTAAATCAAGGAAGACTTAGAACCATCAACAACCACTACACCACCATTATCAACTTCATCCAACCTAACCCCCAATCTAGCCAACCAGTTAACCTCTCTAGCCACCTTCTTGCAACCACCATCAACATGGGCTAGACTACCCATAGACACCCTACTTAGAGCATCGGCCATGACATTAGCTTTGTTTGGGTGATAATGCACACTCATATCATAATCTTTATGGAGCTCTGGCCTCCTTTTTTCTCAAGTTAAGATCTTTTTGGGTGAACACATATTGGAGATTCTTGTGATCGGTAAACACATCAACATAAATACCATACTGGTAGTGATGCCAAATTTTCAAAGCAAATACTATGGCTGCTAATTCAAGATCATGGGTGGGATAATTCATCTCATGCACCTTAAGTTATCTTGAGGCATGTGCTATTACCTTACCTTTTTGCATTAAAAAACACCCAAAACCAATCCTTGAGTCATCATAATATACAACAAATGCTTCTAGCCCTTCCGATAGAGACAAGATAGGAGAAGAGACAAGCTTATCCTTCAAAGTTTGAAAACTCTTCTCACATCCATCGGTCTACACAAATTTTACCATCTTTTGGGTCAACTTAGTCATAGGAGAAACAATAGAAGAGAGGCCATTCATGAACCTCTGATAATAACCCGCCAAACCCATGAAATCTCTAATGTCCGATGGAGTCAAAGGTCTAGGACAATTTCTAATCACCTCTGTCTTCTTAGAATCCACCTTAATGCCATCACCCGATACCACATGCCCTAATAAAGCAACCTCTTTCAACCAAAACTCACATTTTTAATATTTAGCGTACAACCTCTCCTCTCTCAAGATTTGCAACACCACCCTCAAGTAATTCACATGCTCCTCATCCTTATGGTAATAAATCAAGATATCATCAATGAAAACCACCACAAACAAGTAAAGGTAGGATTTAAAGACCATATTCATGAGGTCCATAAATATAGTCGATGCATTAGTCAACTCAAAGGTCATAACCACAAACTCAAAGTACCTATAACTAGTCCGGAAAGCCATCTTCGGAATGTCACACTCCCTCATATTCACTTGATGATACTCGAATCAAAGATTAATCTTAGAAAAGTGACTAGCCCCTTGACGTTTATAAAAAAGGTCATCAATCCTTTGGTAGAGGATACTTGTTCTTTATGGTGACCCTATTGAGTTGTTAGTAATCAATGTACATTCTAAAATAACCACCATTTTTCTTCTCAAATAACACCGGTGCACCCCAAGGTGACTTACTAGGCCTTAACAAATCCTTCTCCAACAAATCCCTAAATTGCTCCTTCAACTCCTTTAACTTCACTGGGGCCATGTGGTAAAGGGGATCAAAAATAGGTTGTGTATCGGGAAGGAGGTCTATACCAAAGTCTATTTCCCTTTCGGGAGGAACATCGGGAAAGACATCAAGCAACTCATTAACCAATGGAACCGACTCAATAGGGAGGACTTTGGACTCAGCATCCCTAACCCTCACAAGAAGATAGAGACAACCCTTAGAAAACAACTATTGGGCTTTAAG
This sequence comes from Solanum clarkiae, assembly GCA_011800125.2. Classification (NCBI taxonomy): domain Eukaryota; kingdom Viridiplantae; phylum Streptophyta; class Magnoliopsida; order Solanales; family Solanaceae; genus Solanum; species Solanum clarkiae. The sequence continues at coordinate 4,098,096 of JAABOM020000101.1, forward strand.
GCAAGGAATGCATCTACCTTTGACCACCACATCACAACTTTCTCACTCAAGGATGGGCTCATTAGGGAATTGGAATTTAACACTACGGATTCTACAATCAATAAAAGCATAATATGCATGCGACCAATCCATTCCAAGAATGACAACGAAAAATCAATGATATCCAACTCAACAAAATCACAAGGCAAAACTTTATACAAAATCAACATGCGACAGTTTCTATGGACTCTTCTAGCAATATTGGACTCACGAATGAGAGTTAATGCTTCATAAGATTCACACAACAATTCAGGACTAACATGAAGCTTTTTGGCAACAAAAGGAGTAATAAAAGAAAGAGTGGCACTCGGGTCTATCAAAGCATAAACATCAAAATCAAAAACCTTTAACAGACCAATGACGACATCGGGAACCTCATCCACCCCTTGTATTCCTTGAAGAGCAGAAAATCTATTTCGGCTTAGAGCATGCCCTTGTTGGACTCCTCTTCCCTTTGACCAATATTTACACCTTAGCCTTGTGGACGACCATCTCTACCTTTGTTTTGAGAACAAGGATAATCAATAACCTTATGAACCACTTCACCACAACCATAGAAAGCACTAGAGCTTTTCAAACATGGGCCATTATGGTTCCTACCATATCTTTGGCATATATGGTTAGGTACCCCACCACTATCACCTTGTAATCTTGGGTTATCATAGTCAAACCTTCTATTAAGAGAATTAGCAGACCCTTAGCCTTGGAACTTGTGGCCTTGAGGAGATCGGCCACCCTTGGAATCTTAGAATCCACCTTCTAAATGAGCCCTCTTGGACTCACCACTTCTTCTCTTTCTAAGCTTTTCCCTATCTAGTTGTTCGACATATGTCATGAGGAGGGACAAGTCCATATCACCGACTAGTATGGCAGTACGACACTCCTCATTAACCAAGTCGGGTACACCCAACACAAATTTGTTCATCCTTGATCTCGCTCGGTAACCAATTGTGGGGCATACTTGGAGAGTTGGTTGAACTTGAGGGCATACTCCCTCACACTCATGGAACCTCACTTCAGGTTCATAAACACCATCATTTTAGCCTCCTTTAGGTCAACAGGAAAGAACTGGTTGAGGAATGCAGCTTTGAACTCCTCTTATGGAATAGCATCATTTTCTCTCCTCTCTGACATCCATTGGGTGAACCAAATTTAGGCCACAACTTTGAGTTGGTAGGCCACTAACTCCGCTTTTTCCTTTTAATTGACCCCATAATAGATAACTCTTTGTACACCTCATCGATGAACTCTTGGGGATCCTCATCCATCTTGGATTCATGGAACTCGGTGGGTTCATTCTAGTGAAATCCCTCACCCTAGAAGCCAAAGTGGGCGCATGAGGAGCTTGGACCCCTTGGTTAATTTTGTTAGTCAGAGCACGATCCAACATTGTAATAGCATCCTAGAACTCTTCTTGGGCCACCCCTGCACCTTGAGGAGCTTGAGGATCGGGAGGGGCCAGTTGCTCCTTGGGTGTACGGGCTCTCCTTAGTCTCCCTCTTGGAATCGGTATGATCTAGAAAAGATAAAAGAGAATTTGCTAGGGGAAAAGCCTTACACTTACATCTAAAGCACGATATAGACCATGAAGAAGTGAAACATTTCAAAAATGTCTCATAGCCTCCCATTCATATTCGTGGCGCGCTTCACAACCATGAATAAGACTCTAATCGATACGGAGTGTTGGATTCCAAGGATGATTAACAGCCTAGTGCTCTGATACCAAGTTTGTCATGACCCAAGCCCAGGGCCTAGACGTGACACAGTGAATAGGGAACTCGAAGGAACCCCAAGTAAGCCTCTTAGTATATCAATCAACATCCTTGGTCGTGAAAGCAATATAACGACAACAAAAGATATAAATAAGGGAAACAGGAGTAAGGGAAGTCTTGGATAATCATAATATTCAAGAGTCAAGCTCATAGCATACGTATATCAAATGTTCCAACAACACCTCAAACATAGATTGGAGCGGGGACTAAAACACTTTTTGGACTCACCGTCATAGTATCAAGTTTTCAACATGAAGAAGTCTCAACATAGCAAGAGTAGTAAAGAAAATGTCCTCGAACTTGAGGACTCACCAAAGTACCAAAATAAGCCGCGTGGAGGATGATCGAGAGTTGCTCCAATCCCCACATGGTAACATCATTTAGGCATAGATTATGTGTTAATACGTTTTAATGTACTAAATATGTAGGATGCAATACAATAAAACATGTGCGAACATAGTCAAAATGCATAATCATAAGCAATGGATAAGTATAATATCAATATGGTATGCATGATCAATGTTTGAAGTAAAATATGCTTGTAAATCATATAACTTGCAAAATATATATTACATGTATGGGAAGAGACCATCACCAACATAGAACTAGCGAACTACCACTTGGAATCCAAGGTATGTCACCCCTTTCTAAGTTGGTTGAGATAGCCATCCCTCAACAAGGTGATTTGGCATGTCATCCCCCAATGAGGTGATCAAGGTATCCACCCTCAACATGGTGATTGGGCATGTCACCTCTAACAAGGTGATTGAGGTATCCACCCTCCAACATGGTGATTGGGCATGTCACCCCCAAACAAGGTGATTGAGGCAGGTCACCCACTGAACAAGTTGATTGGGAATGTGACCCCCTAACAAGGTATGGTCTACTTTCAACATCATAGATACTTTTCATGAATTCAATGCATATATGGAAGCCCTTAATCATCATAAAGTCACTTGACTTATAAACCATGTAGTAGATCATCAATAACTTGAGAATCATCGTCAACACATTTTGTCAAACACTTGGTGTGTTCATAATGCTAGTTCAAAATCATGTAATTCAAGAGTGAAATAATATGAGAAAACTCAATGTAAATCAACCCACCAACACACAGTAAAATCCTCATGTAAGATACCTTGAAATACATCATTAAACCTCATAATAGATCATAGTTTCATAGCTCAAAACATGCATAGTCTCAATAGACAAACCAATTCATAGTATAAGTTTGAAATAGATAGACATGCATAATCAATCGACATCTCATAAAACTCAAACATAATTTATAATAAAAATCCATAATAAGAGATACCCATATATGATACAACTTGAAAACACGTAATTTTCATATAAAGGGAGATTGGGCTCCATTGGAGAAAGGACCCAATGGATGAAACCCACATACCTCAAACTTGGGCTTTCTTGAGATGATCTTGAAGGAAAATTGGAGCTTGAAGAGAATCCTTGAGTTCCAAATTTAGGCTTGAATCCTTGAAATTTGAATGAGATATTTACTGAAGTCTTGGAGAGTTTTTTAAAAGGGTTTTGAGTGATATAAATTTGAAAAATAGCTAAGTACAGGTGTTTTTCTGCATAAATGGGCATGGGGCTGTAACCCCAATGTCCTTGGCTAATAAAGGAAAATTGAGGAAAAATTAACACTGGTCCACGACGTGGACCCAATGCACATGAAAAGTTAACTTTGATTCGTGCCCCTAGTGCATCGCGGCCAGGGCACAGACAGTCATTGTATAAGAAAATTTAGAGAAAATTATTTTTCAGTACGTGTCCTCAAAAATTCGTTATACTCATTTTTCACTCAATTTTTCCCCCTGATCGAAACTATGGAGTCGAATTTTTGATATCATGCATGAATTTTGAGATATGTGAAAAATACAATTATGGACATTTCCAAAGCATATTTTGGGGCATTTCATGTTTCTTATATAGAGGCTTTGTAAATTATGTAAAGTAAAGTATAGTCATGTCTTGTACGGTAGACATTGTGGCTCCAATGACCTAGTCAGTTGTGTTTCCTTCTGGCTTGTTATTACTGTCTACTTTCCTGAAAGCATATTGAATGTGAAAACTCCCTTATTATGTTCATAGAGAGTGTATAGTTATAGGTTGGTTCTTGTGAGCCTTATCGACAACTAGTGCAGTCCGCCTTCATAGTGGTATCAGAGCGGCTTGTCCTAGGGAATTTACAAAGCCATGCTTTGTAGAGTCTTGTCTATGGATGTGTTGTGCACCACATTTATAAGCAGGAGGCTACGTGACATTTATGAGTTATCACTTTTGTTTCATTCTTCAGATTTTTCCATAGAGCCAAGTATTGTAAGTGGATTGTGTCTAACCTCTAAATTGTTTTGTAGAACAAGTATGCCAGAAACAAAAAAAAAAGCAAAAGCAAAGGGAAGGAAATAGAAGTGGTAGTTAGTGGACACAATCAGGTGAGACAACGAAATGAGGCTTAAGATGAGTTTCTGTCACAAACATCTCCACCTCTTACAGCTCCTGATGAACCAGGAAGTAGTGAAATTCCTCTAAAATCACCTACTGATGCTACCGTAAAGGATCTGAGAAATGAAATCCAACTATTGACTTGTATAGTTTCTATCAAATGACAGAGACAAGAAGGCCTAGTTATAGGTCCATGTGGTGCAAATACGACAGCTATCACGAGGATATACAACTTCCTTAATTTGGGCCCTCCATCCTTCACCGGGTTATATCCTAATAAAGACCCACAAGACTTCATCGATCAGATCCAACACCCTTTGGATATTATGCATATGAGGTATAGAAGCTGTTGAGCTAGCAACTACTAGATTGAAGGGTGTGTCTATATTGTGTTATGAAGCTTGGAAGCACTCTATGGATATAGATTACCTCCAACTACCAGGAAGGAGTTCAAAGAGGTATTTCTTGACCATTACTTGCCATTAGAGATCCAAGATGCCCGTGAAGATCAATTCCTAAATCTCCACCAAGGTAATATGCGTGTGAGGGAGTATATCCTTTAATTTAATTCCCTAGCTAGGTATGCCGTAATGTAGTTGCTTTTGGCAGATAGAGTTCATTGGTATGTGGATAAGTTAGATTCATATCAGGTAAGAGACTGTACAATTACTTCTTCAGATAAAGATGTGGATATAGTGAGGATGCAAGCATTTGCACAAAAAGTAGAGTATCAAAGGCAAAGAAGAAGGACACAAGAGTTAGAAAGGGGGGGCAGTTCAACAAGGCCAGATCTACAGGGAAGGTTACGCCATCCCAAGGTGAGTTTAGGCCTCGGTTTCCTAATAGACCGCCTAGGCCATCATCCTCCTACTCTGCAACTAGTGCTCTACCACAACTTCAAGGGTTTAGAAGTAATCAGTTTCTTCATAGAAGTGAAAGCCAAGGTGCACGAAGAACATGATGTTCTGCAAGCCAACAAATGACTCCCAGGCAGCCTTACAAATAATGTGGGGGGTAGTCATTTAGGTACATGTCATGTTAGGATAGATGCTTCTTATTGGTATGGTCTGCTAGGACATATAATGAGAGCTTGCTTGAGGAGACATATGGGTGACATAACATAACCCACTAGGTTAGTTGTTGTATCATCATCAACAGTTTCTTCGTTATGTAGTGGTCAGCAAGCACCTACACGTCATGGTAGAGTTTTAGAGGGACAACTAGCTCTAGTGGTGTCCAGAGTCGCACTTATGCTCTATGGAGTTGGCAAAATCTAGAAACTTCAATTGATGTGGTTACAGGTACATTGTTCATCTTTATAAGACCCCACTCATGGCGATAATAGACATGCAAGAAGTAAGCTTTGGAAAGTTTGAACTGTTAATGTTTTATGAAGTGTATTTATGACTCGTAAGTTAATATACGACCCATAAAGTGGGTTCGTAGAACCTGGTAGACTGGATGAAATTTGGGATCTCTCTAAAGTTCAATCTATGACTTACTAGATAACTCATACAGTGCTCCATGAGTTGTAGATGGTCGTGTAGAATGAGAATCGGAGAAAAGTGGTCTCTGAAGTTGAGAAAAAGGGCCATCAAATGAAACCCCATCTACAGCTCGTAGAATGCTCTACAACCCGTAAATGGGCTTTTGTAGACCTGTCCAACCAAGATTTTTAATAGGGGTAAATTTGACCTTTCTCTTTTTGTAAGTCCAAGCTATGTCATTTTGACCCTATCATGTCCACTAGGAGCATATACAACCCTAATTCACCTTGTTCCTCCTTATTCCAGAAACACTCTAAGTCTTAAAACTCTCTCAAACTCTTCAAGGCTTCCATAAAAGGGTGCAAGCTAGGGTTTTGAAACTTCCATCATCAAATCAGGTTTTTTCCTCCATAGTCACCCTGAGGTATATGCGTTTGATTGTGGGAACTTTTCTTCCCACAAGTCCAACCAATCTTCTTCTCAAACTACATGAGATTAATGGATTATTTTAAGGGCATTTGTTAACTCTTACTTATGCTTATATTATTATACATTATATACATGATTTCTATTTGGGTTTTTCAAGTAGTGTTTTTATTATGCTAAATATTATTGGAGTTTGATATTGTGATGGATTTAAAGATGTTAAAGTCATATACTCTATGATTCTATGAAAAGCTATGGAAGAACTTGTGGATTTTTAGTGGATTTCATGATACCGAAACAAGGGTTTTACTATAATGATGGTGGGTTGATTTTAACAACTTTAAATGAATTGATTTTACACCTCTCTTGTCTCATTCTCTTTAAGTTCATGATTTTGAGTACATGTGCATATAGCCACCATGTTTGACTAAATCGTCATGACAAGGGTTCTTATGTTGATGAAAGATTATTGCATGAATTCCAAAACAAGCATGTTATGATAAGTTATGGGCTCCTAAGCATGTATTGAACTCATGAAAAGTTCACATGATTTGTAAGTAAAATGTTGAGCCCTTATGCTATATATTCTACCCCTTTGTGAGATAATCATGTCTACATAAAGGAGTCACGCATGATAACTATTTTACCCTTATGTACTATCTAAAGCTCACTAGAATGGGTCAAGTATGTTATAACCTCTACCCTCATGTGTAATGCAAAGCCTACTAGAAGGGGTCCAGTTTATGCTATGTTTTTACCCTCTAGTACAAGGTATGTGCCACGTGTAGGGGTCATGTATTTGAATGAGCTACTCCTGATATGTTATCATGTTTCTACAAGTTACGCAAGTTATGATTAAGCTATGATTTTTTCAAGTATTCTGTGGGACTAGACCTAGTACTGAAAGAGGCTTAAGGTAGGGGCTAGACCCAATGGGTCCTTATATAAAGTCTTGGTCTCTTAATTATGTGCCAATATAGGTTTATATTATTTCCCTAAATGGGCTTTTACTAGTGGATCCAACTAGGTCATGTTACCCACCATATGGGGTTATGCTTGGTTTACATTGGCAAGTAGACCACTCTTTTATTCGATGTGGAGTGAACATCGAGATTCCAAGTAGTAGATCGCTTGGTCTTATATGTCGGTTGGAGTCTCCTTCACATATGTATGATATATTATGCAAGTTTGAGTATCTTCATGCACGTATTAACTTAAGCATTGATTACACTTGTCATATTCATCTTATATCTATTGATTATGATTATGCGCATCTTGATTATTATGTATTATGTTCTTTATTGCATGGTACATTGCATACTTTGTACATTCTAAGTATTAACGTATTCTTTTTGCCTACATGATCTACCATGTAGGGATCGGAGCTCCGGTTCATCCTCTTCCTTCTCGTGGCTAGCCAGAATCCTTTGAATACTACTATTTGGTGAGTCTTCCATTTCGGGGACAACATCTACTTTACTTTCATGCTTTTGTTAAGACTTCCCTATTTTAGACTTTTATCTTTGAGCGTGAGCCAGAGAGATGTGTTGGCCCCCGTTCCACTCATGTTACGGTGTTATTGGATATTAAAGTTTATGTATCGAGATTGACTCCTATTATCTTTATGTATTTGTGAAGACTTTCCTTAGTTCATATTTCCCTTCTATTCTTGTTGTACATGGATAAAAATGATGGAAGTCACAAGTCTCTAAATGCCCCCATAGCGTGAGTCATACTTACCTACCTCTTAGACTTATTTGCTACGTGATCCATATTTATCCTTTTCCCTATAACATCGCCATAGCATGAGTCCAAGGCCCTGCTCCCCTTAGAAATTATATACTATTTGTTTACTACTCTTTTATGCTTCCACAAAAACCATGAATATGCCATGTATGCTTAAGAGGCTTGTTTGGATCCCTTTGGGTTCCCATTCACCGAGCCACATCTAGACCCTAGGCTTGGGTTGTGATAATCATTTCATATAATGTGTAGGGGAATGACTTAATAGACTCTTATACTTGGTTCCGTTTTTCACCTAGGCCCTTATATTCAGGACTTTTCCTGGAAACCCTTGCACCCACTCAAAAGTTGTATTTTAAACACCTTCTTTTGACCTGACATCCTAAGTGGAAAACCAAGTCAAGTGTGTGTGATTCACTCCCTTTAGGAGCGTGAAGTTTTTCTAAAAAGCTGTTTAGCAGTCATCTTCTTCCCCAAATTCCCAAATATTATTACTCCCCATTTCTTCTTCTTAAAATTCTTCAATTTTCTTCTCATTTTTGTGCCTCCAAATTTCTTCTCTTCAAATTTCTTCTTGTTGGCCATAGTTATTCAAGCTCCGTTGATTTTGTACTTGAATTTCTTTTACTACATGGATATTTTTTTATTCATTAAAGTTTCTTCTTCTACACAATGACGGTTCATTATTGTTGCTGTGGACTTAACGCTGAACTTAAGATGTCAAAGACATCAACCAATCCTGGAAGAATGAGTTGGGGTTGTCAAAGATATGCAAATGGCAATGGATATGGAATTTTTTGATGGGCTAACCAAGTTGATTATACACACTAAATTCGTCCTACATATCAAGAACAATACTACATGAATAACTCATCAACAAATGTTGATCATGGAAGACATGGAAGGTATGGAAGGTACGGAAGGAATGGAAGGCAGGGGAGATCGAGCATTCCGCCTATTGATATTAGTGCTATTGTGATTGTTATCATTTGGTTTCTATGTTCTATACTGACGATGGCGTTGTTGTGACAGATTGTTTATTTGAGTATTATGATGATGAAATATAATGTAATGAAAATATTTAGTAGACACATAATTATTGTGATCAACCCAAAATTTCATGAAACAAAAGTAAGTTGTTTGTCATGGCAAATTAATAAAATAGTTGAAAATTAAGCTAAAACTAAGCTACACAAAACACAAGTTAACTGTGTCAGCCCGTCAACATTAAAAAATTCAAGCTACATAAAAATGAAGCTAACATCAATACACAAAAATATGTGTCTTGAGTGTTTGGTGTGGACTGAGTGGTTGGTATGGAATGAGTTGTTCCGGACTGGGTACTTGTAGTGGAAGGAGTACTTGTAGAAGAGTTCACTATTTTGTAACTTCTTTCTCGTATTTGTCTTAACTGCAGCTCTACCACCACCTTAGTCCATTGGGTTTGTAGCGAAGGTCACTAGGTAGGTACTGTACATTTAATGTAGGACCATGTAACACTCGATCAACAGTTTCAAACTGATAAAAGACAATAATACTATTAGTTAAAGACAACAAACTATTAGTTAATACTATTAATTAATACTATCAAATTAAAGTCCTTAAATGATAATACTTACCCTCTTTATCACACTGCTATTTTCTCCAAATAGCACACCAAAATCAGATGTTCTAGGCCTTTTTATATCCAGTGCTTTCCCCACCTCTTTTACATGTATTACTCTTCCTCTTTAAGCCACTAATACCAGTAATAGATTGTGGACTACTGAATTGATTTGTTGGTTGAGAAACATTTTCAACATTTGCAACATATTCATATGTTTTTGTTGCACATCCAACAGCTATTGAAGTAGTAGTGGGAACTTTAGCACCAACAATTACACTTGTAGAGGCTGCTAAAGTAGTGGTGTGCATTTTAACAGTTGCACCAACAGTTCCAGTTGTTGAAATTCTAGTTGTGGAGCCATTTTTCTGCACACACAATATTGAAAACTTAAATTAGAAGCATTGGCAAAATAAATTTCATCAATAATGTTGAAGAAGTGAAAGAAAAACTTACAATAATTGGACATCCTTTCTTATTATGCCCAAAATTCTTGCACAAAGAACAATTCATTTTTCTCCCTTTTCATGTAGCCTTTCCAAACCTTTTAGAGTAGGCTCATCCTTATCTTTTCTCCTATTTTTTCTTGCTCTTCCTAGGAAAACAGTGATTTCGGGTGGCTCAATGGCTGGTTTTGAACTCTTTCGCTACATCTTTAAGTTTATCATAGGTTGAATGAACTTATTGTAGGCTTTTAGATATGTCTCCTTCTAGTGCCACTGGTTAACAAATGACTTAACATCCAAATTTTTGTTATGCATTGCAGTAATTACATGTGCACAAGGGATTCCCTTTAGGTAGCAAGACCTACAACTACACATATTCTTTTTCAGATTAACAACATGCTTATATGGTGAATCCAGAATCTCATAGCTAGTATCTCCATTAAATTCAACCTCACAACTAGGTGCATGTTCAACATTTTCTCTAAGAACTTCCATAGCAATACGTGACATATCAGTTACTCATTTTTCAGAAAACTCTCTCATTCGAGTGATTCTTTCCATGACATTGACTCTAATTTCTTCTAACATAATAATGATTAATTTGAATCTAGCTGCAAAGATCAAACTATTTAATGTCTCGCACATATAATTCTCAACTATGTCACAACTGCTATGTTCCTTGAAGAATGCCCTATGCCATGCCTCTTTCTTGTACTTTAACAAAGATTCCACAATGCCTTTTCCCAGTAGACTCATTTCATCAAGTTCATCTTGTAAATGAACGTCAAATTGAGCCTTGGCAACTTGCCAGAATTTTCTTCTTCTCTCTTCACTCCTCCATTCCTTCTTCCAATTGGCCCAGATATGTCTGGCACACTATCTATGCTCAACATTTGGCAATAAATCAGTAAGGGCTATGTGCAGACCCTACTAAAAAAATTGAAAAAGAAGGAGAACAATCAGTATAATGTAACAGCTGTTATAAACAAAAAAGATGGAGAAAGTAATTACAATGTGTTATCATACCTTCTGTAGATCAGACATAACTGTGAGTCCTTCACCTTCAGTTTGTGTCAACTCTAGATCATGTTTGATTCATTTAATAAACCAAGGCCATGTATCCCTAGAATCTTTCTCAATAACTACATAGGCTACAAGATACATTTGATTATTTCCATCCTTCAAAATGCAGGTCAATAGTTCATCTTTACAAATACCTTTTAAAAAAGCACCATCAAAACAAATTATCCTTCTATACCCCTCCCTCCATCCATTTTTCAGTGCTTCAACACAAATATAAATGCCCATAAATACCTCTTTTCCAGGAATTGTATTCTAAATGTCCTAACAAATACCATCATTCAACTCCTCAACATAATCATACAATCTAGCAAATTCCATCTTGAAATGACCATATGATCATTTAGAAGTTTTACTTTTGCCCTTCTACAACTTGTTTTGCTAACATATAGCCCATATTTCTTTCTTATCAACCCTTGAATTTGATGGAGTTTGATGCTAGTATCACTCTTGTTCTTTTACAACACTTATGGATAGGAAAATGTGTCTTGACAAATAAATTTCTAGTATTTCCCTCAATACTTCCAAGAATATGCCAAGTCTGACCTTTCTTACACTTTGTGCTGATTCTTTCTTTTTCATTAGGTTTCAATTTAAGGTTTACATCATTTTGAATAGAGTAAGTTTGAAGTGCTTCCCTAAATTAAATATTATTCACAAAAACCATATACAACTGAAATAAAATCTTTTTGGTAGCTTTGTCAAAATAAACCTTGGTACTTGCATTTCTAGCTGGTGGATCTACAACTTCATCAGATTTAGCATGTACGCTTTCATCTTCACTAATTTCACTTCCAGGATCTGACCTATCAAAATACAGTTCATCCCCACCCACTTTTCCTTTATATCTTCCCCTCTTATTCTTATTAATATCCTCAAAACTAACATCTATACCTGCAGGACCATAGGTATCTCCTCTACATTTATTCTAGTAGCTTAACATGTATTGTTTTGAATATTTGACTTTCTAGATTCAATAAACTCCTCATCAAAGTTAATTAAATCAACAATATTCTCATCAACATCAAAGAGTGATTTAGAATCAGATTGTATATATTCTATAGGTACATTACTTTCATTAGAAGTATGAAGATAGTAGGAAGAAAAATCATTACCTTCACCTTTATTTAAGTCCTCAACCCTTTCCTTATTTTTTTGTCTGCCCTAGGCTGCTGCTGTTCATTTATATTCACATCAACTGCTTCACTAGATGGTTGATGGAAAGACACATCAGCTATATCAATTTGATGAGATGGCTGAGGAGAAGACACATCAGTTGGTAGATCATTTTGATAAGGTAGCTAAGGAAATGACACATAAGCCATATCATTTTGTTGAGGTGGCTGAGAAGAAAAACACCAGCTGCTGGATCATTTTGATAAGGTGGCTGAGTAGAAGTCACATCAGCCATATCATTTTGATGAGATGGTTGAGAAGAAGACACATCAACTGGTGAGTCATTTTGATGAGGTGGCTGAGGAGAAGACACATCAGCCATATCATTTTGATGAGGTGACTGAGAAGAAGACACATTAACAAGTGGATCAATTTGATGAGGTAGCTGAGGAGAAGACACACAGCTGGTGGATTATTTTGATGAGGTGGCTGAGGAGAAGAAACATCAGCCATGTCATTTTGATTGGGTGTCTGAGGAGAAGACACATAAACCATATCATTTTTATAAGATGGTTGAGGGGAAGACACATCAACACTATTATTTTTATCAGATGGCTGAGGAGAAGACACATCAACCATATCATTTTCATTAGATGGTTGAGGAGAAGACAAATCAGTCCTATCAGCAACAACAGGTAGGGAGAGCTGGCCTTTTTTGGGGGTTAACAATGTGGTCATCTCCACCTCATTTTCACCCTCAACAATTAATGGTGTACCATTTTGATGTACCACATAAACATCAACAAAGTCCCCTCTTTCAAATTGTTTATAAATCTTAAGACATCCTTATCATTATTTAACATGTGAAAATGACCTCTTTTATTAACTTTGAACCTAGATGTTTCAACTTTTTCAACTCCAAATTCATTAGCTAATTTATGAAACATCATGATATGGAGCTCATCTACATCTACATCAGTTTTTTCAGGATTAGTAATTCCATTAGCATACCTGAATCAAGGATCTGATAAAAAACAACCTCCAAAATGCATTTGAAGTGTTATAATTACTGAAGCTATATTATTACCATGCCTGCAAAGTGACAAGAATACTTTGACATAATTGATTTTTGACTAATTCTTGACTGAATACAACAAAAAATCCTAATTATTAAGTTTACACAAAAAGCCCTAATTTTTAAGTAACGTTTTATGCAATATGAAAAAAGTCCTAATTTTAAAGTAATTGTATACAAAATACAATAAAAAACTATATAATAATTCAATAGGACCACTAACAATAACAAAATTCAACGCAATTGACAAAAAAGCTTATTTGTAAGAAGATTTTATAGAAAAAACCCTAAAATCTCACCATATTCAGGGCAAATGCCATTGAATGCATAACACCTCTACAAATTGCTATTACGCTATGAAACAAAGCAAACTCTTCCAAAAAAACACTGCCTCCTAAATATCTGAACCCTAAAAATAAAATATCTGAACAAAATTTCTTTTCATGAATCTAAGTTGACACAAGATTTTCACAGATGATAGAGAGGAGTATGAGTGTTTGTCTGCAAAAATAAGGGGAAGAAAGTTTTTGAAGAGCGAAGTGTTATTCTTGCTACGCGAAAAATATGTTTTAACACATCGTTTCATACGTGAAATTTTTTAAATGAAGTGAAAATTATGTTTAGCCATTTGAAACACACGCACTAGTCACATGTAAAAAAAGTGATTAAAATGCAGCTTTTGAGTGGATACGAGGATTTTCTTGGCAAAGTCCTGAATATAAGGGCCTAGGTGACAAACAAAACCAAGTATAAGGGCCTATTAGGTCATTCTGCCTAATGTATATGCATTGATTGATCCTGGTTCTACACTATCATACATCACTCCACTAGTTGTTGGGAAGCTTAAGAGAACACCTAGATCATTGAACAAACCATTTGAAGTGTCTACACCAACCAATGAATTTATTACAGCTAAAAAGGACTATTATAACTATGTAGCAACTGTTTGTGACCGTGAAACATTGGTTGACCTTATTGTGCTAGAAATAGAGGAATTTAATATTATAATTGGTATGGATTGGTTATTTTCTTGATATGCTACCATTAATTGCCTGAACTAAGAGAGTATACTTCCACTTTTCAAATGAGGTAGTTCAAGTTTATCTATTATTTTAAGGCAAGAAACAAGATATTCAAGGGATATATTTGTTATTTAGTTAGAGTGAGGGATGTGAAGGTGGAATCACCAACTCTTTAATATGTTCCAATAGTGAATGAATTTGTTGGTGTGTTTCCTAAAGAGCTTCTACGTTTACTTTCACAAAGAGAAGTAGATTTTGGTATTGACTTACTTCCAGGCACTCAACCTATTTTTATCCTTCCATATAGAATGGCTCTAACAGAACTACATGAATTAAATAAGTAGTTAAAATACTTATTGGAGAAAGTTTTTATTAGGCCTAGTAAGTCGCCTTGGGGTGCACTAGTGTTATTTGTACACAAAAGGGATGACACCTTGTGAATGTGTATCGACTACTAACAATTGAATAGGGTGACAATTAAGAACAAATACCCCTTTCCTAGGATTGATAACTTATTTGTTCAGTTACAGGATACCAAATGCTTTTAAAAATTTAATTTTAGGTTAGGCTATCACTGAGTGAGGTTGAAGGAGAAAGATATACCCAAAACAACGTTAATGACACGCGATAGTCACTTTGAATTTCTTGTTATGTTATTTGGGCTAACTGATGCACCAATAATCTTTATGGATTTAATGAACAGGTTATTCAAGACATTCTTGGATAAATTCGTGATAGTATTTATAGATGATCTTTTGGTATAATCAAGATCAGAAGAGGACTATGCAAATCACTTACGACAAGTATTACAAGTTCTTCATGATCAACACTAATATGCCAAGTTTTCTGAATGTGAATTTTTGTTAAAATCAGTGGAATTACTGGGTCGTATTGTGTCGGATGAAACTATAAGGGTTGATGCACAAAATATAGAAGATGTGAAAGATTAGCCAAGGCCAACAACACCCACCAAAGTTCAAAGCTTCCTAGTGTTGCAGGTTATTACAGAAGGTTCATTGAAGGTTTTTCATCTATTTCTGCACCTCTAATGAAGTTGACAACTAAGGAGATCAAGTTCCAAGGGAATGATTCATGTGAAAGAACAATCGTTAGGGTGGAAACCTTACTTTAACTCTACACCACGACTTAGAAAATGAAAAGGGAAATATTTCGTAAAACACCTCATAGCTTCTTATTCATAGTTGTGGTGCATAAAACAACCATGAATAAGACTCTAATTGACACTGTGTGTTGGACTTTGAGGATCTAACTACCTAGTTGCAACTATCCCAAAAAGTGCCCGAAAATATGCCTCGAAATACCTGAAATTTTAAATTCCATATATTTCAAAATCTGTCTGCATTATTGAAAATTCGACTTCATATTCTTATTCGTGGGGTAAAAATTAGGGGGAGAAGGGTCTAACCTTATTTAAGAGTGAAAGATTAGCAATTATAAAATTTCAAGAATACAATTTCCAGTGAGCAGTCCGCATATTCCATGCGACGCACACCGGTGTAAAAAGGTGCCTGTTTTTTTTTAAGTCGGTCCAAGACTTCTAAGTCTTGGGCCTAAGTATTCCCAAACGTATTTTTATCTATACTTAGTCATATTTCACCATTATATCATCCTAAATATTCCCAACACTCACTCAAACACTTAGGCATATTTTTCATTCCAAAATTCAAGTCCCAAACCCTCATTCTGAACTAAGGTTTTCTTTCAAGGTTCTACTTCAAGCTTCAAATCTCCATCTCCAATCTTCACCAAGTTCATCTCCAAGCTAAGGTATGTGGGTTTCTTTCATGGTTTCCTTTCACCCATGATACCCAAGGCTCTGTTTTCTCAAATTTCATGATTTAGAGTTGATTTACAAATGGGTGTTTCTTATTATGAAATTCACTGCACACTATGTTAAAGCTATATGAAATTGTGACTGTTTTGCCAAGTTTTGAGCTATAAATCTTAGATCTATTGTAAGATTTGATGAGGAATCTTGATATATGTTGCTTGAGGGTGTTTCAAGGTATTGATTGATGGTTTTACAATGAATTTTTTTGCATTATTTCATCACTATATTTCATGAATTTATAATATCAATACACACTTTAAGTATTTGATAAAATATCCAGATATGGTTTCTTGAGGGGTTAAAAGTCCAAAGCATGAGATATGATATGATTGATATTATGATGATGAAAGAAGCTTAGGAATATAATATAATCTATTAAGTGTTGCATTAGACCATGCCCAATCTGGGGGGACTAAGAGCTCGGATAACCTTGCCGACAGGTTAGTACCTTGATAACCGAGGTGGGGGTTTGTACTCATCAACCATGTGAGAGGTTTGTGCTCTGCCACCAGGGTGATAAGGTGAAATTATCATCAATCATGTGAGGGGTTTGTACCACACCACCAGGGTGATGGGGTGAAACCATCATTAACCAACCAAGGGGTTTGTACTTTCAAAATCTACCTTGATCTCTTCTACACATATGATATCTTATATGAACATGAGTTATTTAAGCATGTTTTACTTATGCATTGATCATACATGTCATATTGATATATTATGCCTATTGCCTATGGTATGCATTTTGGTTAAGACGCCTATCTCTTGTTGCATTACATCCTACATACTCAGTCATTCAAACGTACTAATGCA
Organism: Solanum clarkiae; assembly: GCA_011800125.2. Taxonomy (NCBI): domain Eukaryota; kingdom Viridiplantae; phylum Streptophyta; class Magnoliopsida; order Solanales; family Solanaceae; genus Solanum; species Solanum clarkiae. The sequence goes on from JAABOM020000101.1 coordinate 4,115,036, forward strand.
TACTATTACCTATATGATATAATTATGTAGGAACTAGTGCCCAAGTTGATCGTCCTCCTCCATGTGACTAGAATCAGTACTGCTCAAGCCTGTTGGTGAGTCCTCCACTTCGTGGACCTTAGTCTACGTTGCTCTTATTATGTTTTGAGACATTCTTCTTTATGTTCTATTTTGTCTGTGAGGGTGAGCCCAGTTGCTTGTGTTGGCCCTCACTCTTATCTATCTATTAGAGGTGTTTGTTGGACATGCTATATATCTATGATATATGACTCTTGTCTCTTGATGATGATGTTTATGCAAACTTTTCCCTTAGTCCCTTTGCCTTTATTCTTATGCTTTATGTCATTTATTTGCTTCCATAGCCAATGATGTATAATGAAAAGTTAAAAGGCATGTTTGGGGTTCTTTTGGATAACCATTCGTCGTGCCATTTCTAGGCCCTAGGCTTGGGTCATGACAAACTTGATATCAAAATACTAGGTAGATAGATACTCGGAATCCAACATACAGTGTTGATTAGAGTCCTATTCATAGTTATGAAGTGCAGCATGACCATGAATAAGAGGCTATGAGATGTTTTAGAAAACATTCCTCTTCTTCATGTTCTAAGTCATGCAATAGAGTTGTGGTAAGTTTTTCTCCCTAACGATTGTTCGTTACTATGCTAGCTCATTCCTAATACTCGAGGATGAAGGGCCCAAGCTTCCGAGGAGCAACCTACCAATTGTGAGCTTCTGGATGCTCTCACTATGCTTGCCCAAGTTATGGCCAACCAAGTCAATCAAGTGGCCCAAGCCCCTCATGCTACTCCCTCGGGAGCTAAGGTGAGGAACTTCATGAGGATAAATCCTCCAGTGTTCTATGGGTCAAAGATGGATGAAGATCCATAAGAGTTCGTTGATGATGCCTACAAGATCTTGAATATCATGGGTGTTAGGCCGAATCAAAAGGCGGAGTTGGCGGCATACCAACTCAAAGGGATAGCCAAAATATGGTATGATCAATGGAAGGGTGAGAAGGGAATTGGTAATGTGGTGCTTTGCGAGGAGTTCAAATTGGCTTTCCTTAATCGGTGCTTCCCTCTTGAGCTTAGGGAAGCTAAGTTAGTAGAGTTCATGATCTTGAAACAAGGTACTATATGTGTGAGGAAGCATGGCCTTAAGTTTAATCAACTTTCAAAGTATGATCCTCATTTTGTGGATGATCCTAGAACTAGGATGAATAAGTTCGTGATGGGAGTATTTGACTTAGTAAGTGAAGAATGCCGGTCCACCATACTAATAATGACATGGACATATCTCGATTGATTACCTATGCCAAGAAAATGTAGGAGGAGAAATTGAGGAAGAGGAGGGGGCACGAGGCCAAGAGGGGACCGATTTGAGGGTAAATTTCAAAAGGGTCAAGATTTCATCAAGGCCAACGGCCTGCTCATTCTACTAATAGGGGTTTTGTTAATACATTCCCTAGGCCTCAAGGTGTCGTGGTGTGGTTTCTATTGATGCATGCCCTAAATGCATGCTATGAATATGAGGAGCTTGGTCACAAGAAAATAGATTGTCCAAGAAACCGTGGCAAAGGCCGGGGTGCAAATATGGTTCCATTGGGTAGAGGTGGTCATCAAGGTGGTGCCCCGAGGCATAATTGGTGTTATTCTTTACATGGGAGGCAAGGGGTTGGTGATGTTCCCGATGTTGTTATCGGTATGTCAAAAATCTTTGACTTTTATGTATATGCATTGATTGATCTAGATGCCACTCTTTGTTTTGTTACCCCCTTTGTTTCCCAAAAATTCCATGTTGACCCTGAGTTGTTGCATGAGTCATATGAAGTGTCTAATCCTACTGGTGCTTCTATTGTTGCTAGAAAAGTTTATAGAAGTTATCCTATTTGAATTTTGCATAAGTTATTGCCTTGTGATCTTGTTGAATTAGACATGGTAGATTTTGATGTCATTCTTGGGATAGATTGGTTGCATGCCTACTATGTTTCTATTGATTGTAGAACCCGCAGGGGCAAATTCTGATTTCCAAATGAATCCATCCTTGAGTGGGAAAATCAAGATGTGGTGGTCAAGGGTAGATTCATTTCTTGTATTAAAGCCTGTAAGTTGATCTCTAAGGGGTGCCTTTGCCATAAAGAGATAGTTAAAGATATGGAGTCCAAAGTCCCTTCTATTGAATCGATTTCTGTTGTAAATGATTTTCTTGATGTCTTCCCAAATGATCTTCTGGTGTTCCTCCCATAAGGAAAATAGATTTTGGTATAGAACTCCTTCTAGATACTCAACCTATCTCCACTCTCCCTTACTGTATGGACCTGGTAGAGTTGAAGGAGTTAAAGGAATAATTGAAAGATTTGTTGGAGAAGGGATTTATCAGACCTAGCCAATCACCTTGGGGTGCTCCAGTTTATTTTTGAAAAAGAATGGATCACTTAGAATGTGTATTGACTATCGACAACCTAATGGGGTCACCATAAAGAATAGGTATCCTCTTCCAAGAATTGGTGATTTATTCGACCAATTGCAAGGGACTAGCTATTTCTCTAAGATCGATCTTCTGTTCGGATATCATTAAGTGAAGGTTAGGCATTGTGATATTCCCAAAATGACCTAGACTAGATATGGACATTATGAGTTTGTTGTGATGTCATTTGGGTTGACCAATGCACCGGTCATCTTCATGGACCTTCAAACCCTACCTTGATTCCATTGTTGTGGTTTTTATTGGTGATATATTGATCTATTTACATAGTAGGGAGGAGCATATGGGGCATTTGGGGGTTATGTTGCAAATATTGAGTTAGGAGAAATTTTATGCCAAGTATAACAAGTGTGAATTATTGTTGAAGGAGGTTACATTCTTAGATCATATGGTGTCGGGTGATGTATAAAAGTGGATCCTAAGATAATCAATGTGATGAGAAATTGACGTAGACCATTGACCCTGTCAGATATCAGGAGCTTCTTGGCCCTAGTGAGTTACTATAGAAGGTTTGTGAATGGATTCTCCTCCATTGCTTCCCCTATGACAAAATTTACTCAAAAGAAGATTAAGTTTGTGTGGACCGATGAGTGTGAGAAGAGATTCCAAACATTGAAAGACAAGCTTGTATCCGCTCCTATATTGTCACTACATTGGGCTTGAGGGATTTGTGGTGTATTGTGATGCTTCCTGGGTTGGTTTGGGTTGTGTGTTGATGCAAAATGGGAAGGTCATAGCTTTTGCTTCTAGACAATTCACGGTACATGAAAGAAACTACCCTACCCCATGATCTAGAGTTAGCTACTGTGGTGTTTGCATTAAAGATTGGACGTCACTATTTGTATGGGGTGCATGGGGTGCGTGTTGATGTGTTCACCGATCATAAGAGCCTCCAATATGTTTTCAGTTAGAAGGATCTCAACTTGAGGAAAAGAAGGTAGCTAGAACTTCTTACAGACTATGACATAAGTGTGCACTACTATCCCGATAAGGCAAATGTTATGTTGGATGCTTTGAGTTGGGTGTCTATGGGTAGCCTAGTTCATAATGATGGTGGTGATAGGGAGAACCTGAAACGAGACCCCTGCTACAACTCGTAGTCATCCTACGAGTCAAACCTGTGAGATTTATCAGCTGCCAACTGTCTTTTCTTTGTAAATTCTAGGGTTATTTTGCAAACACTATATATAGTTTAAGTTAGGGTTTTAGAAAGGTGATTCGAACCCGAGAAGTTTTTACCAACTTTGAATATTTTTTCTAGAGTAATTTTAGGTTTTTACCTTAGATTATCTTTTTCTCTTCAAAAACACGATTTTGTGGATTGTAGACCTTGCTTTTTGCTCATTGTCAATATATCAAGCTTTTGGTTTGATACTTGTGGTGTCTTCAATATTCATTGCCTTGGGTAAAATTCTCAATCATGTCATTTATTTGCATTTTTATTGGTTTTGCCTTATCCATGAGTAGCTAAGCACCCACAACTTGGGGTTGTTGGAACCATGGGTAGTTGACTTAAGATGACCTAGGTTTATTGCATTTCTATGATTGGGGTTTTGCATATATTGTCTATTTCCCTTCATTATTATTGTTATTTGATGGTAGCCAACACCAAACGCTTCCTACTATCACGACCCCAACCAAGGTAGTGATGAACAGGAAAAGGGAAGTAGCTGACAGGATTCGATCGATATCTTCTCATCTAATCATCCAAACTTGACCAAGGGGAGGTTTACTGGGACAATTGGTAATGGTTATTTGGCACGCCATGTTTGCAGACCAAACGCCATGGTGAAATTCGACCTTCAACATCATAATAGGGCTAGAAGAACCTAAATTACTATCCTACATGTGACTCTTCAATTGTAGTTATGTTACCAAGGGTAATCAAGTCAACAGAACATGGGGAATACAATTCCCATGTTGTCCCTAAAATTTAGTATTTTCACCGTGTAGTAGTATAGTTATAATTTTACTTTTGTTTCTGAATTACAAAAATCCCCCCATTTAGAGATTTTAGTCATTGATACTTGAAATGATTAGTAGTGAATTCTTGTAGTCAAGCCCTGTATTCTCTGTAGATTCGACCCTAACCTTCAGTTAGGTTAATTGTTGATAGCGACCGCTTTTTTATTGGAGCGTGAACATCATCAAAACATATAGCACGATTTTCGAGGAATACGACAAGGTTTTGATTTGATTTCACTATTAGTTAATTTTATTGTTGATTTCTTAAGTCTCGTATAGTTTACTATTTTTTTTATTTTTGCTGTTTGATTTTATTTGTAGGGTGTACTAGGTTATATGGCCAACACAAGGAGCCAAGGCAATCCGTTAGCTCCACTCAATTTGGAGATCCATCGACACCAAGAAGAATGGCTTAAGTGAATGAGGATATCGGGGTTGAGGAGGATATGAATATGGATGGGGATGTGGGAAAAGAAGAGAATCCACAACCAAGGGATAACAGGCCACAAATCAGGGACTTCAATGAAAATGCTTATGGATGGAATCAGTATTGATTGAACCCTATAGCCATGGAGTTATCGGTGCTCTGGTACTGCCCCCTTTACCGGCCAATACTAAGTTCACGGTACCTAGTGGATTACTCCAAATGCTCCAAAATTGTGCACTATTCACAGGGCTACCATTGGAGGATTCCTACTATCATCACAAAAGTGTGGTTTTTTTTTTTGCAAAAGTGTCATGAGGACACAAAATCTTTCTCTTGATGCTGTTGTTTAAGAGTGTTTCCACAGTCATTGACTGGCAAGGCAACTGTATGGTTGTCCGAGCTTCCTCCTGGTATTATAACAAGTTGGGGTGAGATTCAGAGAGTAATCCTTGAATGATATTTCCCAAGATCTAAGAAGTTGAAGCTCAAGGACCAAATCAACAACTTTGAGCAACTGCAGGGTGACTCTATTAGCACAACACGGGAAAGGTTTACCAAATGCTTGAGGATGGTCCCTGATCACAAGATTGTTGATGATGCCTTGGTTGAGATTTTCTATTGGGCACTTGATGAGAATAGACAAGCTTGCACCGACATAAATATGGGAGGTATGTTTCTTGACCAACCTTTTGCATTGATAGCCACAAGAATGGAACAAGTGGTTAAAACAAATAGAGCATGGGGTCAACGAGAGCGAGGTTTGATGAAGACTTCTTGTTCAGTCAACACGAACAATGAGCAAGCGAATGTGAATGAAGAAATCATAGAGCAACTTGCTCAACTTTACACAAGTATAGACTTGGTCTTGAAGCAAAACCAAGCAAGCATCCATACGGTCACTCACTAACCTCCTAAGGCTCCCATGTATGAAGATCGTTTCTTGGGTGAATACATGTGTTTCCTAAGTAACCAAGCAGCAGGTTTCCCTAATAACCCCGAAGGGTCCAACTCGGAATATTGGAGGCAAGGTTCCGGGAATCAACGTCGGAACTTCAATTATAATGGTGCTTATAGAGATAACCGAGGTGGCTACTATGAAAGATAGAGAGTGTCGGATGCCGAAAGGGGAAGAAAAGTGCGCTACAAAAATAATCCTTAATGCCACCTCACAACCGTGATGCCCGGTCAAGTAACTCTAGGATTAAAGAGATGTTCGATAAGTTGTTGTAGAGAGCTGACCACCAAGACAAGAATTTAAAGGGAATGAAAGCAGATATTTCAAGTATCAACCAAAAAATAAATTCTCACTCTATGGTGATTAAGCAACTTGAACAACAATTTGGGCTAGTCCTCACAATTGAACCAACGGCAAAAGGGCACCCTACCAAGCAATCTAGTTCAAAACCCAAAGAATAAGAGGATTGTGTGGCAGTTATGACCTAGAGTGGCAAAAGTACCATAAAACCCCCTAGAACAATGGTTATGAATGCGAGCAACAAGAAGAGAGTAGAGGAGAACATAGAAGCACATGGCACGAAAGAGCAACCAAATAAATACAAAACCTTTCCATGGCCCCTACCACTTTTCCCCAAAGAATTGGAAAAAAAACAGAGGAAGGTAAGTTTTAATAGTTTTTTGCAGTTCTTGAAAAATTATTACCGGACCTCCCTTTAGTTGAGTCCCTTCAGAGGATGCCGGGGTATACTAAATGGATGAAAGATTTGATCAAGAGGAAGCGAGGAGTTATCCAAGACCTTTCCCAACATTTTCAACATTGTTGTGCCATCACCAAAAAATCTTTAGTGCAGAAGCGTGAAGATTCGGGTGCATTCACCATTCCATGCACAGTTAGGGAACTCACTTTTGCTAGAGCACTATGTGATTTGGAAGTCAGTATTAACTTAATGCCTCTTTCCATATTCAAAAAAAGCTTGGTTTGGGCAGTGTTATCCCTACAAAGATGAGGTTGCTGATAGCAGACAAAACGGTCAAGAAGCCTGTGGGTATACTTTATGATATGTTGGTCAATGAAGATAAATTTATATTCCCCACTGATTTTGTTATACTTAACTGTGATATTGATTTTGCAGTTGCTATCATCATGGGAAAACCATTCTTACCTATAGGTAGAGCATTAGTTGATACAAAAAAGAGTCTTCTTACTTTCAGGTTTGGTGAGAAAGCAGTTGTGTTTCAAATAGGCCAACAAGATAGGAAGGGTAGTGAGTTTTAGGTCATCTCAATGATTGAAATGTGTAAAGATGATGAAGTGGAGATCCCATTTGACTTGTTCAATGATTGTGTACTGTTGATAATTCCTTTCTTTTTATAGTTGTGTTGTCAAAAGCGCCAATTTGCCTTGATTTGTTGAATAGCTATTTAATCGTGTTTTGAAAAGTTGGTATAGGTATTTGAGTCTAAGATGTGTATGATGTTTGCCATTGAGTTGAGGTCTGTGTGTTACTGTGTTGTCTATACAGATTGATTCCGCCGCTTGAGGACAAGCAACAATTTTAAGTTGAAGCCGTTGATGTGCTGCAAATACAACACTTTTGATTCTAAAAACTTGGGATTTTATGTGTTCTTAATGTAATATTTATAGGTTTTATATGTTTTTGTGTTTAGATTTGCAGGATTACAGGTTAGCCATGATTTGGGGAAAATTTGCAAAGTTGTTGATTTTTACTGTTGTACGAGACCTTATACAAGCCGTATAATATTCTACGAGTCGTAAAGATGTTCTTTGAGGAATTCTAGTTGGGGGCCAAGTTTCTGAAGTTAATTCTATGGATATGCAGAGAGTCGTGGAGCAATTTACGAGTTGTAGAAGACCTTCCACGCCCTGAAATAAGAGAAGTGGACTGTCAGGAAGTTCATCAGATGAAGCCCCCTTCACGGGTCATAAACCACTTTACGAGTCATGAAGGGGTGTCATAGAAGAGATGTCCAAAATTTCAGTAGCTGATTACGAGACCTCGACTACAAGTAGTGGAAGTCACTACGGGCCATAGAGTGCTTTTGTGGAGTTTGTCAACCAGTTTTCCTAATTTATTTAGGACTTGTTTTTAATTATTATAAAAAGGTTTTTTTAGGTTATTATTCGTAATTTCTAGTCATTTTAGTTAGTTTTCATTAGTTTTAGGTTTTGTACTCAGAGAACTCAATAATCTTAGAGAGAAAATTGTGAGAGAGTCTTTGAAACACTTCTACTTTAATTCAATCTTTAAGCTTGTGATTTTCATTGACATCGAATTTGGTTGTTCTTAATTCAACTATGCAAGTGTTTAATTATGTCTTCTCAATTCATAATCTCTTTATTTAGACATAGCATAAGTAGTTAAATTCACAACTAGGATTATGAGAACCATGAAGAACTAACTAAGTAAAACCAGATAATAGAATGTGCATGGGAATCATGGGGAATACAATACCCAAGTTGCACTTTGCTATTGATTTTTCTCTTATGATAGTTAGTTTATTTTCTTATTGATTATTTCAACCCCCCTAAGTTTGGGGAATTGAGTCGGTTAACTATTTGGATAGCATATTGGTGAATTTGTCTTGAGTATATGTATTCCCTGTGGGTTCGACCCTAACCTTGCTTAGGTTCTATTTCTTGACAGCGACCACTTTATCCTCTAAAAAGGAGTTGTAACTTGGGTGACATCAGTAGACTACTCCTTTTTATTGTAGAGGCAAAATCAGGATTCGATACAGTAGCTTACATGATCTTAGTTCCAGTTAAGGTCTCCTCCCACATAGGTATATGTTTTGTTGTGAAATTATGTTCTTTCATGCATTTTTTCATTGAGGCATTGATCATTCATTCCATATTGAGCTTACTGCCTTTGTTATGATTATGCATCTTGTTTATTATGACGTATGATTTCCTTGTTGCATTGCAGCGCTCATACTTCGTACACTTAAAGTACTAACACAAACTCTTTACCTATGTGATTTAACCATAGAGGGACCGGAGCTCCTCCCCAACCACCTTTTCATGGCTAGTCTGGCTTGTGAAGACTTTACTTGTGGTGAGTCCTCTATTACAAGAGTGATAACCATTTTTTATCTGGTTGGATTATGTTAAGACTTTGTCACTTATACCACTTTACTTTTATGGGTGAACCCGTAAACTGGCTTGGCCCCTGTCCCATCTATGAATAGAGATATTGTTGAATGATATGCTATGGATGTATTATGAGAAAATCTTGAATCTATGGTAAGTTTCCATTAGTCCCTATCCCATCTTTGTTGATGCTTATGCTGTTATTAGAAAGGTGGTGAAATTTGTAAGTCCCTACTCCCCCTGAAGTGTGTCTTATGTCCCCTTTCCCTAGAACTATTTATGATGATAGATAGTGGAAATTCCTTACCCCTCTACTTATAAAATGTTCCCTAAGTGCATAATTCCCGTAGTACTAGTTGATGACAATTGAATTACGTCTCTAAACCAATGATGTACTTATGTAATCTATAAGGCTTGTTTGGGGCACCTTCAGGTTCCCCATTCGTAATATTGTACCTATGATCTAGGCTTGGGTCCTGACAACCCTTATATTAGAGCATTAGCTTTATAAATGGTCATTGGAAATCCAACATACTGCATCAAATACAGTCTTGTTCATGCTTATGAAACATGCTTCAACTATGAATAAAAAGCTATGAGGCGTTTAGCAAATGATTCATTTCACTCATAATTTTACATCATGCCTTCGAACGTGTCCTAAGAATTCCTATTTTTAACGGCTTATTCTTTGCCTTCCTATGTAATGCCACAAAGAATAGTTCTAGTGAGGGTCCCTATTCTCGAAGAGGACTAAGTCCCTCCGGCCCCATAAGTTCCCTAAGAAGAAAGAGTTACTAATGCTAAATATCGGAATGTCATCACATTATTGGGACAAGCCATAACCAAGCAAGTCAATCAAGCAGCACAAGCCCCTCATTCTCCTACTTTGTCCACAAGGATGCGGGACTTCATAAGAATAAGCCCTCTAGAGTTCTATTGCTCTAAGGTGGAAGAAGACCCCCAAGAATTCATTGATGAGGTGTACAAGATTCTAGCTATTATAGGGGTAAGTTTAGAGGAGAAGGTGAAACTAGCAGCCTACCAGCTCAAAAGCCTTGGCCAAATATGGTTCGCCCAATGAAAGATTGAGAATATGGACGATGACCTTATTCTGGGGAGGAATTTTTTAACGCCCCACATGTCAAGAAGCCTAGAGAAAAATTGAAAAGTTATAGGAAAGTGAAACTAGATTGATATTAAGAGCCGATCTGTGGCTCATGGGTGGAACCACGGGTCATAGACACGCTTCATGGTTGAGGTCCAAGAGTTGGTGAAATTTTAAACACAGTTGGTGAAATTTTAAACACCGAAAGACCCATGTACGAGGTATTTCATGAGTTGTAATTGGAAAGATGTGTCACGACCTAAGCCTAGGGCCTAGATGTGACATGACAAATAGGAATGCCGAAGGAAACCCAAACAATCATTCTAGTATATCATTTGCACATCCTTTATTGTGGAAAGCAAAATTAAACAACAAGCAACCAACAAATGATTCTAAGCGAAATGAGACTTTGGACTCAAGCTATGGGGATGTTATAGGGAAGAGGATTTGTACGAGTCACATATCAATTAAAGTTTAAGGGGAGGATAAGTATGACTCACGCTATGGGGATGTTTTAGGGACTTGGGACTTCCATCTCATCTTCAAGTTACAACCAGCATAAAAGGGAATAAAGGGATTAACAAAAGTCTTTCATAACACATAGTTATAGTAGGAGTCTGCTCAATATATAAATATTCATATCCAACAACACCTCTATATGAATGGAATGGAGGCCAAGAAATCTCCCAACCCAAACTCAAAAGATAAGTACCTAAAAATAGTCAAGTCCTAACAAGCATGAAAGTAAAGTGGATATTGTCCCTAGAGTGGAGGACTCACTAATAGCAATCTTCAAATGATCCATCTAGCCATGTGGAGGAGGAGGACAAAAAGGAGCTCCGGTCCCTACATGTTTTGATCATGTAGGCAAAAGAAGTATGTGTTAGTGCTTGAAATGTACCGAGTATGTGAGGTGTAATGCAACAAGGAAGCATAATCCTCAATTAAAGAATATGCATATTCATAATGAATAGATATAAGCTCAATATGACATGAATGATCGATGTGTTAACCTATATATGCATGAAGAATAATTAAATCATGTGATGTATCATACATAGGTGGGAAGGTACCATAACCAATAAATAAGATCAAGTGAGCTACTACTTAGAATCCTAGTATTCACTCCATATCAAAAAAGGAGTGGTCTACTTTGGTAATGTAAACCATCCACTCGCCTTACGATATAACCTTTATAGAGAGTGTTGTCAAATATCCCCTACCTTATGGCATGGTATTTTTTTAGAGTTGTGCAAGATGTCCTTACTTATGGCATAACCTTTTTGATAGGTGTCACAAGATAATTACCTTAAGGTATGAACTTTTTGGTAGGTATTAAGATATGTCCTTACCTTACGATATAATCTTTTCGGTAGGGATTACAATGTAATCTGCCTTACGGTATGACATTTTTGGTAGATATAACACAATACCCTATGGTGGCACATTGTTATCGGACAATGGCTACCACCCAAGGTCCCTCGGTGATAGGTCGACAACCCCATGGAATACTAAATTCATATACATATTTATATCTTACATAATTTCATGTCTCATGCTAGCATCATAAGAGTATCTCATCAAACTGTTGCATCATAATATCAAGAAAGGACTCATATCATTCATGCACTTGTAACATTCTCATGAGCTCATAGCATGCATAATAGCCTTCAACATTTATAATATTTATAACTCACATAGCTTACAATAAGACTCTCATCAACATAGGATCTAGTCAAATACCTTAGCCAAAACATGACTGGTAATATACACATAAGCTTGAAATCATACAGTTCAAGAGTATAGAACATGAGAGGAGTATAATCAATACATTTTAAAGTCATTCAAATCAACCCACCAACATTATAGTAAAACCCACATTTTGGGTATCATGAAATACAACTAATATCCACAAGTTCTTTCATAACTTCTCATAGAATCATAGAGTACATAACTTTAATTGGATAAAATCCATCACAATATCAAACCTAAATGGTATTTAAGCATAATAAAATAATTACTTGAAGAATTCAAAATTAAATCATGTGTTCAATGCATAATAAGAATTACCCATAAAGTATTCCCCCTTAAAATCATGAAATTTGATAAAGAGCGGATGATTGGCTTCATGGGTGGATGAGATCCCATGAATGAAACCCACATACCTTAATCTTGAAGTTTTCTTGAAGAGAGACTTGAGGCTTCAATTGGATTCTTGAAAAAAAGCAAGTTCTTTAGATTCTTGAAATTTAATGTGATAGTTGATGATGTTTTGGAGAGAATTTGAGAGATATTTGTGAGCTTTAGAGATGAAAAATGGCTAAGGAGTAAGGGCTTCCTGTCTATATAAGCATTGGGTATTACCCAATTACTCTTAAGGGAAAATATAAAATTGAGGAATCTATTGAACTAGTCTGCGATAAGGCTACGACGTGGACTTGCAGTGGACCAGTACATTTTCGTGTGAAGTTCAACTTTTCCCCTGTTTTTTCCCAGCAGTGGGTTTAGGCCTAGGAATGGATTTAAGCCCTTATTGCACTAGTGTGCGACTAATCCGTGATGCAGACTGGTCACATACCTTTTCTGCTTAATCCCCTATAGTAAAAAGTTATTTTTCTCTACGGGTCATCTAAAGATTCAAGACCACCCATTTCCTACCCAATTTTACCCCCTGAAAAAGAATATGAAGTTGGATTTGCGAAATCATGTATGGATTTTGAGATATCTGAGAAATACACTAAAGAATATTTTTCTAAGGCACATGAGAGGTGTTACAAGACTAATCTAAGAAGGGTTCGTGGATGGAAATACTAAGGATCTAAAATTTTGGCAAAGTGTTGGGAGAACAACAAGAGGTCCTTATGGATTGTAGTCCATTTTATGGACCGTAGAATGGGTCGTAGTAGGTAGTTAGTGAGATGAAATATTTTTCAATTCTGGAGTTACCACTATGAAGGGTAAATATGACCAATAAAAGGAACTATGGGTTGTAAAAATGTTCTTGTAGGTGGAGGTTCAAAGTCTATTTTCATAAACCAATTTTTCGACATGGAAAAAAATAGGTTTTATGAGTCATATTTCATTCTACAACTCATAGATACCCTTCATGGGTGAGTGTGACAGAAAGTTAGTTGATGCAAGTCAGATTGCACTAAGTCAATTCACTAGGAGTCAAGCTTGAGAACTTCCAAAGATGCAAGCGCTATTCACGAAGATGGAGGTCCTTGAGCTTGTATAGGAGCCAAAGAAAGGGTTCTATGCCTTGAAGATAGCTTATAGAGGTGACGGCGAAGCAGGGGAAGAAGTTGTCGAATTCGGCGCCAAGTTCTAGTTGGCAATTCATCAAATGAAGAAGGCGACAACCACTTTTACCGTTGAATGTTATAGATTGCTCAAGCTTTAGAAGATGTCAATTTTGACGACATGGTGCCAATTTGGCAATCGATCGATTGAAGAAGACGACAGTCACTTTGATTTCCATTTTTGTAATTTTGGCCACTTTGGGGCCAATATTTTTGTAAATAACTTAAGACTATAAATAACTCCTAGTTGCTCATTTTAGGGTAGACTATATTGAATATTGATATTGACAACTTTTGTATGAGCGTTGAGAGCTTGGTACAAGCTTTTCTAGTTGAATCTTATTTGGAAACATTGGTTGCGAGGTGACTTTAACTTTCCCTCGATGTCAATATAAGAGGTAGGTGCTATCATAGAATTAATCTTGTGAGGTCTTAAGGTTTAATATACCTTTTGTTTTCTCTTAGTATACTGTCTATCTATCTATCATTAATTTCTCATCTTTCATTTCCATGTTTTATCTTATTTTTGTAGTGTTGTATTGCGTGATTTGGTATCAGAGAAGGACTTAAATTTGTTATTACGATTCCACTCTTGTGTTTTCTGCCGTAAAAAAGGAGTATGAAAAAATTTTGAAAAAATTTTGAAATTATTTTTTGTTGATTTGAGTCTTGTTTGAGGTTTCTAATGTTAGAATTGCCTTTTCTAACATTGTTTGTCTTAAATAAGATATGGTGAAGTTTGGGGCTATATTCAAGATTTTATCATTGTTGGTTGAAGAAATTTCATGAAGAATGAAGTAGGTCATAAAATATGAAGAAATTGGTTGGAATTGATGGCTAAAAATCATTATAGTTTGTTCTCCACATCAATGAGAACTCAAATCCCAAATTTCATGAAATTCGGTGCTAAAAATTATAAGTGTTTCATTTTTTGTCTTCATCTTGTTCTTATTGTTCTTGGAAAATATCCAAATATTCAAGAAGAAGAATATTCCAAAGAAGGTGTTTGATCCAAAAAGTGCAAAAAATAAAGTATTTGTGTTTGTACTGGTGGAATTTACCAAAAAGGACAAGTAGTAGGTCAAAGAATTACAAGGGATCTACAAGAAAGTCAAATTTGGAATCCTAAAGTGTGATAAAGGATCAAAATGTCAGTCAAAATTGCCTCATTTGGCGATCTGCCGAATTGCACCTGAAACTATCTAATTCAGTAAACTTCCTACACATTCAATGATGAAAAAAGGACCATTCGACGGTCAAAATCGAGGTTCACAAATTGAACTTTAATTTTGATTTTTGAAATAAGTTTTTGGGGCTCCAGTCATCAACCAATGTCATGTTCTAGTTTCCCTTCTTTGATTCTCTCCCATTTTCAAGATTCCTAAACTAATTTTCAACTCGTAATTGATCTACTTGTTGATTATTAGTTCTTGAATTCTCTTCTTTGCTAGTGTCATTTTCTTTTGTGCTTTTATATGTCTTATTTCATTGTTAACTTCTTGATTCAAGTTCGTTTACCTTAATTGAGCCATTCTTTATTCTTGAAAAGAAGAACCCGCTCTTACTAGGAGTAGAAATTTAACACCTTGTAAATAACCTGGTGTAAGCAATGTTCAACCTTATCTAAGCCAATTTGAGAGGCAATCAAAGGTGTGTAAACACGACTAATTGCGAGGTTATTTCACTAAACTAACATTGTTTGTTATTTTTGTTTTACTCGGTACCATCGCAACTGGAAATGAAACTCTGCCACCTGCTGGAGGAGTTATAATGGAAGTAATTACTAGTATGAGTCAGAGAGCGGAAGTCATGGAGGATAAAGTATCCAAAATTTAAGGTATTATGTTTGCTATGGAATGTAGAATGATCAATTTAGAGGGTCGACTTAACTATATGAATACTACTTTATGAACTACCTATTGAGCTTCCAGAAGTGGTCCTAGCCATCCTACTTCTCTTACTATGACTCCCTGAACCTTCCATCAAGTATTTAATCTAACACCTATGAATACCAACACCAATGCCTACAAGGCCATGCTACCACCACAAACCCCATTTCCATAAAAAGCTCCACAAAACCAATATCGACCTCACCAAGCATCACTAAACCAAAATCCACCCTTCTAAGCACCCCAAGCTTGATACCGACAAATTCAAGTCAAGGAAGTGAGGGATGAAGGATACCAAGGCAGGTATGAATGGGGAAGGTTAAGAGGCATCATGAAATGATGTCCAAAGAAATATTCTGAGAGGGCAAATGGGACATCGAGGCCACGGAGGTAGATTTGGTCCAGTTCCACTTGGAATAAGGCCTTATATTGAACCAACCACAAGTCTTATGTGAAAAGAAAGGTAACCAACATTTTGAAATTCAAAGACGTCATCATAATAATGACCAATGTGGAGACAAAACTCGAGATGTGGGAATCAACTCTATGAAGACTAGTCTCCCAACTTTCAAAGGGGAATGCATTCTCGATTCTTATCTAGAATAGGAGTCACTTTGTGGGATGATCTTTCAAGTCAATGATTTGACCGAAATAAAAAAGTGTTGCTTTGTTATTGCTCAATTTTAAGGTTATGCTATTACATGGTGGGAATAGATGAAGAGTCAAATACATATCGAAAAGGTAATAGGCAAGAGTTGCTTGCTAAGTTATACAATTTGAAAAAAGGAAACAAGAGTGTCGTGGCCTACTTTGATGATTTCCAAAAATTGATCTTGAAGATAGAGTATGATGAGAATAAAGAGCATGCCATCATTCACTTCAACACAGGGTTGAACAAACAAAACTCTTCTAAGATGACTATTTACAAGTTTACTAGTTTGAATTACTTCTTTGAAGAAGCTCATGAGGTGGAGAGGGAACATAAAGAGGAAAAAGCATCTAAGTACAAATGCATGTCATCTTCCCATTCTAGGAGTAAGGACAAGGAAAAAGCTCAAAGTATTTAGGATGGAACAAAGGTAAGGATCTTAAGAAGCCGTATAAGAAGAAAGTCATTGAAGGTAATACTACAGCATATCCACCAAAAGAAGGAGGTAATGAAGAACTGATCAAGTACCCTATAGGCATTTAATGTCACAAATGCAAAAGATAGGGTTATATGATGTGGGGGTGCCCTAATTTGTTGAATGTCCTAGTCCAAGGAAGATAGTTGTACCTTGGAGAAGAGGTTGATCAAGAAGAAGGTTGTGAAGATGAACCACAATGTAAGGCCCCACATATTGGAAGGTATGAAACTACGTAAGAAATGAAATCATGGAATTTTCTAAGTGCTAGTGGCTTCCACAAAAGAGTGAATGGGTCGTAAGTGTTCCATGGGATATACGTCGTGCTAGTGAAATGGAGGGCTGACTAGGTGAAAAGATGGTTTTTTGGAGTTTGGAGTACAACATACTAGTACAACTTGTACATTGATTGATGGGTCGTAAGTCATGTCATGCTTGGAGATTCAGAGGAAGATTTTAAGGGTACTAAATGTTACCGGACAATACCCCTTTTCACAACTGGTGGAATGGACCATGACTAGTAATCAGGGTCTCATGGTCCCGTCTAACAGATTTTTATAAGGGGAAAATTTGACTTTTCCTAATAATCTAAGGCTAAGATACATCATTTTAGCCCACAACTAAGCCCTTTCCATCCTTATACAACCCTAAACTACTCGCCTCTTATTCATACAAATTATTTCTAAGTCTAAAACTTCTACCAGACACTCCCAAGATCTTCAAGGTTTTCAAAAAAAGGGTCCAAGTTAAGGTTTTGAATTTCCTCACTTTCGAATTGCATTTTATTCCATTAAATTACACCAAGGTATGTAGGTTTTGATTTTTGGAGACCTTTCGTCCACAAATCTCTAACATTCCCCTTCCTCATCTATTTTCTAGTCATGGAAATTTATGAAAGTTTTGTGAAATCTTTTATATGATCATATTAAGAAGCAATTTATGGTATTCTACCTTTGTACATTATATTGAATTAAATTGCCATGTGAAGTTATGGAGTTTTATGAGGCTTAAGGAAGCCCAAACTAAGCTTTAATTTGTTATGGTGGGTTACTTTGATTGATTTGAAAATGACTTTGTTTACTCTCCTCATGTCGTAAATGTTGACTTTTGCATGAGCATATATGCATACCTACCATGTTTAACTTATGGCATGGCATGTATATTATGAATGTTATGAATTCGAAGGGCTATTATGCATGCTATGGAATATGAGAATATTATGAAAGTAATAAAAGATATGAAGTCTTATCTTTGATATTATGAAGCCTTGGTTTATAAGAGCTACTCTGTGATGATATTATAAGGCTTTGCATATTGTGACTATAAGTATTATTTGAGTATTCCATGGGATTTTAACCTCACATTGAGAGGATTTTGGTAGATAATCATTGTCTGTTAACTATGTTGCCACCATATTTTTGTGGCTTAGCTAATGGATCCATCTAGCTTTTGTAGCAAGATTGACCAAACAGGGTGGTGTTCTCATACGGCACATGCTAATTAATAATTGAAATGGGCGTAGTTCCCTTAAGTCTCTCATCATATTGTTAATCGAAATGGTGGTGTTCTTGTAAGGTGTTTTCGAAGAACTTCCCAAAATGGGGGAGTTCCCACGAGGTGGGTGTTTAGTTTACCCTAGAAAAGTAGACCACTCCTAGTTCGGTGTAAAGTGAACATTAGGATTCCAAATAATAGTTTTCTTGGTATTACATGTCAGTTAAGGTCTCATTCCATCTATGTATGATATATTATGTGACTTAATGATTCCTCATGCATATTTGGACTAAGGCATTGAGCATTCATGTCATATTATGCTTATGTCCATTGATTATGATTATGCATATTGTTTAATTATGGTTTATGTTCTTTCTTGCATTGCACATCACGTACTTAGTACATTTCAAGTACTAACACATATTTTTTCCTACATAACTATTTAGACACTGGAGCTCCTATCCATCCTTCTCCTGCACGTGGCTAAGTTGTTTGATTGAAGAGTTGCTATTGGTGAATCCTCCACATTCGAGGACAATATTTGCATACTTTAATACTTTATTAAGGCTTATCTATTTATGAATATTTACCTTCTGAGGGTGAGCCCAGGAGATGTCTTAGACCCCGTTCTGCTCTTTGTTAGTGGTGTTATTGGATATGGATTTGTATGTTATGAGCTTGACTCCTATTATATTTTTATATTATGGACCTCCCTTAGTCCTTATCCCCTTCTTATTCTTTCTGTATGTTGTTGATGTGATGGAAGTCCTAAGTCCCTCTTTCTCCCTATAGCATGAGTCATGCTTTCCCATCTATTAGATATTATTTGCTATGTGTTCATGCTAATCTCTTTCCCATAATATCTCCGTAAATCCATTGCTTTAAGTGACCTTTTGCAACTAAGAATGTGTCATATTTACGTAAAGGTTTGTTTAGGGTCCGTTCATATTACCCATTCACCGTACTACGCCCAGGCCCTGGGCTTGAGTCATGATTAAGCTTTGTATCAGAGCACTAGATTCATAAATTGTCCTCGAGTATCTAACACATCGCGACAAAGTAGAGTCTTCATCACAGTTGTGATGTGCGCCACAACTATAGGTAAGTGGTTATGAGGCACTTTAAGAATGGTTCACTTCTTCACATTTTATATTATGCTTTAGTAGTTAAATTGAGACTTCCTATTCAAAATGGATGATCTATTGCTATATTAGATCACGCCTCAAAGATAATTGGCACAAAGAACTCCCACACCTGAGGGCGAATCAGGACTTCCAGCTACACAAGTTCCCAATGGAGAAGAAGGGGTCACTTATGCATAAGACCAAAATGTAGTCACCTTATTTGCAAGGACTATTGGCAACCAAGGAGTTCAATTTCTCTTGCTCTTAGCCCCACTTCTAGAGTGAGGGAGTATACTTGGGAAAATCCTTTGGAGTTATATGCCTGCAAAGATGAAAGACCCCTAAGAATTCATCAATAGGTTGTACCAGGCTCTTGACATTATTAGAGGGTGAGCTTGGAGGAGAAAGCAGAACTGGCAGCCTACCAACTAAAGGGCCTTGCTCAATTGTAATTTTTTCGAGTAAAGAGGGAGAGAGAGAATGGAGAGCCTATCTCTTTGGAAGAAATCAAGGCTGCCTTCCTCAACCGTTTCTTTCCCATGGAGCTAAGAGAAGCAAAGATGAACGAGTTTATGAACCTCAAATAAGGTTCCATGAGTGTTAGGGAGTATTCCCTTAAATTCGACAACCTATCAAAGTATGCTCCTCACTTGGATGTCGATCCTAGGGCAATGATGCACGTTTGTGTCATGAGTGTCTAACTTGATCAATGAAGAATACCACACTGCCATGCTCATAGGATATATGGACTTGTCTCTTCTCATGACTTATGTCGAGTAACTTGAAGGAGAATTTATTAGAAAGAGAAATAGTAGAGTGTCCAAGAGGGCTCATTGTGATGGTGGTTCTCAAGATGCTAGAGAGGTCATTTTCAATAAGCCCATAAATTCAAATTCAATGGTCATTCAATGCACAAGGCCAAAGATTTGCTAATGATAGGGTGCCCAATCCTAGGGCTTAAGGTGGTAATGGTTGTCAAACTATTCCTAGGTGTGGAAGGTTTAGTAAAAATTATGGTGGTAGGTGCTCCAAAGATACGAGTGTAATGTTTCAGGTGTGGCTAGATGGGCCACAAGATTGTGGATTGTCCAAAAAAATGTAGAGATGGTCATCCCCAAGGATATAGTGCTCATGGTGATTAAAGAGCACAAGGTGTCCAACAAGGAGATGCTCCATGTCCCAACTATTTGTATGATCTTCAAGGGAGGCAAAGGCTGGATGAGTCAACTGATGTTGTTACCAGTATGTTAAAGATCTACAATCTTAATGTATATTCTTTAATGGATATGGGTGCCCCTCTCTCTTTCATTACAACTTTTGTTGCTAATGGACTTTATTTGTGTCCTTAATTTATGTATGATCTCTTTAAGGTGGCTACCACCATTGGCAAGTCTATCATTGCTAGAAGTGTCTATAGGGGTTGTCCCGTATCTGTATTGCATAAAGTCTTGCCTTGTGACTTTTTTGAACTTGATATTGTAGATATGGCCTTGTTGAGCTTGGAGGAGAAAGTAAAACTAGCGGCCTACCCACTAAAAGGCCTTGCTAAATTGTGGTTTTTTCGAGGAAAGAGGGAAAGAGAGATTGGAAAGCCTATCTCTTAGGAAGAATTCAAGGCTGCCTTCTTCAACCATTTCTTTCCCATGGAGCTAAGGGAAGCAAAGATGAAAGACTTTATAAACCTCAAATAAAGTTCCATGAGTGCTAGGGAGTATTCCCTTAAATTTGACATCCTCTCAAAGTATGCTCCTGAATTGGTTGTCGATCATAGGGCAAGGATGCACAAGTTTGTGCTGTGAGTTTCCAACTTGACCAATGAAGAATACCACACTTCCATACTTATTAGAGACATGGACTTGTCTCGGTTCTTAACTTATGCCAAGTAACTTGTAGGAGAAGATCTTAGAAAAAAGAGGAGTGGAGAGTCCAAGAGGGCTTGTTGTGATGGGGGATCTCAAAATGCTAGAGATGGTCATTTTCAACAAGGCCACAAATTCAAATGTCAAGGTTCCTTCAATGCACAAGGCCAATCTTAGGGCGTAAGGTGGTAATGGTGGTCAAAATATCCTAATGGAAGGTTTAGTAAATATCATGGTGGTAGGTGCTACAAAGATGTGACTGCAATATTTTAGGTTTGGCAAAATGGACCACAAGATTGTGGATTGTCCAAACAAGGATAGAGATGGTCATCCCTAAGGATATGGTGCTCATGGTGATTAAGAAGCACAAGGTGTCTAACAAGGAGGTTCTCCACGTCCAAACTAGTTGTATTCTCTTCAACGGAGGCTAAGGGTGGATGAGGCACCTGATATTGTTATCAGTATGCTAAAGATCTACAATCTTGATGTATATACTTTAGTAGATCCGGGCGCCACTCTCTCTTTCATTACTTCATTTGCTGCTTATTCACTTTATGTGTGTCCGTAGTTGTTGTGTGATCTCTTTAAGTTATCTACTCCTATTGGCAAGTCTATCATTACTAAAAGAGTCTATAGGGGTTTTCCCTTCTCTAATTGCATAGAGTCTTGCCTTGTGATTTTGTTGAACTTGACATGGTAGATATTGACATTATTCTTGGGATGGATTGGTTATATGGATATCATGCCTCTACTGATTGTAGGACTAGCAAACTTAAGTTTCGATTTCCTAATGAGCTTGTCCTTTAGTGGGTAGGTCATGATTTGGTGGTTAAGGGTAGGTTCATCTTTTGTCTTACCTGGAAGTTAATTTCTAAGGGTTTCATATACCACATTGTAAGGGTTAGGCATGTTGTGTCTAGAGTCCCTCCTATTGAGTTAGTTTCGATGGTCAATGAGTTTCTTGACAATTTTCCCAATAAGCTTCTCAGTGTCCCTCCATAAGGGAGATAGATTTTGGTATAGACATCCTCCTCGATTCTCAATCCATTTTCATTTCTCCCTACTAGATGGTGCGAGTGGAATAGAAGGAACTAAAGGATCAATTAAAAGACCCATTGGAGAAGGGTTTTATTAGGACTAGCAAGTCACCTTGAGGTGTGCCAGTGTTGTTTATAAGAAAGAAAGATGGATCACTTAGAATGTGCTTTTGACTGATGACAACTCAATAAGGTCACCATTAAGAACAAGTATCCCTTGCCAAGGATAGATAACCTATTTGATCAACAACAAGGGGATAGTCACTTCTCGAAGATTGACCTTCGGGTCGAGGATTATCAATTGAAAGTAAGGGAGTGTGATATTCCCAAAGTGGCCTTCTGAACTAGAAATGGGCACTTTTAATTTATAGTGATGCCCTTCAGTCAAACTAATGCTCCAGAATTATTTACAAATCTCATGAATAGAGTCTTTAAACCTTACCTCAACTTTATGGTGGTATTCATTGACGATATTTTTATTTATTTTCAGAGTGAAGAAGGACATGTGAAACATTTCGAGGTAGTGCTGCAAATGTTGAGGGAAGAAAGGTTATTTGCTAAGTTTGATGAATGTGAATTTTGGGTAAACGAAGTTGCACTTACAGGGGATGTGGTGTTAGGTAAAGAGAATAAAGTGGTTTGAAAAACGCGAAGGTGATAAGAAATTGGCCTAGGCCCTTGACACCAATGGATATTAGGAGTTTCTGGGGCTTGGCGCGGTACTACCGAAGGTTTGTTGAAAGTTTTTCTTCAATTGCTTCTCCATTGGCAAAATTGACACAAAATAAAGCTAAATTTATTTGAACTGATGAGTGTGAGAGAAGTTATTGAACTTTGAAGGACAAGCTTACTTCCGCTCCTATCATGTAGAAGTGTTCACCGACCATAAAAGTCACCAACACGTGTTCTGAAAAGAGATCTAAACTTAAGGCACAAGAGGTGGGTGGAACTCCTTAAAGATTATAACGTGAGTGTGCATTAACATCAGGGCAAGGCTAATGTTATGGCTAATGCTATCAGTAGAGTGTCCATGGGAAGTATGGCTCATATTGATGATGGCAAGAAGGAATTGGCAAGAGAAGTTCACCGATTGGCTAGATTGATTAGGTTGGATGAGGCCGAAAGTGAAGGTATGGTGGTGTCAAGACCCAGGCCTAGGGCCTAGGAGTGACATGGTGAATGGGAACCTGAGAGTCCCCAAACAAGCTCAAAACATCCACATACACATCATCAGTTTGGAAGCGCATCATTAAATAACATGCACATAGTTCTACGAGAAACGAGGCTTTGGACTCAAGATATGGGGATGTAAAAGGATAGGGATTTGCATGGTTTCATATATCACTTAAAAAACAAAGGGGTGGGTAGTATGGCTCACTCTATGGGGATAGAAGGGGATTAGGCATTTCAAAATTCTCTATCTCATCATAAGCATTACATCATAGCACCAACAACATGAGAAAGACGTAAGCATTGCCTCTATAAGCAATAGACATAACATATAACAAGTCCGTACATAGAGTTTACATGATGTCCAACAATGCCTCTGGTTCACAGAATAATATGGGGCCCAAGACATGTCTCCGTCTCACCCTTAAAGTAAAGACATAAATGAATATAATATAACATGTAGATAGAATATGGGTCTTGTCCTTAGAGTAAATGACTCACCACTAGCAAACTCACAATCCAATATAACCAAAAAGAGGTGGATGAAGATAGTCTGTAGTCCCTATATGGTCGGTAGACCTCTCTATATCTCGTGCGAGTGACCCTGGAGGTGCATTTTTGTCAAAAAACTTTGGAAACTGAATTGTAAGAATCGTCAAGGCCTCTGAAGGTCTGGCTCCTTACATCATCTCCCATTTGGAAACATTCATCCACAAATGAGTTAGAACATGGATCAAAAGTCTAGACTTGAACATGAAGCATTGCGACGGAGACACAATGCATCACTCATCACTTCAAAATCATAAATTCCCTAAAGTCACGTGAAAACATAATTTAAACCATTTTCATGGACATGTATGCATGTTATGTCATGAAAGATAAGAGTCAAAGTATTAGGACAATTTAGAATAGGATGAACCTAATACCTTAGGATTGAGTAGATTGGAAAAGATAGGGATATCGCCTCATCATGTTCACTCCACCTCCCATGTAGCACTCTCTATTTTTTGATTCCTCCATAGCACTTTAACAAAAGCCACATCCTTATTGCGAAGCCATTTCACTTGTTGATCTAAAATTCAATGGACATCTCTTCATAAGTCAAGTTCCCTTCAAGCTCAACATTTTCCAAAGGTACAATTCAACTAGGATCAACAATCAACTTTCTCAACATTAACACATGCAAAATCAAGTGAATAGAACTCATATCCAATGGAGAAATCCAACCTATAAGCCACCTTGCCAATCTGCTCAATTATCTCATAAGGACCTATGTACTGAGACCTTAACTTGCTCTTTTTACCTCAACGTGTTACACCCTTCAAGGGAGAGACCTTCACACATACCCAATCACCGACATGGAACTCAAGATCCCTCTTTCTAACATTCAAATATATTTTTTGATGACTTTGAGCCATCTTCAACCTTTCCCTAATCAACTTCACTTTTTCTATGGCCTCCAACACCAAATTTGGGCCTATCAATGACATCTCACCCAACTTCAACCATCCCGCTTGGGATCTACACGTTCTCCCATACAAAGCCTCAAACGGTGCTATACCAGTTCTAGCATGAAAGCTATTATTGTAGGCAAACTCGATAAGTGGTAGATGATCATCTTAATTTCCCATGAATTCCAACACATAAGCCCTCAACATGTCCTCCAAAGTTTGTATTGTCCTTTTGGCTTGTCCATCGATTTGAGGATGAAAAGTGGTACTAAACTTCACCTTTATGCCAAGCTCTTTTTGAAACGATTTCCAAAGGTGAGAAGTAATTTAGCTACCACGATCCCATATAATAGATATAGGCATACCATCTAATCTAACCAACTCTCGGATATAAAACCTTGTATAATCTTTGACATTGAAAGTAGTCTTAACCGAAAGGAAATGAGCTAATTTGGTCATCCTATCAATAATAAATCAAATAGAATCAAATTGTTTCTGGGTATGGGGAAATCAAATCATGAGGTCCATATTCACATCCTCCATCATCTAAGTAAGAATCTAAATATCTTGAACCAAACCACCGGGTTCTTTGATGTTCCACCTTCACATGTTGACAATTTGAACACTCACATACAAACTTGGCTATGTCTCTCTTCATACCATTCCACTAATACACCTCCCTCAAGTCCCGATACATTTTGATGGATCCTAGATCTATAGAATAATATGAGTTGTAGGTTTCAAGCCAAAGATTGACTATTTTTTGGCTTTGGAGTATGATGGAATAAAGCAAAATGGCTCTTTAAACTGTCTGCGCTTC
>JAABOM020000101.1:4140457-4165339 GCA_011800125.2 Solanum clarkiae
GCGGCAGGACCGCAGCGGTGACCTTGTCGGCCCGCATTTATGTTTATGTACATTGGTAATGTTGTCTGGGAAGCTGCAGGGTCTTAATTTGTAGGTGAGGTTAGTCACTAAAACAGAGGAAACTCTGCCGAAATTTTGGTAGGTTTCTAGCACGTTTAATTGTGAAATTCCATTTAATATATGATTAAGTGCTCCTAACGGGCACTGGTCGCGACCCTCGGTTGGGCCGTGACAAAAGTTATACCAATAGTGTACTCATGTAGTAATTACATCAAAAGTATATTGGAAAAACCATGAGAGATCTATCACCTATGACCTTCACAAATTATCTAAAAATTGGGAGATCTCCCTGGATCCTTAGGTACAATGTTGATGCACCAAAAGTATTTATTTTTAGGCTTTGGGAAGAGATATACTTGTTCTCAAAACATCTCTGATTTCTTTCCTTCCAAATTGTCCACCAAATGCATACAAGGACAATCTTCCATGCTAGAACTTCTGCAGTATTCCTTAAATAGACTATCTGATCCCCCTCGGGTTAAAGAACCATTGCCTGAGTTGCTCAGTCATTTTACAATGTAAGAAAAGATGGTTTATTGTCTTTGTCTCAACTTCACAAAAGAAGCATATGGAGCATAATTATTTTCCCCTTTCAGTAAGGTTGTCCATAGTCAAATCTGCTTGATTAACATCTAGCCAAGTGAAACAGGCCATCTTATGTGAGATTTTTTTCTACCCAGATCATCTTCCTAGGCCACTCTTTAGTATGAATTGATGTGTATAGTAACTTGTAAGCTAATTTCACCTTGAACTTGTCATCTTTGTCCCTCTTCCATAGCAATCTATCTTCCTCGCAGGTGACGCTCTGGGCTTGTTCCAAGGTATTGTAGAATTGAATCATTTTCTCTACCTCCTAATCATTGAGAAATCTTCTGAAGGACAGGTTTCATCGTTGTGCATTTCTAACTTCTGAAATTGTACTTGTTTATGTTGATTAATGATGTAGATGTCTGAGAACTGTTGCCTCAAAGAAGTTTGTCCCAGTCATTTATTATTTCAGAACATAGTTTTTCTATCATTACCTATTTTGATAGTAGGGTTACCCCACATTCTTGGCTATTGATTTTTGATAGTTCTCCATAGACCCACCACCAAATGGGGGTTTTACTTCCTTAGTAGTCCATGGACCTTCCCTATCACATCTTGCAATGATGACTTCCTTCCATAAGCTTTGCTCATCTGTTGCAAATCTCCATAACCATTTTAACAAAGGCTCTTAATTTGTGCTTTTAAGTTCTTGATTTCTATACTTCCTCCTCTCTTATTGCTTATGATTATATCTCATTTGACAAAATGATACTTTTTCTCTCCTTCGTCATTCCCTTGCCACAAAAAATTCCTTCTAATAGTATCCAATTTTTTAATGATATTCTGAGGGATGGGAAAAAGAAATATCATATAAGTTGGCATTGTATCAAGAACACAGTTGATCAAAGGGACTCTACCAGTTGATCAAGGACACAGTTGATCCAATTAACTAACTTCTTTTCACATTTTTCCACCATAGAATTTCATATGTTCATGGACTTACATTTAGCTCCCAAAGGCATGCCAAGATAAATAGTGAAAAGTTTTCCTATCTTGCCACCTAAAATGTTGGCCAAGGTACTAATCTTTGGAACTTCATTCACAAGATAAATAAAATTCTTTCTCCAATTAATACGGAGTTTCGAAATTGCTTTAAACAAAATGAAAATAAACCTTGAGTGTTTTAGTTATTCCTTCTCTGCATCCTATAACGTCAAAGTGTCATCAACATATTGCAAATGAGAGATAGACACTACTAGATTGACACCCTTATTTACTTTGAAATCCTTAATTCTATTATTTACCTGAGTATTCTTCAACATATCACAAAGACCTCTCATAGCCAAGTTGAAAAGAAAAGAAACAAGCGATCTCTTTGTCCCAACCTTCTCTCAGAGGAGAAGAAGCCAATTAGAGATCCATTGATCAATAAAGTAAACTTTATTGTGGACATACAAAATTTTATCCATTTTATCCAAATATAGTCAAAACCTATCCTTCTTAGAATTCCCTATATGTATTTCCAATTCAAGTGATCATAAGCTTTTTCTATGTCTAGCTTGCATAGGATTCTTGGAGGCTGGAACTTTGCATTTGTATCTCATATCCATACATTCATTGGCCACAAAAATCGCATCCATGATTTGCTTGCCCTTAATAAAGGTCATTTGTTGATCATCCAATAACTTTGGCATAAGTCTCTTTTGTCTCTCCATTAAAATTTTGTAGATACTCCCAATTAAACTAATTAGCCTGAAATCTTTTAGTTCAGATGCACCCACCTTCTTTGGGGTAAGAGTTTTTCCAAAATAGCCTTGATCATGAAAATTCTAAATAACAGCTACCACCTTCTATTATATCACTTCCCAACAGTGTATAAGTAAATTATTGGGAGTATGAATTTTATATTAAACTGTCATGTGTGTAAAATACTCTCTCATTTATTTTAAATTTTTTTGGCCACATAATAACATTTATCTATATCAATATTACTTTAAAAATACCAACTCCACAAACCCCAAAGTCAAATTGCTATTTTGCCCTCATTTGTCTAATTATTATTTTCCCTCATAAAATAAAAAAATTATCAAATTACTAAAATACCCTAACTTGAACCAGTGCCTACAAGAATAGACAATTCCAATGTTGCTACTCTGGACAGCCACCAACATCCCTCTCAACTGATGCAACTCCTCACATCTCCCTTTAACTTAAGCATAGAATGCACAAACTCATTGGCATGAAACGCTACTTCCTCCATCACTAGAGACACACTATCACTTTCCATCTGCGTGCGGCAAATAACCATAAATCACCCAACATCTGCAATCAACAACGTCGATTGTTTTATGTTGCAAATAAACATAAACCAACTTTCAATTTTACTCGCTTTCCTCTCACCCAAACGCAGGTTGTTCTCCCATCAAACAAACAACATCTGCAATAAACAAATAGGTATGTATTATCCGCTTATTCTAACTTTCTTCTCATCAGTAAAAACCTTCTCCTTCACTATTTTGTTGTTCTCAAAGATATGCTTCTGCTTTGGTGGGATTGCTCTCCATGGCATACGAATTGTATGTTCTTCCTAATTACTTAATTCACCTTTAATTGAGCAACTTAACTTCAATTCCGAAATATCCTATGGAAACTATGCCACTTTCCGAGCCTATAATAAATACAACACCACTAATCACTATACCATGATTCACAAATCATCAATACAACACATGACATACCTATATAGGTGTTCTGTGCCTCTTGACTTTGAAAGAAGACTTAAAATCTCTTTTATTTTATAAGACTTGTCACCTGACTTTCAACACGAATAAAATATTTCTTTCAAAGTACATAATTTACTTCTCTTATTTATCTTCAATTCAAAGTACATAATTTCATGAATTATTAAATTTTAATATTATAAAAAGAATTAGAATATTTACCAACATTTCAATAATTTATTCTTTTTATTCATATTTTTATTAATTAACGAAACACACATGAACAAGTTAACTAGTAACAAATACAACAATAACAACATACCAGTGAAATCCCACAATTGAGGTTTGTGGAGGATAAAATATACACAGATTTTACTATTACCTCATAGAGATAAAGTGACTATTTTCTGAGAACTATCGTCTCAAAAATCTATGAACAGAATAAATTAAATTTGAAAAAAAAATTAAATAACAAAAAATACATTATTATGTAAATATGATAAATTTAACTAGTAACAATCAATAATGTAATATATGTATACCATTGAAATATAGCTAGGTTTTAGTCGAGACTCGAAGTCGGTACATCCCGCACCTTTCGAGTCGGTCATTCGCTGTTTTGTTCATAAACCCCCGTAAGTCCGCCCTATCGCAAGTTTTTCAACTTCACTTCTACTGCCCTACCCCCCTCCTCCATCTCCGTCCTAGCTTCCTCCGTGAATCGATTTTCACGGCCACAGGACCACCGTCAGTCTCCGGTGATAGCGCAATTTGCAAATCTCTGTAGAGACATTTTGTGTCCAAAAGCTTATCAAGGTTTTATACCTTAGGGTTTTAGTACTTCATTGCTCTATGTATGTAGTTTGAGATTTGGACTTCTAACGAAGTTATGTGGAGTGGAAACGGACAAGATATGTGGAACAATAGTAACATCGCACCGCCAGGTACTAGCGGAGGACCACCGCAGCCGCCACCAATGATGCCGCCACCTCCGCCGTCGTCTATGATGCCTCCACCACCTGGTACGAGTTCAGGACAGTCTATGATGCCTCCTGGTACTAGTGGCGGAGGAGCTACTGGTGCTGGACCGCCTCTGCCACCTCCTTCGTATACTGTGTTGCCTACTGAAGCTCAGCTGGAAGAGAAAGCTAGGAAATGGATGCAGCTGAATTCTAAGCGGTACAGTGATAAGAGGAAATTTGGATTTGTGGAAACGCAAAAGGAAGATATGCCTCCGGAACATGTCCGGAAGATTATTAGGTATTTTTTTTTACAATTCTGAATGCTTACCTCTTCTTTTGGGCTGATTTTGTGCATTTTTAGGTGTTTAGTGTCAGAAAATGCAGGTAATCTATTTGTTGGTTTAGTTAATTAGGCAATTTTTTTTTCTGAATTTTAAAGGTTTTTGGGCTGTGAATAAATGCATTAGTTGGCGTGTATTATACTTAGGAGACGTTGTGGTTTAAATTACAAGGTAATATGCTGTGATTTTTCTTGCAATTGTGTATGCCTGAGGCTTTTTCAGATTATGATACATGGATTTTTAGGTGTATATTGTGAGAAATTGCTCCAAATCTATTTGTAGTTTTCTCTGTTTAGTTTATTGATAGCATCAGAGTGAGAGAGAAATCTCTCTAGTGAAATTGTTAAAGCTGTAGGTTTGGGGATTTTTGGGAGTATATCCGTGGTTTTATTATGTGGAATCTAAGTGTGTCTTGCTTACTAAGAACACTAGTTGATTATGTATGAGAACACTAGTTTGGGAAGTGGTGTGTACTTTTCACATTTATCTTGATTTTATGATGCTTAGAAAAGGCTCTACTTTGTTTTAAATAGTGGAAATATGAAAGGAGTGGTGGATTGGAGTTAATAGTGTGGTTTCTTGAGTTCTGATATCTGGGGGGGCCTCATAACCATCTTGTTGTTTCAATGTGTGTGCAAATGAATTTGTATAACACCTGGAAAGTAGGACCTTGTAATAACCAGGGACGAGGACTGTTAAGAATTATTAAGAAGAGAACTGACAGAAAAAAAACGAGTTTATCTCAGAATGTATAGTTGTCCAATTCAGATTCTTTTGCTCCACATCTATGATCTCCTTGAAGTTCGATGTCAGCATAAAAAAAATGCATTTCTCCTTTTGTCTGAGCTTATACATAGAAATCATGTCTTTTGTGAACCATGAAAAAAGAATATAGTCATGATTTGGTGATAATGTTTCGTCAGCTTTATAAAATGTGATTTGTTGTGCTTCTCTTGTTTGCTTATCAAGCTCATACATATTACAGGGACCATGGGGATATGTCATCAAAGAAATATCGTCATGACAAACGTGTGTATCTCGGAGCTCTTAAATTTGTCCCGCATGCTGTTTACAAACTTCTTGAGAACATGCCTATGCCGTGGGAGCAGGTACACCCTACAGCTTTTTGATTATTTTATTCTGATTGTGCCATGTCTTGTTCTACTAGTCATATCTCAAGTTTGTTCTGAAATGCTTTTATTTTAACAGGTTCGAGATGTCAAAATCCTATACCATATTACTGGTGCTATTACATTTGTTAATGAGATTCCATGGGTTGTTGAACCTATATATCTGGCTCAGGTATGCTAACTTTGCTTTGCTTAAGTTTTGTTTCAACTCCACTGAGCCATATATGTTTAGACTGATTCCCAATCATGAAATCTTGCAGTGGGGCACAATGTGGATCATGATGCGAAGGGAGAAGAGAGACCGGCGGCATTTCAAGAGAATGCGTTTTCCTCCTTTTGACGATGAGGAGCCACCATTAGATTATGCTGATAATCTTTTGGATGTTGATCCTTTGGAGCCAATCCAGTTGGAGTTGGATGAAGAAGAGGATTCTGCGGTTTATAACTGGTTTTATGACCATAAGCCATTGGTGAAAACAAAGCTTATCAATGGTCCTAGTTACCGCAGGTGGCATTTGTCCCTCCCTATAATGGCAACACTTCACCGCCTGGCTGGACAGCTGCTTTCGGACCTGACTGATCGCAATTACTTCTACTTGTTTGATATGGAGTCCTTTTTCACCGCTAAAGCGCTGAACATGTGCATACCTGGTAAGGGATATGTTCAATGAGTTCTTAGTTCTCTGTTTCTTTCTTTTGAGTTCTTAGCTAATTGGTCTGACAAAATAATGCTGGTGGTTTGAACTGCGAAGACTATCCTCCCATGGAGTTCAAAATGTTCTTTATTCTGCCTATTACCTGCATAACCTTACGCAGAAGGTATACCTGAGTGATTGGTAGTTCAGGAACCTAAAAAATAATGATACTTCTGAGTTCTCTCATATGTTCAAGATTTGTTTGGGTATTTCCATGCTTAACCCTGCATATCTGGCTTCCCTTCTCTAATTTAGGTAATAGGTACGGTATCACATTCAAACACAGTTTCCTTTTAATATCAATTGTTCTCTCCTTTTTCCTGGTCTAGATAGGGGAATTATTTTTCGCGGTATGTGTTGATCCGCCTGTTGGTGGACTTTTTTCACTAAGAAGTTTTTTTCTGCAGGTGGTCCAAAGTTTGAACCTTTATATCGTGACATGGAGAAAGGAGATGAAGATTGGAATGAGTTCAATGATATCAACAAATTGATCATCAGGTCACCACTTAGGACGGAGTACAGAATTGCCTTCCCTCACCTCTATAACAACAGGCCAAGAAAGGTGAGGCTTGGCATATATCACACTCCGATGATCATGTACATAAAAACAGAGGATCCTGATCTACCTGCTTTTTATTATGATCCGCTTATACATCCTATAGTCAACAAGGATCGTCGTGACAAGAAAGTTTCTGACGACGACGACGACGATGATTTTGCATTACCCGAGGGTGTGGAACCTTTGCTGACTGAGACTCCAATCTATACAGATACTACTGCTGCTGGTGTTTCCCTGCTGTTTGCTCCACGCCCGTTTAACATGAGATCTGGTCGAACAAGACGTGCTGAAGATATTCCCCTTGTGTCAGATTGGTTTAAGGAGCATTGGTATGCTTTTATCTTTGCTTTTGCTTATCTTGTTTGTCATAGTAACTTAATCTGTGTACTACAAATATATTAACTATATATTTTGTTTCCTCCAGTCCTCCATCATATCCTGTCAAGGTGCGCGTCAGTTATCAGAAGTTGTTGAAATGTTTTGTATTGAACGAGTTGCATCATAGACCCCCTAAAGCCCAGAAGAAGAAGCACCTGTTCCGCTCACTTCAAGCCACAAAATTTTTCCAAACCACAGAACTGGATTGGGCTGAGGCTGGTCTTCAAGTTTGCAAGCAGGGATATAATATGCTGAATCTTTTGATCCATAGGAAGAACCTGAATTATCTTCATCTTGATTACAATTTTAATTTGAAGCCTGTAAAGACACTAACTACAAAGGAACGTAAGAAATCCCGGTTCGGAAATGCTTTCCACCTGTGTCGTGAGATTCTGCGTTTGACAAAGCTTGTTGTTGATGCCAATGTCCAGTTTCGTCTGGGAAATGTTGATGCATTTCAGCTGGCAGATGGCTTGCAATACATTTTTTCGCATGTTGGTCAGTTGACGGGTATGTATCGTTACAAGTACAGGCTTATGAGGCAGATTCGGATGTGCAAGGATCTGAAACATTTGATCTATTATCGATTTAATACCGGGCCGGTTGGAAAAGGTCCTGGTTGTGGTTTCTGGGCGCCTATGTGGAGGGTGTGGTTATTCTTTCTTCGTGGAATAGTACCTCTTTTGGAACGTTGGTTAGGAAATCTACTGGCAAGGCAATTTGAGGGTCGCCATTCGAAGGGGGTGGCCAAAACTGTCACAAAGCAACGTGTTGAAAGCCACTTTGATTTGGAGCTCCGTGCTGCAGTAATGCATGATGTCCTTGATGCTATGCCAGGTGAACACTTCTCTGTTGTTGATTGTCCATCTTTTTTGGAATGCTTCTATTTCATTCCGTTACTTGACTAATACTTTTGGCTAATATAGTGCTTCTTTACTGCAGAGGGGATCAAGCAAAATAAAGCAAGAACCATCTTGCAGCATCTAAGTGAAGCGTGGCGTTGTTGGAAGGCAAATATTCCTTGGAAGGTATTTTTCTTAACCACACCAAAGGAAAAAACAACAATGAGTTTTGCTTATGATGAGACATTCAGTTGCTTTTTTGGCTATTTGTTTTGTTAGGTCCCTGGTTTGCCTGTTCCCATTGAGAACATGATTCTCCGCTATGTCAAATCCAAAGCTGATTGGTGGACAAATGTTGCTCACTACAACCGTGAACGTATAAGAAGAGGAGCAACTGTTGACAAGACTGTGTGTCGAAAAAACCTTGGAAGATTGACTCGCCTTTGGCTGAAGGCTGAACAGGTAATAACTGGAGTTATTATTCTGTGGTTATTCTTAGCTTGTAAAATTCTTTTTGGTTTTCCCTCTTATCACATTTGCTGATTGATGGCAAGCTTGGGATAATTCATGCTGTTTTATCGTTTCTTGCAATTAACAGGAGCGGCAACATAACTACTTGAAAGATGGTCCATATGTTACTCCTGAAGAAGCTGTAGCTATATATACTACCACTGTTCATTGGTTGGAGTCGAGGAAGTTTTCTCCCATACCATTCCCTCCACTGTCATATAAACATGACACAAAGCTACTTATCCTTGCACTGGAGAGATTGAAAGAATCTTATAGTGTGGCTGTGAGGTTAAACCAGCAGCAAAGGGAAGAGTTGGGCCTCATCGAACAAGCTTATGATAATCCGCATGAGGCATTATCACGGATTAAGCGTCATCTGCTTACTCAACGTGCCTTCAAAGAAGTAAGTTTCACCATTTGAAAAATATTTTTCTGAGTGGTAAGAAGATCAATATACTGATTTGGTTGGAGCAACTATGATCATGTTGCACTGTCCTATGTTGAGAGAGTTTATATCTTAGGATTTACTTGATCTAATACCTGAAATCGTGGATGAGGCATTCTGACAGGTCATATAGAAGTATCAGGGACATCAGATACTTGACCACTCTTACTACTGCTACCAACCACCTGTCCCATCGGTCAAATATCATAAAGCAACCTAGGTCAATGATTCACTAAGAAGTTTTGGATACATTGAGGTCTCTTTCATTTTAGTCTCTCTAGGATTGAATAAATATTGAATTTAAACAGGTATTAGCTGATTAGTTTTTGGGTTATAGGTTAAACAAGATTAGATGTGTGCTCAGATATTCCTGGAAGTTGCTAAATAGAGCCCTTCAGATTTAGTTTGGTAGTTTCTATAAGAATATCTTTCTGAAAGAAGGTACTGATGACTGCATTTCACAGGTTGGCATTGAGTTTATGGACCTGTATAGTTACCTGATTCCTGTTTATGAGATTGAGCCACTTGAGAAGATTACTGATGCATATTTGGACCAGTACCTATGGTATGAAGGTGATAAGCGCCATCTCTTTCCAAATTGGATTAAGCCTGCAGACTCAGAGCCACCACCTCTGTTAGTGTATAAATGGTGTCAAGGCATAAACAATTTGCAAGGAGTATGGGACACCAGTGAAGGACAGTGTGTGGTGATGCTGCAGACGAAGTTTGAGAAATTCTTTGAGAAGATCGACTTGACCATGCTGAACAGGTATGTTGTTGGAGCTACTGGTATTTAGATTTCATAGTGGGTTATGTTCTGATATTTGTTTTAACCTACTCTTTTGGTAGGCTTCTGCGTTTGGTGCTGGACCACAATATTGCTGATTATGTCACTGCAAAAAACAATGTTGTACTATCTTACAAAGATATGAGCCATACAAATTCATACGGGCTGATACGTGGTCTTCAGTTTGCTTCATTTGTTGTACAGTACTATGGGCTTGTGTTGGATCTTTTGCTTCTTGGTTTAACTCGAGCTAGTGAAATTGCGGGTCCCCCGCAGATGCCTAATGAGTTCATAACCTATAGCGATTCTAGAGTGGAAACAAGGCATCCTATCCGGTTGTACTCTCGATACATTGACAAGGTGCATATATTATTTCGATTCACTCGTGAAGAGGCTCGGGACCTTATCCAAAGATATCTTACTGAGCATCCTGATCCCAACAATGAAAATATGGTTGGTTATAACAACAAGAAATGCTGGCCAAGGGATGCAAGAATGAGGCTCATGAAGCATGATGGTAATTGTTATTTATTTATTTTTTCATATTGTTCCTTAATTTTGAATTTGTTTAGTTAGTGTTTGATTACAGGTAAATATTAGTGGGTTCTGATTTATTTTCATTTTATATGGAACTTGACGTTCATTTTGGTTAATTCACATTTCAGTTAATCTTGGGAGAAGTGTCTTCTGGGACATGAAGAATCGACTGCCTAGAAGTATCACTACTTTGGAGTGGGAAAACAGCTTTGTCTCTGTTTATAGCAAAGATAATCCGAACTTGCTCTTCAGCATGTATGTACCTCTTTTCTGTTTGTTATCTGTTATTGCTTTTGGGTGGTGACTTCCGGTTGGGGCCTGTTTGGATCGGCAAGTCATAAGCTATAAGTTAGAGCTCCCAACTTATGGCTGTTGGCTTAGTTTTGTTATTTCGACTTAAAATTAAGTGTGCTTCAAAGCACTTCTTTCTTTTACCCAGACACTACAAAAATACTTAAAGGCTACTGTCTTAAAAGCACCCAAGCCAATCTGAACAAACTCTTAGAGAATCCTGTAGGTTGCTTAAAAGATATTCTTTGGGTTGGGTGTCAATGGGACTGGATGATCCCATATGCCAAATGTTCCAGGAAACTGTCGTGTTGAACATCTCTAGATAGGAGTTGAACTTTTTGTGTCTTGCTTTTCTTTAACCTTGGACTTCTTAAAATTCAACGATTTGCTGGATATTCTTTAATGAAAAGAGTGGTTTATGGCTCACCCTTTATTGAAGAGTGTTATCATTGAGATGAACTTACGTTGATATGCTTGTTTAGGTGTGGGTTTGAAGTTCGAATACTGCCTAAGATAAGAATGACCCAAGAGGCATTCAGCAATACCAGAGATGGAGTCTGGAATTTACAAAATGAGCAGACTAAGGAACGCACGGCTGTTGCCTTCTTGCGTGTAGATGATGAGCACATGAAGGTGTTCGAGAATCGTGTTAGGCAGATCCTTATGTCCTCTGGTTCTACAACATTCACAAAGATCGTTAACAAATGGAACACTGCTCTTATTGGTAACAACTTGTTCTAAGAATCATTCCAGCATGAACTTTAGTATTGCTAGTTATTCTTGTAACTGAGGTTTTTGGTTTGTTCTTGTAGGCCTTATGACATATTTCCGTGAAGCAACTGTGCATACACAAGAGTTGCTGGACCTGCTGGTCAAATGTGAAAACAAGATACAGACTCGTATTAAGATTGGTTTGAACTCAAAAATGCCCAGCAGGTAAGTTCTTAAATATGCGCGACCTTGTGTCTGGAATTAGCTAAATTTTCAGTAATTATATTTCTTTTTGATGAATGTTTTAGGTTTCCTCCTGTCATTTTCTACACACCAAAGGAAATTGGAGGGCTTGGAATGTTGTCAATGGGTCACATATTGATCCCGCAGAGTGATCTTAGGTATAGTCAGCAAACAGATGTGGGTGTCACACATTTCAGAAGTGGGATGAGCCATGAAGAGGACCAGTTGATCCCAAATCTCTACCGATACATACAAGTGAGTTTTGATGCTGGTTGATTCTTCTTATGTCTGCTTAACTTATCTACTAATACCAATTTGTTATTCCTTGACAGCCTTGGGAAAGCGAGTTCATAGACTCTCAGAGAGTTTGGGCCGAGTATGCATTGAAAAGGCAGGAGGCTCAGGCACAGAATAGGCGTTTGACCCTCGAAGATTTGGAAGTGAGTAATCTTGCTTGCTACAATGATAACTCTCTCTTCTGTCCTTTGGATAGTAGAATTTTTCTTTTTTCTACCTCTGCGGTTCTCTCTTAAGTTCTTTACAGGCCAAGCTGAAATCACATCATTCGTAATAATTTTGGATGCCTTCTAATTGTGGCTCCAAAAGGGAAAAAAACAGGAAACAAGCTGGTGGGAGATGATAAAATGGCGCCCATTCCATCTGTCATGCTCCCTCGATTGGTTTACAGGCCGAGCTGAAATCACGATGTTTGTGATAACTCCCTTGATTGGTTTACAGGCCGAGCTGAAACCACAATGTTTGTGATATTTAGGATTTCCTAAAATTGTCACTCCAAAAGGGTTAAAAAAAGGGGGGAAAAATCAAAAGCTAGTGGGAGATGCTGAAATCATGCCCAATGCGTTTTTTCTCGCCCTTCTTTTTGGGTGGTGGGGGGGGGTGAGGGGTGGTGCATGTGTTAACAACTTTCATGTTATTCTGGGCATTTGATTATTTGCTCATTTGTTAACTTGCCTCTTGTGATTCATTAGGATTCATGGGATCGTGGAATACCTCGAATCAATACATTGTTCCAGAAGGATCGCCATACCCTTGCATATGACAAAGGATGGAGAGTAAGGACAGATTTTAAGCAGTACCAAGTTCTTAAGCAGAATCCATTCTGGTGGACACACCAGAGGCATGATGGAAAGCTATGGAACCTGAATAACTATCGTACTGATGTTATTCAAGCTCTTGGAGGAGTTGAAGGAATTCTTGAGCATACATTATTCAAAGGAACATAGTATGCTCTCTTCTTCATTGCTCTTTGCATTTCTTTTATTTGCTGGTTTCATATCTTAATAGTATAGCACAGCTGTCTTTGCACTTTATGCTCTCCTTTCCCGTCTGGTTTTTATTCAATAATGTCCTATTACAACACCGTACCCAGTGGAATCCCACATGTGGGGTCTGGGGAGGGTAGATTGTACGCAGACCTTCAATAATGTCCTATTGGTCTTGGGAGTTAACAGTGAATATTTCTCGAACAATGTGGCAATGACCGTTGAAGTGCTGTCATTAGTTGTTGTGACCTTCATGGCTAGCAATTTTACTCTCCTACATCTAGGAGTGGTTCTAGGAAAATCCTTTTTTTTGGGGCGCTTTGGGGTGGGGGTGGGGGGGTTTACATGTTTTTACTCTCTGAACTGGGTTATTTTGTCTTGGTTTGCAGAAACTCCTTGTGCAGGTTTTGCTAACTCAGTTCCTTTTTGATATTTCAGTTTCCCTACTTGGGAGGGTCTTTTCTGGGAGAAAGCTTCAGGTTTTGAGGAATCCATGAAGTACAAGAAATTGACTAATGCTCAACGATCTGGGCTCAATCAAATTCCTAATCGTAGGTTTACTCTTTGGTGGTCGCCGACCATAAATAGAGCAAACGTCTATGTTGGTTTCCAAGTACAGCTGGACCTGACTGGGATATTTATGCACGGGAAGATTCCAACTCTGAAGATATCTTTGATACAGATATTCCGTGCACATTTGTGGCAGAAGATCCATGAGAGTGTTGTCATGGATCTCTGCCAAGTTTTGGATCAAGAGTTGGATGCGTTGGAAATTGAAACCGTACAAAAGGAAACAATTCATCCAAGAAAGAGTTACAAAATGAATAGCTCATGCGCTGACATCCTCCTCTTTGCTGCGCATAGATGGCCAATGTCAAAACCTAGTCTTGTTGCTGAATCAAAGGATGTGTTTGACCAGAAAGCTAGTAACAAGTACTGGGTGGATGTGCAGCTTCGATGGGGTGACTACGATTCTCATGATATTGAGCGTTATACACGAGCAAAGTTCATGGATTACACTACAGACAACATGTCTATTTATCCATCACCTACTGGTACGTCACATGTGCATCTTTTAATCAACCAAATTTATTCCCCTTTTATCGGGCAAGTTTTATTTATTTTTTCCTTTTTCAGGTGTAATGATTGGACTTGACCTTGCTTACAATTTGCATTCCGCCTTTGGAAACTGGTTTCCTGGTTCAAAACCATTGCTTGCCCAAGCCATGAATAAGATTATGAAGGTATCTTCCTCCTTCCGGTCATCCATTATTTTCGTGAACTGTGGCTGTACAGTAGGTGCTATGGCTGAAAGTTTCTTAACATCCTTGTGTTCCATTATGCAGTCAAATCCTGCGCTCTATGTGCTGAGGGAACGCATAAGGAAGGGGTTGCAACTGTATTCTTCAGAGCCCACTGAACCATATTTATCATCTCAGAACTATGGAGAGATATTCAGCAATCAAATCATTTGGTTTGTTGATGACACAAATGTGTACCGTGTGACCATCCACAAGACCTTTGAGGGAAATCTGACTACGAAGCCCATAAATGGTGCAATTTTCATTTTCAATCCCAGGACAGGTCAACTGTTTTTGAAGGTAAGTGTAGTTGTTCCGACTATAATTCTCTCATGAACTCTTTGGAGGAACTCCATTGTCTAGTAGCTAATGTGTGTCCTGTTCTTTTCATTTACAGGTCATTCACACAAGCGTGTGGGCAGGGCAAAAGCGTCTTGGCCAACTGGCGAAGTGGAAAACAGCTGAAGAAGTGGCTGCCCTTGTTAGGTCTTTGCCTGTTGAAGAACAACCAAAGCAAATTATTGTGACTCGGAAGGGAATGCTTGATCCATTGGAGGTCCACTTGCTCGATTTTCCAAATATTGTTATCAAAGGAAGTGAGCTGCAATTACCATTCCAGGCTTGTTTAAAGATAGAGAAATTTGGTGATCTGATACTGAAGGCTACGGAGCCACAAATGGTTCTGTTCAACATATATGATGATTGGTTGAAGAGTATCTCATCTTATACAGCATTCTCCAGGCTCATCCTCATCTTGCGTGCACTCCATGTGAACAATGAGAAGGCTAAGATGTTACTCAAGCCTGACAAGTCGGTCATTACTGAGCCTCACCACATCTGGCCTTCACTTACAGATGACCAGTGGATGAAGGTATGTTTAAGTAAATGTACCTATGGTCACCTCATATTGCCGTGACTTGATATTATGAAAGGAGCTACTGTCAGCGGCTTTATCAGCTCTTCATAGGATAAATCTCTCTTTGGCTTGTTTGGTAGCACACCTGAGGTTGTGTGGGTTTTGATTTTAGTTGACTTATGATTCTGAATTGTTGTGCATGGTTTCAGGTTGAGGTAGCGCTTAGAGATCTCATTCTCTCGGACTATGCAAAAAAGAACAATGTAAACACATCAGCATTGACACAGTCTGAGATCCGTGATATTATACTTGGAGCAGAGATAACTCCTCCATCGCAGCAGCGCCAACAGATAGCTGAGATTGAGAAACAGGTAATGGTTTTGGTCCTTCTAGTACTTGGCAAAGTAGTCCTTTGTTTTTAGAGCTGCTGTTGCTAATGTGCATATCCTTTCAGGCCAAGGAAGCAAGTCAACTGACTGCTGTTACCACAAAGACCACTAATGTCCATGGTGATGAGTTGATTGTTACTACAACAAGTCCCTATGAACAAGCTGCCTTTGGCTCTAAAACAGATTGGCGTGTCAGAGCAATTTCTGCTACAAATCTCTATCTCCGTGTGAACCACATATATGTAAATTCAGAAGACATA
Source organism: Solanum clarkiae (assembly GCA_011800125.2). NCBI lineage: Eukaryota > Viridiplantae > Streptophyta > Magnoliopsida > Solanales > Solanaceae > Solanum > Solanum clarkiae. The sequence goes on from JAABOM020000101.1 coordinate 4,156,286, forward strand.
AAGGTATTCATTTTCTTGCCTTCTTTTGCTCGACTAGACTCGCTATGTGTTTTATCACTTTTATCTAGAATCTAGAATCATTTGTGGTTACCGAAAAAATTTCCATTAATATATTTCGGTTTGTACCATTTGTACAGGAGACTGGATATACTTACATCATGCCGAAAAATATTCTGAAGAAGTTCATCTGCATTGCTGATCTGCGGACACAAATTGCTGGTTACTTGTATGGTGTAAGTCCACCAGATAACCCTCAGGTGAAAGAAATCCGGTGTATTGCAATGCCTCCACAGTGGGGGACACATCAGCAAGTGCATCTACCTTCTGGTCTACCTGAGCATGATTTTCTGACCGACTTGGAGCCATTGGGATGGATGCACACACAACCAAATGAGCTTCCTCAGTTGTCGCCACAGGTTTACTTCTAATGGTCTTCTATTTGTGTGCTTAGCTGTGATGAATTATCCCGGGCATTAGATTGGGTTCGTTTATGTCCTCTTCTCTATGCACAGCTCTTCTGATGTGTAAATTATTTTGAATAACAGGATGTGACTTCACATGCTCGGATCCTGGAAAACAACAAACACTGGGATGGAGAGAAATGCATTATATTGACATGCAGTTTCACTCCAGGGTCTTGTTCATTAACTGCATATAAGTTGACGCCAACTGGGTATGAATGGGGACGTGCCAACAAGGATACAGGAAGCAACCCTCATGGTTACCTGCCAACTCATTATGAGAAGGTCCAGATGCTCTTGAGTGACCGATTCCTTGGCTTTTACATGGTAAGTATGCTGGTCTATAGAATTATATTCAGTTGGAATTTTGATTGCTGCTGCCACCATCTAGGTCTGAATCTAAATTGATTTGTTGTGTGTAGATACCTGATAATGGACCGTGGAATTACAACTTCATGGGAGTGAAGCACACTGTTAGCATGAAGTATGGAGTGAAGTTGGGTACACCTCGTGAGTACTACAATGAGGATCACAGACCAACTCATTTCCTGGAATTCAGTAATATGGAGGAAGGCGATATCGCTGAGGCAGATCGGGAGGATACATTTACATAATATACTGCTATTAAAATATATGTTGGTGAGATGCTCGAGTCATTTGGGGCGGCCAATCAAATGGTTGCTTCCGTGTTTCTTGTATGTTTCAGCTGTAATAGTGTAGTTGGAGATGATATTAGATGTGAAACAAGTTGTAAATATATGACAATGATTTTGTAGCTTGATGCCACTGTGTATGCTAGCCTTTGCTGGTATAGAATTTAGCTTGCGCTGCTTGTTTGCGGCGAAACAAACAGATGCTTGTACATTAGAGGAAGTAAGTTATGTTTTGGGTATTTTGAATTTCCCTTAATCTCACAGCTGTAGCTCTATCTTTTATCTTCGTCAAATTTTGCCACTATTGTTTCTGGTACATTGATTATTCGCATTGATTATTCTTTACTTGCTATCGGCACCTCTCCTTTTTGGTTCGACATTTCCTTCAAACTTGTCATTTCTTTACCCACAAAGGTAAGGAAATGTCTACAATAGGCCGCACCTCTTTCAGATCCCAGAAATGTCATTTCTGCCTTTTTTCTTTTGGTGATCATTGTTCTCTATTGACGTTTTAATCAGTTGAACATTAAGAATGTTTTTTTCCATGGTAATCTCGAAAAAGAAGTTCATATGGAGTAACCATCTAGTTTTGTTGCTCAAGGCGAGTCTCGTAGCGTTGCATGTTTGATTGTGTAAGTTATTCTATGGTCTGAAATAGTCTTCTCAAGCTTGGTTTGAGAGGTTCAACATAATAGCTCCGGAATTTATTGCTCTGTATTTTATGAACATTATGCATCAAATTGAATATTTGAAGAGAAGATTAAACACATCGAGATTAATTAATTATACATCAAATCCAATATATCATGAAAAGACCAAGCATATTGAGATTGACAATTAATTTTGTAACAGCGATCAAGTTGCAAATATCTTACCAAGTTATTTTCATATTACTTATATATTAGTAACGAGGTATACATATGACTTATATGTAACAACTTGAAGGGAGGTGTTAGAGTAGGAACTGGATTGGAATATGAATGTGAGTAGGAATAATATAGAGAGTTTTACTTGTAATGTCCTAACTGAAAGAAGAGTCTAATGTAGTGTTTATAAATAGAGTCTCAATGTACTCCATCCGTCCTATTTTAATTGTCATAATTTTCATTTTTAGAGTCAAAAGTATGCAGACTTGGACAATATTTTAAATATATTTTTCCATCATAGTTGCAATCAACAATACTTTTCTTAGTTTTTGAATATCTACAGTTTTTATTTTAAAATATTAAAGTAATTTAATCTAATTTAATTGTAAAAATTAGTCAAATTGATTTTTAAAAAACACAACATGACAATTAAAAAGGAATGGAGAGAGTAATAATACACAATTCAATAATATTTTTCTCTTATCTTCTCACAATTAGTACTTCTTCTCTCTCCTGCAATTTGAACCATGGACTTCAAGATTTGCACCGACTTCATTGATCACTAGACCCTACCTAAATGTATAAACTATTGTAACATACAAAATGAGACCATAGCACATATTCCCTAGTTGGGGAAAGAGAACAATCACATAGATGGATATTTGTTCTCCACAGCAAATTGGTTACCATATTATTAGGAATAGTGAAAAGTTGAACAAAGTAAAAAAGGAAACACTATTAACTCTATAACCTTCAATAACTTTTGAATGAACGGAATAGACACTAAAAATGCAACTTTTAAGTTGTGAAATTATGGTACGATAACAAGTGTTGCAATCTATCTAGAGAAAGCATAAAACTCTCATCCTGCAACTTGAAAGTCACCTTAGAAGAGTTAAAAAAACAGGATCCGTCGTGCTGATATCAATTCCAGAGTACGCGCAATTCATGCTCCAGCCTGGTAAACATATATTTCATTCCCCATCAACGAAGACCACTGTATTTCAAGAATATTTCACCAAAAATTCATAGCTTTGATGCAATCCTATAATCTCTGAGGCATTTCTTTGCCAAACACCCATAGCTAGAGAGGGAATGAGGCACCACCACGACTACATTTTGTAACTTCTAGTTATCTATCAGTATCAAGTGTATCATAGGGGGTTGGCTCTTCGCAGCTTGCTTCCATTTGGCCCAGTGGATTATTGCTGCAGTTTCTTTTTGAACAACAGAGACATAGTTCATCTTTAATGATCTGTTGATGCTTATGGATGATTACTTCCATGATTGTCGATATACGTATCTGAAAGACAGCAAAATCGAGTGAGGGTCTAATACTTTTGTTTATCTATTAACAAAAGACGCATTTTGAAATAACAAAACAGAGCAAACGAAGCAAGGATATCAGGTAATGGCAACACCCACAAAGTAGTAGCACCATAGAGCATAAACAATTAAACATACTTCTCTTTTTTGCTTTATAGTTGTAGTGTCCGGGACAAATTGCACGAAACTCGACTAATTCCACGACATACCTGCCAACTCCCACCAACAACAAGTATATGATAACTCTGTCCAACGAAGCTAGGATAGAAGGGAAGAAATCACCTAGTCGTTTTAGTTTATGTTTATGCTCTATATCTTAATCAATGGAAACTCATCCAATCAAAAAATTGAGTGTGTACTTTAGGTTGTGTGAATTCACGAAAAGTGTGCACATGAAATTATTAACTATAGCTTCCCCAGATAAATAGATAGACACACTGTACCAGGACAGCAAACATTCAAAGAACTACTTATTTTGTTACATCTCATGACATTTGAGCTTTCAAAAGTGATTTGAGACACATTCCTGTGACCTGGAAAAGAAGCAGATGCCTAAGTTTATTTATAGCTCAAAATTGATAGTCACAGAAAAGAATAAATCCCAGAAGGCCAGAAGTAAAATGACAATTCTCAATTTGCATAAGATCGTAAAACTCAAAGTACGGGATGTAGGTAAAGGACAACTGCATCTCCATAGAGAAAACTGGTTTTAACAAGATAACTTTATTTGTTAATAGATTCATACCTAAAAGGTCAGGAACTTAAAAGAGTTTCCTAATGCAGTTTTAAATGCAATTTTCTGTCAGTAGAATCAAACTGTCAAACCTGTCCTTGAAGAATTAGAGTGACAAAATCAGCCACAAAGGTCAAAGAATTAGAATTTTCTTATGCCCCTTTAAAAGGAAAATTTCAGTCAGTGGGGATCAAAATACCAAATCCATCCCTAAAGAAAGAGGGAAGCAAACTCAGCTGTCACCAAAGCATAGGTTGGGTGCAGTCACGAAACTCGACCAGTCAGACTAAACATAGAAACTCATAAATTAATAGCCAGAACAATAGCTAGACAATCAAGCTGTCCAATTACAACATGAAGGAACCCACAACAACATTCATCTCCGAGGATCAAATTTAAAAAATCCAAAAACAGTTGGAAAAAAGTGAACTGAAAAGACAAGTCCATACCTTTGTTACTTCAGTAAAATCTGCTATTTTAGAAACCCTTAGTACATGCTGAGCTTAATGTTCGCAATAGTGCTGATGCAGTGGTAAGAGGAATAGATCGTTTTTTCTTATGCAGAATCAAAGAGAATAATTTCTTCATCAGATCCACAGCCTAAAGTTCCAAGCACATTCACGATTTCCTCAATCCTCGAGTTAGCGAAATTGCCAATTGTAAACTTTTCAACAGATCCCTTCACTTCAATGAGACTATGACCAGCCTCTTTCTTTAAACCACAGCTCTTCAACATTTTTCTTGCGTCTGCTACGCTATCCCACTTCTCGTCTGAAGCATATAAGTTTGATAACAAAACATAAGGCGAAGTAGAAACTGGCTGAAGCTGTAGGAGCTTTTTAGCCATTCTTTCCCCAATTACAACGTCACCATGCAGCCGACAAGCTGAAAGTAAGCAACCTAAAACAACTGAATCATGCCCAAAGGGGTACCTTTGCATGTATTCTTCAGCATCTTTCAGTCTCCCAGCTCGTCCTAGTAAATCAATGAAGCAAGAGAAATGTTCAATGTTGGGAGTAATTCCATAAATTTCATTCATGGTATTGAAGTAATACAGGCCCTCATCTACAAGCCCTGCATGATTGCAAGCGATTAGAAGTCCAAGAAATGTGACAGAATCAGGCTTTAAACCAACACTCTTCATCTCCTCGAATAACTTTATAACTTTTTCTCCATGGCCATGGTTAGCAAATCCAGCAATGACACTATTCCATGAGACAAGATTACGAGAATTCATTAGCCTAAAAGTTGTATATGCATACTGAATACAGCCACTCTTAGCATACATGTTCACAAGGGCATTGACAACACCAATATCTACACTTGAATTTTTTCTAATAAGATAAGCATGTATTTGCTGCCCAAATTGCATAGAACCCATGCCAGCACATGCAGAAAGCAGACTAGCATAGGTAAACTCATCAGGCTCTCCGTCAAAATATTCCGCCATCTCTTTGAAAACAACCAAGGCCTTTGAATGATCATCACAACGAGAACAAGCAGCAATGAGTGTATTCCATGAAATGACATCTTTCTCTTTGATTGATCTGAAAATTCTGTCAGCTTCATTTAACAATTTCAAATTTGAGTACATTGTCATTATTATATTGCCTACAAAGGTAGTCCTGTCAAGTTTGAGCTTGATTGTTTGGCTATGCAATTGCATTCCTTTCCCCAAATCTTGTGCAGTATTGCAGGTTCCTAATAAGCCGACAAAGGTGAAGCGGTCTGGAACCAACCCTTGTTGGCACATACTTTTGTAGACCTCAAATGCTTTCTCTCTTTTATTACTTTCTACCAAACCCAATATGATTGTGTTGTAAGAGACATCAGTAAGACTGGGTGTTAATGCAAAAACTGAGAGAGCGTCACTACATTGGCCATTTTTCATGTACATTGAGATCAGAGAGTTCGACACAAATGAAATGGACGAGTAGCCTAATTTGATAGACTGGGAATGTATTTGTCTACCAAATCTCAAGGACAAGAGGCTGGCACATGAACTTAGAGCACTAGCAAGTACAAATTCATTGGGCTCTAGTGGCATTTGGGAGTAGAGGTTGACAGCCATAAGGTGTTTCCCATCTTGATCATAACCAGCGATCATGGCTGACCAGGTAACGAGATTTCTTTTGGACATCTCATTAAAAATCTGTCTGGCAAAATTAATAGTTCCACACTTGGCATACATGTTGAGGATGTGATTGGATATGAAAACATCACCTTGTAAGCCTGACTTGATTGCAGCAGCATGAAGAGAAAGTCCATAATGGAATGCCTTGATCTTAGAACAATGATGCAATAGTGAACCAAGAATTTCTGGTACCATTTACCACACATGAAGGGAAGTTCTCATGTACTAGCACATCTCTTCTTGTATCAAAAAGGCCCTTCACTCAAGCAAATAAACCTGCATGAAAGGTTCAGCGAATAACGGCAGAGGACAAAACAACACCGTATAGCTAATTCAAATTAAGTACAAGTTTTTCTTTTATCGTCAGGTCAATAACATAAAAGTCCCAAATAAATGCAAATATTACAAAAACATCCGTCAACGTAAAAGAACATCATATTTTATCCAACCAAACCACTTACTTGTTCCTTCTGTGTAACCTACTCTTATCCTTTTTTTTTTTTGATGATGTAAGTTGTTTCATTGCCAGCATCAAGAAGATGCAAAGAGTACAAAAGTAGATATGTCAGCTCCATTACATGATAAGAGTTAAAGACCCAGGAGCCAGCCACAAAATAAAAAAATCTGTACAACCTACTCTTATCCTTTCTCTACATTGTTCTCAAAATTAGCTTCACATCAGTATTAACTCCAAAACTAGTCATATTTTCCCCTTTATCTTTGCCAAACAACATCTCTACACTCCAAAAAGAAAATAATAACATAAAGAACAAAGAGAAAAGCAAAAGACGACCTAGTAAAGAAGGAAAGACAAGAGGAGAGGTACATGGAGAAGTCTAAAATGTAGCAAATCAGAATCATTTCAACGTTATGAAGTTTACAAAGAACTAAGAGGTTTATCACAACGAAGTGCTCTTTACCACATTGAATGTCATTTTGTTGCTTTGGCAAATCGAAACTTCAATATTTTTTTGAAATCATAACTCCTCAAACTTTCTAGTTACTTTTAAGATCTGAAAAATGCATCTTGTCATTTCTTGTAGCTTGTACATTTATATAAACAACAATTAACCAGAAACACAAATTAATCATCTTAATTGTAACAATAAAATGTGTGTATGAGATATGGATTGAGCCCAACAATAGAATCTTTATGAGGAAGAGTAACATTGTAGAAAATCTGGCCAAAAAGATAGCTTACACCACTTTGAACATCTCAACCTAATGTCAGAAATGTTTTGAACACTTTTACTTTCTAAGAAAGTATGTTGTAGTGTTTTAGTGAGAAGTGATGTAAGTTCTGAGAACCCAGCAAGCTGTGATAGCTGCTTGATCTGTAACGCCCATTTCTGGTAATTAACACAACAAATTGGTTACCAAAAAAAAAACATGGGGACTTATGCAACTTGACGAAGTAACCGTATAAAATGCACAAGCATTAGATATGTAGCATTGTAACATAACACAGATAAATTAACTGCACTCCATCTTGATAAACATAGAAGTTGTCGATCAATTATTAAATTACCTGTGAAGTAAGGTGGCAAAAGAACTCAACTTGGGTCATTATAAATGTATTCCTCGTTTTCTTTTTCCCATAAGCTACAATGCAACCAAGTTTTATAACCAAAAAAAAAAAACTATATACCCCTCTACTTTACCAAAAAACACAAAAGATTTTAAAATAAAGTTCTCTTAACATTCAAAAATCAAATCTATAACAAATAGCGGAGAAAGTGCTAAATATACCCCTCTACTTGCTAAATTGTTCAACTTTATCATCTGTTATACTTCTTTTAATAACCCAGTGTTCGGACCAGTTTCTGTGCACCTAGACTAATTCCACGCGATACCTGTCACCTCACTTTGTCCACCTAGAGTTTTTGTATCCGTTGAAATTTAAACCTAAGAGCTCATGATTCTCAGTTTACTCTGCAAATCCTCCATTATCAATTTCATCCTGAACTTATCAAATATACCTGGATCAACATTTTCCCCCCAATTTCAACACCCATTTCCCCATTTGAACTGGACCCGCAACCCACCAAACTGGGGTGCAAGTAATGCAAATTTGACAAGATAAATGAACAATAAAATTATCTTTTACAATAAAATTCCATCAAGTCCCTCTCATCCCTCAACTCAACAAAAATTCATAACAAATAACATGCTGATATGATTAACAAAAATCAAAACACTAACATAATAAGGAAAAAAAAATTGAAGTACCTGTTTTGGTGTAGACAGAGGCAAGATATATACAGCTTCTCCACCGATTCAAGAAATGGACTGTGTTGTTTGAATCCAACAAAAAACTACGGGTCGGGTCGGGTCGGGTCCGTTTGAATTGAAATGTATATTCTGGGGAGAGATGGAAGAAGACGACGACACGGAGTAAATACAAGGGGATGGGAAAATCACAGAAAATTTAAAATGTAATTATAATTAAAATTTTATTGCGATTCATAAGTAATTTAAATTATGATTATATTAATTAATAATAATCTCGCTAAAATATCATTTGGATGGCACGGGCCGAATTATAGTCGACATTTAGCCCAATACAAAACTTTTTTTTTTTTAGCAATTTGCATAAATGACTATAATTATAGAGTTACTGAAATTCAATAGTTATAAATATATTATTTATCAAAAATGACTATAATTTATGCTTATATCTCATTTTTTTATAAATCTAATTTTATTTATTTATAATAGATTAATATAATTAATTAAATAAGGTATTTTCTGTTATTACAACAGACAATCTTTTAATTATGTTCCTTAAATTCTCAACTTTCTATTGTTGACATCCCGAAGGCGCAACGTCGCGGCAACTCGATGAAAATTGATAAAATAAAGGGGGTTTGAATAATGGGAA
>JAABOM020000101.1:4165439-4199911 GCA_011800125.2 Solanum clarkiae
CATTTGTGAAGTAGCAGTTAGTCAATGCAACTTTCGACGCTCCTCATAGGTCATCTGGAAACAGTCGCTTTATGTTTATAAACATAGGGGTTAGGTTGCGTACATCCGACCTCCCCCACTCCGCAACGAGCGGGAGCCTTTTGAGGCACTGGGGTATGTTGTTGTTGTAATAAAGAGCCGTAAAACTCTAGGAATCGATTTTGGCACAAAGGGTAGATTATTGAACGTCATGGTTTAAGGTGTGTTGTGCAATCGGGATTTGGACGCGAGTTATGAGTTTCTTCCTCCATGCAACCCGCCATGGTGGGATGATTCCCGCTATGACGGTGCCTTCATGATGGGATATTCATAAATTTTTAAGTCAGAAAAATCTCAAATATATTTTTGTTTCTCCCACTTTATCCTTGAGAGACCAGAAGCGACCTAGAGCAGTTCTTCAATTTTCTACCTATTTCGTTGACAAAGATAAGTTAATCATTCCTCTAACTTGTAAATTGATTCCTATACCTTAGAATCTAAGAAAATTCTCATACGGAAAGATTGTGACCTGCATTTAATGATGAATAAATCCTTTGTTAGGAAAGATAATCATAGAAGTGACCAATGGTTAAGATTTTGATATAATCCGAGTATTTAGGTCATTGTTTGTTAATTAGCTGTATTTTTTATTGTTATAGATCAAGAATGAGTCAAAACTTTAGAAAAAAAAAAGTTATGATTCTTTAGAGTTTTCAAGGCTTATTATGAGATAGGTGATAATTTGCTATTCTCATTTGTATGATATATGTTTGATAACTACTTTGTTAATAATTACTACATGTATATGAATAGAAAATAACGACATAAACCTAATAAATAATTACCCATGATCAAATTGAATGTAGTGAACCTATTATGAGATTTTGTACAAGTTATAGATTTTTCAGTGTGCATGTGATTTGAATTGTAATTATTGGATCAGGTATAACGTCCTGGCATACTATTAAATTGGGTGTCATATTTTGATACATTATTGAATCAGGTGTCATGTTTTGACACATTATTAGATCATGTGTCAGATTCTGATATATCATTGGATCGAATATCACGTTTCGACAGATAACTTGCTTGAGTATGGATCCCATGAGATGGCCATTGTGAATTTTTTTATGATGAGAATGATAATTGTGTATTGGCATGTAGAGCAACAACAACAACATACCCCAGTGCCTCAAAAGGCTCCCGCTTATTGCGGGGTGAGGGGGGGTCGGATGTACGCAGCCTAACCCCTATGTTTAAAAACATAAAGCGACTGTAGAGCATGAACTACAATTTGCTATTCTTCTGTTAGGGTAAAGGATGAATAGAGTATGAACTATAATTTGCTTTTCTTTTGTTAGGGTAAAGGACGAATCAATTAATCAAGGATCTACAATCAATCAATCAAGCCCATTTTGGGGACAATAAGGAATTCATCTAATTTACAATTAAATTCTCACCTATGTTTGGCTACCTAGTTATTGAGCTCGAATTATTACTTGCTCTTACGCAATTCGATGCTCGATACTCTTCCCAAAACTCAATGCTCATAAAACTCTATCCAATCAACCCCATCACTCAAGAATAGTAAGGTTATGCATTTTAAAAATGTTTAATTATATTTGATCATTTTGATCTAATTTTGATAATACAAAAAAATCTTCGAGCTTTAGAAAAGTCATATTCAAAATCAACACTTTCGCATTCATGACTTTCAACTCATTCATGATATAGAAGCATTCAATATAGACAAAGTTACGGGTCATGCTTTGAAAGAAAAAATCATTGGTTACAATAACCTTTAACTCATAAAAATGATTAATCACTCAATATCATGTAGGGACATATTAGGATCTAAGAAAATTCTCAAGAACACAAATCATATGGGACTCGATTACTCTCAATTTGCCAAACCAAAGTAAATAAGTACATAAAAGAACTTAGTCCATACTTAAGTTAGCCTTACATATTTGGAATGTAGAGATTTCAGTCGAAACCAGAAGAACTCAGTGTATGCTCTTGAACCCTAACTCTTTTCTTTTCTCCTTGCTATTTTCATAGGTTTCTAAGTGTGAATGGTGAAAAAAGATTGTGGAGTAATATCAAGGTGATCAAAGTATCCCAAAAACGATGAGGTCTCATTTAGAAAAGGACAGAAAAAAAATGAAATTATCCTTTATTTAACTATCAGATTGGACCACGAAACTCAGTTATGGGTCGTACTTCAGCTTACCAGTTGTACAAGGCCCCTTATAGATTAAGAGTCCCAATTCTATGTTTTCTGATCTTGGGTCTACGATGACCTTATGCGGGTCGCATACCCATTTACGGGCTCGTCCTGTCAATTCATGGTTCGATGTTTAGAAATTAAAATTTTAGAATTAAAACCACAAGGCTTTTTATGAATCGTCGATTGAATTACGGGTCGTAAACCCCTCTCTACATTAGTCCAATACTTAAAAATATTTCTAGGATTTTGAGGCTGGGGTTCTACGAACCCCTTTTTATGGCTCATGGAAGCAAGTACGTGTCGTAGACCCAACGCGTAATATTCAACTCAACTCAGATTTTTAACTAAGTGTTGAGAGGATCTATTATATGAAACCCCACCTACGATCTGTAGAATCATCTACGGGTCATAGATACCCACCTGGTGCAGATCCAGAAGAAACTCTGGGATATATTTCCTAGACTTATCTGGTTTAGGAAATTTAGGGGGTATTAAAGAAAAAGTATAACGAAAGACAAATACAACTTATTTGTGAGAATGTGATCCTTTTTGTTCGATTAATTCAAATTTATATAGTGTAGAATCTATAAAGAAGAACACACGAGCAACTATGAGTTCTTTTCTTGGGGACTTAAGTCATGTAATTTTCAATTAAAGATGAAAAAATTCCGTCGGTTAGTTATCACCTTCCGCGAGTTTATCATGTGCATGTAAAAGATTTTTTTAATTTGGGAAGATGCACTTTAAGGAATGGAGTTTTCTCTCTTAACAAGTTTTAGTCATGTCAATATAACTTATAACATCAGGTTATCTTCAATTGTATAGTTACAATTGTTGTCAGTGATGAAGGTAGAATTTTTATCAAAATAATTCAAAAAAAAATTAAGCGTGCTAATAGTGTTGACAAATAAGTAAATCCTATAAAAATGAGCAAGTCAGATTAAATATAAATGAACTTATATACACCTTCTTAACCAATAACCAAATAATCCCTTAGTCCCTCTCAAACCAATATTATGTTTTGAGTTTTTTCTCATTTCATCTTTATGAGTCATGGCAAAGGGCTATGCGTAAGTATCTGAATTGTCCTTGTATCACCATAAAATTAGAGATTTAAATAATGATTACATGCAAAATGAGATTTAAATTATAATTACATGCAAAACAAAATTAATTTTATTTGAACTCTTTTTGCATCACAGTAAAAAAGGAGTTTTTGAGTAGAGTATAAATCAAAACATATTTGGTTGGTAAGTGATGTTTTAGTGTCCAAATGACGCCCTCACCTTTGAAGCTAAAAAAAAAACCAAGAAATTTTGTCTAACAAGAATTGAACCAGGGGGCTTTGGGATTTATGCTATGAGGTTTAGTATATAATATTTATATACTTAAAACACAAATTTGATACGTAATTTTTGAATGAAGTGAATTTAAATGGACCCCTTCGCTCCAAGTAGATCTATCTCACCTTATTATTACTTAGAATTATTCTTCTTTTTTATGGTACTTTTATCATCTTTCCATCAATCTCGGATGAAGTTAAAAATTCATTATTTTTTGGCTTTGGGGTATGATGGAATAAAGCAAAATGATTCTTTAAACTGTTTGCGCTTCTTTCAATTGTGAAGTAGCAGTTAGTCAATGCAACTTTCGATGCTTATCATGGGTCATCCGGAAACAGTCGCGCTATATTTTTAAACATAGGGGTCAGTCTGCGTACATCCAACCCCCCTTACCTCACAATGGGCGGGAGCCTTTGAGGCATTGGGGTAATGTTGTTGTTTTTGTATGATACTTTTATCATCGAAGAAAAGCCTTGGAGTAATTAGTGCACCGAACTTGTCCTATTATATTTTTACCATAGCTTTTGTTCTTGTATTTGGTTTAACTTATTTTTGAATATGTCTTTCTTGAATTAAGAATTTGTCAAAAATAATACATATACCCTACATAAAACAAAAGTATTATGTACGTATTTTTATAAATTTTATTTATAAAATTATATTATATATATTATTATTGTATTAACAAAAAAATACTAGTATGTAAGGAATCACTTTTCAGATACAGTTTGGATAAGGGACAGTAAGAAAAAGGCATATGGAAAGGCCAAATGGGTCCATGAGCCATGTCACATTGAGATAGCAACAACTGTTCCCCATGTTGCAATTTAACAAAATTTGTGTCCTTTTCATATAAAGTTTCTGGGACAAAATTGTGCTCTATGTATCCTTCTTCAATATTCCCCCCACCTCCCCAAAGGAAAAAATAAATAAATAAATAAATAAAAGAAATTGAACTATGATAAAATTATCAGTTACATAGATACATATTATGTGACAGTCCTAGAATCCTGTGAACTTATTTTTTCATATTATTTGTCTCTCAGAATAATATGAAGGTCCTTTCACTTTCCAAACTTTTTTTTTCATGGTATTATTTACTCCATTCATTCTTGAGTAATATTCAGGCTGCTTGTGTATATTATATGCAAAAAAACATTATCAATTATAAGAAGGATCAAAATTCATGTAGGAGTTAAGACTTGAGAGACGATGAGATTTAGTCAGTTTGTGATTCGAAAGAATTAAATGAAATAAGACATTAATTTGTTTTATTTAATATAGATATGTTTATGCACATAATATATTTTAACTTGTTTACTTATCAAGTAATTAGTTAACAGGGTAAATAATATGAAAAACAAATAAATTTAGGGAGTTATATAACCTTTGAATAATTTAAGAGTGTATTTGACTATTTGACCATAATTTAAATGTGTTTTTATATTATATCAATTATATATTCAGACATTCACTAAAATGCTCAGAGATGGGTACCATACTGATAACTACTCTCTCTCGATTTATGTGGCACGATTTAAATTTCGAGAGTCAAACGGTTTAAGTTAGACTATAAATTTGGACATGCAATATTTAAATTGTATGAGAGATGCAATCCAAATGTGAATGAACTCTTTTGCTTTCTTCTGATTGGTTCGTGTAAGTCATCAAGATTATCACAAATACCAAGTGATAAGATTGCTTTTTGAACTTTGACCAGGATTGCCACATCATTTAAATACATGGCATTCTTTTGTTGGTCTTGCACTTGACTAGAATGCCGAGTAATCTTGACACGTGGCATGAGCTTAGGCCTCAAGATGAAATGGAACTTGGACTTGAAATTAATAAAATGGACTTATTTATTTGTAAAGCCCAAATTAATTATTCAACCCAAATGATCATGAATTCAAATTCAAATTTTATATGAATTTAATCCACTAAAATTTATATGTCTACAGATGTCCCCTACTTCAAGGCTTATCAAAGTGTAGATTTGTAGAATTTTAACGAATACGCTTGAAGTACTAGTAGAGCCACCGCTCTTATGTAGAAACAATTGTGACTCCTTTCTCATATGAAGTGATTGCACATGTCATTTAAAATAATTGATATTTTATGTTGCACGTTTAAAAACATAATACTTTCGTTGAAAAGTTAATTTTTTTTATCTTTTTCATAATCAATTGAATATTTTTCACTTAGCCCATAGCTATCGCGTAAAATTACTCTTCGACACTCTTAGATGTTAATGAGACAAGGACTAATCACCAAATGTGCTACATTATGGACTCTTATACTTGTAGCCTTGGTGCTTGGTTTTTTGTTTTTTTAGTTCATCAAATAGAATTAGAGTTAGTTTTTTTTATGTTAATTAGGATTCCAAGTCCTTCACGAAAACAACTTCTTGGGCGAATTCCTTGTTGAAAGCAAATGGGATTCTTCTATCCGTGAGTCTCTGTAATAATATCAAAGTCACAGATAATATAAAATCGACTGTTGCATAAGAACAGTCTCGCCAAAACAAGAAAACTTCAGTTTTTTACTGGTTGTATCAACTTTGTAAAAACTTACGCAAAATGGTTATATCTTGATTTCTGTACATCAAAATAACGAGCGATTTATGGCACTGAAAAGTAGAATCAAAGGGATACGTTTCACGTGCGAACGATGATCAGATTGTTCTTATATTATCTCAGATAACTTTTTGAAAACTACCTTTGAGTTTTGGTTTGCTGGTTATTGCAACTTTACGCGATTTCATGAAAATCATCATATCTTAACTTATGAATATAGAAATCACGAGGGGTTTGTGGCACTAAAAAGTACACTTGAAGAGATACATCTCATGAGAAAATAACAATCAGATTATTCCTAAATTATCTCAAGTAATTATTTTCAAAACTACCTTTGAGTTTTGGTTCACTGGCTATTTTAGCTTCACGTGACTTCACGAAAATCATTGTATATTGACTTAGGAATATCATAATCACGAGCAATTTGTGGCATTGGAAAGAAGACTCAAAGGGTTACATTTAAATAAAAATAATAATTAGATTATTTCTAAATCATCTCAGGTAATTTTTTGAAAACTACTTTTAAGCTCTGGTTTGCCGATTGTTTTAGCTTTATGCAACTCCACAAAAATCATCATATCTCGACTTAGGAATATCAAACTCATGAATGATTTACAGCATTAGAAAGTAGACTTGAAGGGATACATCTCAAGTGAAAACAAAGATTAAATTATTCTTGAATGATCTCAGGTGATTTTTTAAAAAACTACCTTTGAGTTTTAATTCACTGGTTATTTCAGCTTTATGCGACTTCATGAAAATCATCATATCTTGACGCAGGAATATCAAAATCACGAGCAATTTGCAGTGTTGAAAAGTAGAGTCGACGACTAAATCTCACATAAAAATGACAATCTAATTATTCCTAAATTATCTCAGGTGATTTTCTAAAGTTCAGCATATAAATTCTAATATGTTATTTTTCATCAGCCTTGTGCGACCTAACAAATCTATAGGAATCTATTTCATATTTGTTCTTGTACTGAGAAACTGGTAATCTAGCCTCTGCTACCAACTTGTCATGATCCAATCAATTGTTCCATATTAGCACCTACTCTAATACCTTGATAGAAGAATATTTAATTTCCAATAAATTAAATTATGTGGACGAAAGATATCACTGAAAGGATATTTAAATTGTTAAGTACAAATTTAAAAATTCAGCTTAATTTTTTTAAAAAAAAATACATCTAAAACTCTCAAGGAATCTATTCTAAACAGGTAGAAGAGCTTCTAAGAATACAATGTGAAACACAATAATAACACAACTCTCAGCATAAGAAAGAAAGAGTAGAAGTTATTGGAGATCGTCTTCACCTTCGTCTTCATCTAAGAAAAATTGCAATCCTACAATCAAATTATGCCAAAAAGGTATAGCAAAAGTAGTATCAGTACAAACATATACTGGTAAACATTATTGATCAACCCGAAACCCAGGATACTATATAAAGTAAATATCATAAGCAAGCATGCAATAAGGGACTATATCATCCAATCTTTTACCCACATACTCTTACCATTCTGGTTACCTTAACCACCCCTAGTATATGACATGCTCTCAGCTTTTTTAATTACTCTACTGGCAACTCTACTATCTATCAAGGCTTAATCCTTCTATTCATCATAATAGGGATTTCGGACCATAATTACTAACTTGATTTAACTAATCTAACACATTTATTTAATCATTCTGAACAACATTTGGCGTAGAATGTTTAGTAACTCATTTGTGAAATGGCCACATTAAGATGATTGAGACTCATCCCCCTCTATCCATACTGGCTCGATATGGCAGTCCTACCATAGCGGAATTTCTCTTGCTAGTGCGACCTACACACAGACTGTCACAACTTGGACCTAGGGCCTAGTTGTGATACGACGAATGTAGCACCCGAAGGTATCTCATCCAAACATCGTGTTCATATCATAAGCATTCATAAGGTAAAATAAGCATAAACAAGAGAATAAACAAGCATAATTGTCACGCCCCGAGAGGGTACCCTAGATATGACTGGCAATCGAAGACTATTGCTAGCCCCTAAGCGGACCACTCAGTCTTTTTGCCGTCGTTCTGTCAATTTATCACCGGAATAGAAATGACATAATGATAATAAATGTTATCCTATCAGTGGGCTCATACTATCAATCATCAGTCTATCATAAAGAAATGGAATAGATAAGACTCATTCACCTTACTAGCTATCAAGCAGCAACTATTCACATCACATTGGAGTTCTATCATCATGAAACCTATTTGGAAATTTCTATAACCGGCAACCACTACCTATGAGCCGATAGTGATACAACGAAGTGATGTCATTGCCACATCCATCCAGTACCTTCCGGGGGTAAAGGATGAGTCTGTCAGTGGATCCAAAAGTTTGTCAAGTCCCCTTTCGGAACAAAGGAAACTCAACATCAGTCTATCATAAGGAAATGGAATAGATAACGAAAATCTCAAACGTAAGTAATAAAAAAAGAGGGAAAAGAACCCCCAACATCAACATCAATATCTATATCTATGAAGCCTCTATACTATAGTCTAAAACGGTACCATGACAGGCCATAGCTACTAACTATCAAGTAAAAAGGACTATCCAATAATAAAAATAAATATCCTCCAAATGCTGGGAAGGACTCACCACTGTCAGGAATGAAGAGCTCTGAACCTCAACAATCGGGCTGCTGAAGTCCTCGATCTATAGTATCTGCATCATAAAATGATGTAACGCCAGAGGGGCGTTAGTACATGGAATGTACTGTATGTAAAATGGGCTAAAGAAAAAGGAAATAATTTAATCATCAGTCATCCATCACTCAGCCTCACCTCAGATATAAAGAACAAGACTCTATCACCTCACTAGCTATCAAACAATAACCATTCACGTCACATCGGAGTTCTATCATCATGAAACCTATTTGAGAATTTATATAACCGGCAACCACTACCTATGAGCCGATAATGATACAACAAAGTGATGTCGTTGCCACATCCGTCAAGTACCTTACCGGGGTAAAGGATGAGTCTGTCAGTGGATCCAAAAGTCTGTCAAGTCCCCTTTCGGGACAAAAAAATCTGCTTTCACAGTTCAATTCTCTCCTACGTTGGTCACATTGTTAATGGGTTCGAGTGGGACTCACTCTTACCTATTTCGGTGCTAATACTCCTCCCAGTTCTCAACATGCCCACAAATCTATCAAGAACTCTCATCACCCAACCTCTACGGACAAGATTATCTATCCAATTTAAGGGAATTATACCCATTCAACTCTATCAATAATAATTTCAGCTATCACAGTCACCAACACATTCACCTCAGGACTCAGACTCAGTCAAGCATCACTTTCAGACATTCAAGGCTCTAGACATCCCCCTAAGTCCATTATTCAAGTCTTTACAGAGAGAAAATTTAAGGATCAAGTCACAATCACATAGTAATGAAACTATACAGTAAGAATTAAACATGATGATCATCAAAGTTGGATATAAAAATATAGATTAAAGAATTAAAACAAGAATTCAAGATACTATCCAAGAATTTAATACTAATGTTCAAGAAATTTCACGAAAACATGGTTAAAGATTTTCTATGTATGATTTTCTTATCCTAATTCTATATTGGCACATGGGAGATTAATCTCATGCTTTTGGATAGACTTTACGTACCTGGGAATGAAGATTTCTTCAAGAAATTAGAAATTGGAAAGATTCTTGGAACCCTTACTCTTTCTCTCTTCTTTTTCTCTCCGACTTAGCATAAAAACCTTTAAAAAATGAGTTTAAAACCCTTTTCTTACAAAATATATGTTTAAAAATCGACCTGAGGGTATAAAAATATATCAGGAATGACGAAATTGCCCTTCCCGAATTAAAATTTAAAAAACTGCATCCCCATGCGCACTAGTGCAAAAATGCACTTCTTTCGATTTTGTCAGTTTTTGTAAATTTTTGAAAAATTACAAGTGTGGTTCCATGTCCTCTCCGCGTCACGGAAGGGGCGCAGAAACCCCACTGTTTTAGACTCTCTTTGAAAAAAAATAATTCGCATTCTTTCACGTTAAAGTCGAGTCGAGACCATTTTCTGACTCAATTTTTTGCACTGATCGCAAATTCGGTCTCGAATTTTTCATCAGAGTTTGGGAAGACACATTGTGCGCATGATAAAGTTTAGGGGCATTTTAATAATTTTACGGAGTTTTATAATAATACATCATATTAGGAAATGTCATAGTCTTCCCTTATGGGAATTACATCAATCTCCAAAACATGCCTCTACATCATAAGATCTTGGCGGGGACTAGAACTTAGCTTACTAACTGACCCTCAGGATATCCATCAAAAGAAAATGACAAAGTCTCAACATATAGAAACATCATAAATGGGCTTAGTCCTAAAGCATGGGAACTCACCTATAAACCTTCAAGCTTGGAATTCAATTCTAGCCACGAAATGGAATAATCGTCTTGTCGTCCATCTCTACATGATTAGATCATATAGGCAAAGAAAGTATGCGTTAGTACATGAAATGTACTAAATATGTAGGTATGCCATGAAATCAAAGGACATCACAATATAATATCAATATGCATAATTATAATCAATAGGATAATGACACAATATGCATGAGCAAATATAAGTTAAAAATCATGAGAAGAAGCATCATCTAATCCATTCATTAAACTTAGCATACATATGTGAGAATAAGACCAAAATTGACATATAAGATCATGCGTACTGTTACACGAAATCATTGTATTCCCTCTATACCAAGGAAAGAGGAGTCTACTTTAGAAGGTAGACTCGATCCTAACCCTATAGGCTCTGTCCTAGTATGGTGAGAACCCATTATTTGACCTACCCTTTATGCTTTATCATAGAATGATGAGTGTCCATCATTAAAGCTAAATGGATCCATTAGCATACCTTTAAGGCATAAAACATGAGCATCATTCCTATGGTGGCACACAGTTATGGGACTATGAAATCTACCACAACCCTCTTTGTACTAAGTCATATTTCATGAAATACATAAATCATGCATATCTATAGTTTTCAACATAGTTCACACTTCATTAAAAGTCATACTTTCATAGCTTGTAAAATAGTCATTATAACCTTTCATGAAAACTTCTCATGTCATAAAAACAGTCCATCTACTTTGCCTTTAATCATAGTGTGAGTAGACATCCCCAACCTAATATCATCATCATTAATATTAGAATTTTCATCACCCTATTTATCATAGCATCATCATTATCATCATAACATCATCATCATTACCATAACATCATCATCATTGTCATTTAGACATGTTTTTACTTACTTGATACCATAGTCATTAAAATCCAAAGCTTTATATAAGAGACAAAGGTTAAGTGTAGATTCATGAACAATTGAGTCAAAATCGTGCAAATTAGATGAGATTCATAGAGGAAACATGCAATTAAAATAAATTTGGATCATTAGTAAAGGAACCCACATCAAATCATTAAGCCATAATCATGCATACAATGAAATCATATACTTTTGCTTGAAAGTCATATAAATCATATAATTCTTCATAATTCATACATAATTAGATATGATCATCATGTGGAAATCATAATTCATGCATTTGGAATCATAGGAAAAAAGCTCATTGAAAATCATCATGAAACTTTGATAAAAAAGAGATTATTGTAACACTCAGTAAAATTACCAAAATATCTCTAGAGGACAGATGTACGCATAACGCATTTTCACATGCTCCAATGACAAATCTGAGGCTGGATATACAATCAACATAAGAAATTGAGTGAGAAGATGGTATTGGTTAATTTTTAGAGTAACCGGATCAAAAGATAATTTTTTGATGCAAAAACGATTTCTAGAATAAGTGAGTGACAGGTGTGCGATGCACACCTGACACAGACTTACACCTAGATTTGGTCCTAATATTTTCTACGGGATTAGAAAATTTGATCAAAAATTTTTTAGTGAAAAATCTCAAAAATTGTCAAAGTCTGCGTCGCGGACTTTGTTCCCCAAAGTGTAAATTTTTTATTTTTTTTGTGAGGAGCATTTCAGACCTTTCTGAACCCCTCCTAAACTTAAAACATGATCAGTATAGATCGTTTTGATCATAAAAAGGGTTTTTAACCCATTCTTAAGCTTTTCTGAACATTCTAACAAAAATACCTAGGGCTAAAGAGAAGAGAGAAGAGCAAAGATTCAAGGAGTTCAAGCCAGATTCATACCAAGTTGATTGTTTACCTTCATTCCAGGTATGTAAGGCTAACCAAAAACATGAGAATGTCCTTCCATGTGCCCCCATCTATGGTAATAAAGGAGTTTAGATTCTAATAAGTCTACATACATGTTTCTTGAATATTTTCTTATAAATTACATATATATTACATGTATTTTCATGTGTCGATGATTATCATAAACTTGATTTACTAATTTGATATGTTTACATGAGTTATTTTCATAAACCCTACATATTACTTTTTAAAAAAATGCATGAATGAACCTAGGGATGGAGTCTAAAGCCTTGACTTGAGTATGTTGATTGTGATTGTGAGATGAGCATGATAATGAGTTAATAGAGCTTGATGCTCCCATGAGTATTCATAGTTGAACCCTAGGGATTTTGTCTAAATGACTTTCTTATGATGATTGATCTGAGTCCTTGAGATATTAAATGAGAACTGAGCTAATGAGATGATTGAGATATTAGGCCGAAAGGCCTAATTGAGTTTGAGTTTATGATATGAGGAGAGTCTCTATAAGACTAATGAAGATTGATTATTTTATGAGCATTGAGTCTTGGGAGGAGTATCGAGCACCGAAATAAGCAAGAGTAAATCTCACTTGAACTCAACAACTACGTTGTCAAGCGTAGGAGTAGACTAAGTCTATTAAAGTCGAACGAGTTCCTATTTGGAGGACTAAGTCTGTTAGAGTCGAACACGGCCCCCTTTTAAAGTCCCTGAAAGCAATAGAGGACTTTGGAGACCAAATCCCTTGTGGATCTTAGTTGTTTCTTACCTGAAAAATATGGAACGACTATGGCAACATCAGCGGGATGTTGTACAATCACTGGTTCATAAGTGACTGTTGTCTGATAAGAGAAACTCCCATATAAGTCCCACACTAATAGTACTCTGAGTCGAGTTGAGTTGATTGATGAGGTTTGATTGGTATTGATGGGTCATTTGTCTACTTTTCATTCTTGCTTTAGATAGACATTTGACATTCTAATTGAGTACCTTCTGATTTATTTCTATATTATTCTACATGTATCTATTTCATTCAGTCATTTTACACACTCATACATTTCACGTACCGGCGTCTCCTTTGGACTGCATCGTTTTATAATGCAGAGGTAGGTATTAGAGATCGTCAACAGACGTATCATTGAGGATCTGTGCATCCACTTGAGTTGGAAAGCCTTCTTTACTTCGGAGGATCATTGCTTTATTTTCATTTAGCTTATTAGAGTTAGATTTGAGTTAGCTTTACTTTTGACTTGAGGTAGCCATGGGTCTGTCATTGGCACCATTTGACAGTGATTAAGGCTTCATAGACTAGAGTTGAGTCACTGATGTTGAGATTCTATTGAGCTAGTTTCTTCCATATTAGCCTATTTATTTGATATGTAATTTTGAGACTTAGAATGTCATTTATCTTCTTTAGACTTTCACTGATTGATAGAGTTTATTGAATGAATGGATGTGATGAGGCCAAGTGGTTCGCTTGAGGACTAGCAATAGTCTCTGAGTGTCGGAAACGCTAGGGTACCCTCCCGGGGCGTGACGATTCTGATTTGGGCTTCGTAAATGAAACTAATCCATAAATGAAGCCTTACATACCTCAGATGAGAACCTTTAAAATTGGCGTAGAAGAACCTTGACATCCTTAGCAAAGCTTGAAACCCGAGATTTAATGGAGCCTTTATTCTAGAGAGAGAATTATAAAAATGAATAAATTAGAATGAGTTAGGAATAGAATTTATAGGGTTGGGGTTGGTTAAGTTGGTTAAGAGGGCCAAAACGACGTAGTTTAAAGATTAAAATGAATTGGAAATGTTAAAAACACCCTTCATTAAAAATTATCGGAGCCAACCACGAGACCTTATTTACGGACCATGATTCCGTCTATGGCTCGTGACTTGGCTCATGAAATATGTTTCACCAAAAGTTGAGTCACTGGAATTTTCATCTTTCAAACCACGAACATGCAGGATGACCCGTCATTGCTTTTACGGGCCTTAAGTCATTTGGTAGAGTGGTTCTAGACTAGAAAAATTTTAATCCTTCAGGATTCCTTTCCATGACACCTTTGACAGTCCATGGTTCTATCTACGGACCATCCTCTTAATTGTCGAACCACTTCTAGAAATTTCCAAAACTCTATCTTTCTAGACTCAAGTCCACGAACTCACCTATGTCCGGTGGATCCTTCCATGAGTCGTAGTCTAGTTCATAGGATCAAATCAGTTCTAAAATTCTGAATTTTTAGTTTTCAAGTCCATGAACATGTAGGGTATTACACAGACAAAAACTCAAATTTCCTTTTTGAAGTCTCCACTATCGCACATAATCATAGTACCAAACAAAATCTAGCTCCATGTCATCAATTCATTACTCAATAACCTTTAAACCACTCTTCACTTAGTCATACGCAATCTCATATCTGATTATATGAAATATAACAGACAGTCACAATGTAATAAGATAGGTAATATATCATTACATTATAATTATAGCCACACAGATGACACCAATATAATACAAAAATTAGTAACACATCGAGTTTCAATTCTTTTATATAAATTATTATGCAATATGGGCATGAATGATTATAGTTATACCAATTTCTTTGTCATTATATATGCAATCATATTCATTCACATATAACAGTTAACAATGGTCCACTCAGAACCCACACTCAAAATTTGGCGTGTTGGCATGACACTCAACTAATAGTTAGTATGTTGGAGCATGACACTTGATTCAATATGTGTCAAAATGTGATACCCATTTTAATATGTGTCAAAACATGACACCTGATTTAATATATGTTGGAACGTGACACCCGATACACTTGCACAATCAAGTAACAAGTTCATATCAATAATGGTCCTCTCATGGAATCCACACCCAAACTGTTAGCGTATCAGAGCGCCAATTGATCTAATAATTAGCATGCCGAAGTGATAGTCGATCCAATAGTTAGCGTGTTGAAACTTGACACTCGTTCCAACATATGACAGAACGTGCTAGATCCAATATGTGTCAGCACTTAACACTCGATCTAATGACCACAATGAATGTTTTACATACTTTTACAATCAATTAACAGGTTCACTATATGCAATTCATCACAATTAGCTATTTCTTTAGGTTTATTTTGTCATTCTTAATTCATATACATGCGGGAGATACTAACATGCGCGCGCGCGCGCACACACACATATATATATCATAGACAAAACATAAACCATCACCTACATTGAAACCACTCCACTTAAAGCTACAAGTAAATCAATAAGTTTATTGTATGATATTATCAACATGTAGATATTCACCCTTTTTATTTCATGAGTAGTGCATTACTCAAGCATTTCACATGGAGCAATCAACATGAACACAATCACACACCATATATATATATATATATATATATATATATATATATATAGAGAGAGAGAGAGAGAGAGAGAGACACAGAGGACCCCTTTATTATTACAAGTCTCAAGATTTCACTATAACCCAACAATTTCTTTACACATAAACTTACAAGGACCAATAACCATCTCAATAAGAAGTAATAAGATAAACAATCAAGGACTAGACTATTACCACCAGTCAGTGACCAATCACATCCCGCATAATATATTTCTATCCTAATAGCAATAACCACAGACTTAGCATTCCAGACTCCGTTTCCGAAGGCAGAAACACGATCTCTTGTCAATCTACATTATATTATGTGATACGAATATGTTTATGACTAATCAAGAAAGAAAAACCTGACCTTCGTGAGCGTCAAGCAAATGCAGAAGGATGATAGCATAATTTCTTACTTTCGAATGGAAAAACCTTGGAGGCAGACTTGAAATCCGTTGGTTGTAGCCTTCCTTGTGCAAGAATCCCTTTTTCTCCCTTCTTCCCAAGCCTAGAACAACCTTTTTTGGGTTTCTAGGATAACTATCATCTGTTTTATATCCAAGGGAAAAGGAGAATAAAAGCATCCGTGCCTTTTTTTAACTTTGTCCCAATGATCCCCACCATGGTGGCGTCGCTGTTGCGGGATTATTCCAACATCGATGGGGTGATGTTGGTCTAGATCAACTTGGATCATAAAATTTTCTACCCCACCTAAATACCGATGGTTCGGATCGTTACATTTCTAATAATAATAAACTATTATTTTCCAAAAGATGAAAAAGTAATTTTATTTTCTTTAGAGTTGTCAATACGGGCCAGCCACCCCATCCGAGCTAGCCCTTACAGGCTTTGGAATTTGGTAGGTGAGGCCAGGCTGACCCTTTTTTTATAGGCTAGAAAATAGCTAGCCCAGCCCATTTGTACATGAGTCGCGAGCTTTGTCAAGTCCCCACATTTTTATTCTTATATTTTTTTTTTTATAAATTTTTAAACTAAATTATAATTTGAAACTATTAAAATAAATAGCAACAAGACAATATTACATAATATTAGTGTTACTATTACTCCCTCCGTCTATCTTTGCTTGTCCACTATACTATTTTGAGATGTCCAATAATACTTGTCCACTTTATGAAATCAAAAGATAATTTCAAACTTAATTTTTACTTCACCTTTATCATTAATTATAGTAGTTATTTTCTTGTTACATTTTCTAACACATTGTAATTGTGAGTATATTCAAAAGGTGATATAGTAAAATTATCTATATTATTTAGTACTTCCTCTATCCAATTTTACTTGGTCTCTATTGACTTGGAACAAGGATTAAGAAGTAGTAAATGATGGGATAATTTTACCAAATTATCCTTTGAATATAATAAATATGATGCCTTTAAAAATGTAATAGGGAAATGACTATAATTAATGATAAGGATAAATTAGGAACTAAGTGTAAAATTGTCTCTTAATTTCATACAGTGAACAAGTATTATTGGACATCCCAAAATCGTATAGGGGCCAAGTAAAGTTGGATGAAGGGAGTATTTCTTAACCCTATGCCAAATCAAGGGACAAGTAAAGATGGACAGAGGGAGTACATATTATAAAACATAATTTGTATTTAAGTTTTAATATTTAAAATTTTTAAATGGACTTTGAGTTTGAACTCTTATTATTTTTAATACTCTATTTTATTTTTATTAATTCAGCCCACGAGCCGGCCCAACCCATATTGCAAAAGCCTCACAAATCAGCAGGCTTATTCAAGGGGCTAAAAAGCCCATTTTTTAAGTCCAAAAATCATAACTCAATCCTGTTAAATCAGGAATTAGGCCAGACCTGTCCAACGAGCCTAGCCCATTGTGTTTTTATTTACTCAATCCATTTTTATGACACGTGGATTTATTTTTATTTTTATATTTTTTGCCACATTGTGTTTGGAATCTTGAACTTTTTAGTTTGTGTCCAAACAAGAGAAATGGTCTTACTCCAAAGGCACATGTCATGTACAAGCATATGGACAATTTAAAATCTTCTGTGGAGGGTCCCACCCTCACATGTCAAATTAACCTTTTGCAAATATTATTATTAAAGTTTGTTTTAGAGGACATTCATATTTGAAATATTGATTGTAATATACTAGTAGTTTAAATGTAAATTTTTTATAGAAAAAAATAATTTTATTTTTTATTCTTTAATTACATAAATATGTAAATTTATTTTAGACTATATATATTTACAAGTCTTTGTTTAATTTATTTTTAAATTTTTTATTTAATTCAAAGGTGACTCATTTTTTAAAAGATTAGCTCAATCAATCACAAAAAATGACCGTAAACATCATTAACATGGACCCACAACTCATATTGATTTAGGTTTGTCACCAAATTTAATCTATATGTTTTAATTGAATATCTTTAATATGTTATAAAATAGTTCTATTTGATACTTTTGAATCAAAAAAAAATTAAAAAAACAAATCACACTTATTTTCAAATATTTATTAAATAATTAAATTAACTATCTAAAATATATTTAATTAGCACACGTCTAATTTTTCTCTTTTAGGATCTGAATACAAAACATTTTAAATCATTTTTATTAACCATTTGTCAGGGTTTGCCTGAACTTTTTATCTTATTTAAATTTCACAATAATAGGTTTTTACTTTTTAAAAAAAAAGGAAAATAAAAATCCTTTATATTTGGCTAATTTTTTTTAATTATTTTTTTGGAGAAATTTTTTTTGGACAAATTTCTTTTGGAGGGATCTTCTACATAGTTTTTTTATTAGTTATATATATTATAAGTCAATTAATCAAATTGTATTAAAATATTATACTTTCTTTTAATATAATTTTTTTTATTGTTTTATCATTGTTTAAATTTAAAAATTATTAATTTTGATGACATCATATTATTTCGATCCACAGCTACTAATAATTATTTTACCCTACCTATTAAAAACAAGTAGACAATAAATTCGACATCGACATCGACATTTGTCTTTTGAATTTATTTTTTATACACGAATATATTTGTACATGTTTCAAAATTTAATTATTGATACTGCAATATTACCGTTAGCAAAATTATTTTATTATATATAATATGTAGGGCTAAATGTCAGCACAGAAAGAAAATGCAGGAATTAAATAAAAACTAAAATCCAATTATTAAAGTAAATGTGAATTAATTAAATGAGAAAAAAAAAGAGGAGGATAAGTTTTATTTACTAATTTGAGTTAATGCTTAAAATCCCCCTGAACTTATACATTTTATTAAATCCAGACCTACGTTATGAGAAGTCTTAATTAACCCCTCAAACATGGATTTAGAACTATTTACCCCCTAAACTATAATCAATCTTAATTACCCTTTCAAACGTGTGATTTATAGCCACACAAATATTTATGACTTATTTTATATCACTTTTTTTAAAATTTTGTGTAAAGTCGAAGTGTATCATATAAATAGAAACAAAGATTATATCATTTTACTTTATTAGGTGTCTATGTGAAATACCCATAAAAGGTGAAGACAAATAATATAGTAAAACGATATAATCTTCGTTTCTATATATATATCTATGATGTAGTTTGACGTGATACATAATTTAAGAAGGATTTGTCTAAAATAATTCATAAATATTTTTTAAAAATTTTACTCCTTTGGGATTAACTAAAAAAGAAAGTGAGCTATTTTGTGTCATGTGGTATTAATGGTGGGGGGGGGGGGTGATTATTTTGAAAAATCTATGTTTAACAGGTTAATTAGGACTTTTCATAATTTAGGTGTGCATTTAATAATGTATGTCACATTTGGGGAAGATTTTAAGTATTACCTCTTATATTTTTTATTTAGTGTCTAGTATTTATATTGGAGGTCAATTAATCTAAATTCATATGGTATAGGATGTCATTCGAGAAAAACGTTCTCTATTAAGAATTTTATCATACTGAAAATTTATATCTACTACATTACATTCTTTGACAAATAAACAAGTTATTAATGGGTATCACTTGGATACAGTTGGTAGAAGTGTGACTCACTTTATGTGAACTACATTTTTCATTTAGGAAATAGTCACATTACTTTGAACTTAGCCACTTTGACCTAAAATAGTACTTATTTGGATGCTTCCTCTTTTCTTATTTTTGGTCCATACTTATTTAAATATTTTGCATTATTCGAGTTGAAGTTTTTTAGAAATATCAGGGCTTTTAGGGATAAGGCAAATAAGACTATGATTTGCCTCCAGAGGAATGGAAGCATTCTCAAAGACTTTTTTGCAGAAATATATAATGTGGTTCCCAACAACGTCCCAAAATCTTTGGTAGAAGAGTGGGTGGATGCCATTCGGTCCCGGAGCCTTAAGAATTTTGAAGGACTTGATCTCCGCGAGTACCTCCAAGTCCCTCAGACTAGCTTCAAAGTTTCGGAGATGTTGTCAGGGAAGGGTGGAGCTAGGGATGGTATTGAGCCTAGGGGATCTGCTATACTCTGTGGTGTAAAGGTTCATGAAGAAAGAGATGGTGTGTTGATGAATGTCTTCCGGCGTTTCAAAAGAATTGCCAGTGTCATCCTCCAGCACGGTGATGGTGTTCCTTCTCCTTCAAGTGAGAGTAGTAGTGTGAAAGAACTTAGTGTTAGCATCACCTTCGCAAATCCAAGTCACCCTGGATTTTGTATGCCAAAAGATTTTTTCAGCATGAAGGAGCTCGTCATACTTGGCAATGAGTTCTTTTCCCAAGTTCTGAAGGAAGTGACTATGGGGTAATTATTGGACTTTTGGATACCATCAATACGGGCAAGGATTTGCCGCATAACTTTGAAGATGTTAAACACCTCCTTATTCCAGTTACCCGCCTCAGTTTGGAAGGAGTTTATGGAGGTCAGGAGATCCTGGCCGGGGTGAACACCTGGCCGACTAAGTCTCTAAAGGAAGGGTGGTTGCACTACATTGGCTCCATCCGAAACAGTTTAGGAATTCTGGGACTAGTCCTAGCATTTAGCTCAAGTAACATAGGGCAGTGATCCGACTTAGTATGGAAAAGATGTGTTACAAGACAATTGGGGTATCTATTTATCCAATGGATATTGGCCATGTACTTGTCAAGCCTTTCAAAAACCAGTTGAGATGGTAGACTATCTCTTTTGTTGGTCCAAGTAAATTTTTGGCCTCTAAAGCCCAAATCTACAAGCCCACAATTCTATAAACAATTCCAAAACAACTTAACCCTAGTACGATTAATAGGAGCGCCACCCAGTTTCTCATTTGCATACAACATGTCATTGAAATCACCAACAACTAACCATTCAGCATTACAAGATCTTGACCAGTCAGTTAGATTTTGCCAAAGCGTGGTACGTTTTTGGAGATCGGGGCTTGCATATACAACAATAAAGAACCAAGAGAAATTAAATGCACTAACCTTGATTTTGACATGGCTTTAGCTGGGGATTGCACAAATGCATCAAATTCTAGGGCATTAGTAATGTTCTTGTGATCCGTCATTTTGGATTCCTTGCGACGTTACTGAGATGCTATCTAATCTGACTAGATCATCTTTCCAAATTACCACAATTCCACCTGACATGCCTTCAGCTGGGGATTGCACAAATGCATCAAATTTCAGGGCATCAATAATGTTCTTGTGATCCACCATTTTAGTTTCCAAACGAATAAGGAGCGCCGATTTGTGGGATTTTACCAAAGCCTCACAGCGCCTCCGAAAGATGGCACTATTGGCTCTCCGTGCATTCCATACTATGAAGTTCAACATGGTTGGATTCTGCGAGTTCCCCCTAACCTCTTTGGCCTTTTCCGTCGGATGTGGATTCAATGGGTTTATCACCACCATCGCCGGCCTCTGTCCTTGCTTGTTTCGTAAGCTCATGGTGCATGTTGTCAGTGAACTTAGACATTGTACCATTATCACTGCCGATGTCACACCCTCGAACTCCTGATGTATCATCTTTTCCAAGATGCATGCTTTGGGGAATAGACCCTCTGTGCTTACTAGAATTTCCTCCATTTTTTTGCTATTTCTTCGAAGTAACTCCAAAGTTGACAACTCTTGGGGGTTTGGTTGTGCGTTTCCCGTGGCTTCTTCCATGTATAGTGGGTGGCTATTCGTCTGAGGAACGAATGTCAGATTCTGTGTGCCTGGCAAGTACTGGGTGAATGGGAAAAAAGGTAGTAAGAGAAAAGTTTGGCTCATCAAAGCGTCTGACTCCATTGAATTGCTCAGATTTCCATTCCCCATCAGACCGTTCCTTCAAAGTATTTCTGTCTATACATTCATCTCTAAGTTCACTAGTGCGTAGTCCATACTCTCCTTTATGATCTGCACAATGTATGCCGGATCCTGAACAAAAATGTTCATCGGTTATTCCCCCATCTTGATTTGGAACATAAGTTGTCGGTCGCGGAGGCCGATTTCCAACCACGACAAAGGCTGATGATTCGGCGGGAGGGGGAATGTGATGAAGGATAGCAAGGTTGGATGCGGTGGCATTAGTGGGGTTTGCTCCTCTGCCGTTTTAAGTGGAGATAGAAGTGTGGCTTTTGCTCCTATCTTGCATATGTATATATTCCCCTTCATTTTGGCTAAGGGAAGTATTGAATTCCTATGATAAGACCTCAATAGTCATGTCAACTACACCAAGCAATGATTATTTTTCTCAATGTGGAGATCATATTGAGTCGGAGAAGAAGGGGAAATAAACTTAGATATTACCTCGCTATTGGAGTTGGTGGCATTAATTCTTATGGGACCGCATAAATGTTGAGAGTTGAACTTTAACTCTTTGTCTTTAATTCCGGATCCCTTTTGGATATTGTTTTGAATTTCTGCTGACTTTGGACAGGTAATGCTTTTAATAGCTTTAAATGCCATTAATGGTTGGTTGGTGGGGTGGTTGCCTCGTGCTTGGTGTGGGCATGTGCCACGCGTGCTGGGCCTTGCCAGTGAGTTAATTGGATGGGCAGGAGATGCCTTCTCAACAAGGAATGGCTCCTCTTGGGCCAACATGGGATGGGCCCAATCCTTTAGGCTAGTATCTTTATTGATATTTACTTGTGGCCCTTTTTGTGTTGGGGATTTTTGCAGAGTCATATAGGTCGTTGCTTGGGCCTTATGTGCAATTGGCCCACACTGTTTGGGGAATGAGATAACTTCTCATTCCTCCTCCTTCTCTTGCCGAGGTTCAGCAAGAATCTCCTTTGGTTTTCCATGGTTGGCTTTTGTGGGTTGGTTTCCCACTATTTTTTTCATAGGAATTAGGGTGCAGGTACCCTTGGTGTGTCCTACCTTGCCACAAGTGGTGCATAGGATACCTTCGCCTTCATATATCACCTTTTGACGATGTTCACCAGTGGTGATCTCACAACTTGACTACAATCTTAGGAACTTTAGGCCTATTGGCTTGTGCAACACCACCAACAAGCTGATTACTAAGATCATTGGTAATAGGCTTAAACCCGTCCTTCCCCTCATCATTGGTAATAGCCAGGCTAGCTTCGTTCCTCGAAGGAGAGCCTCGGATCATGCCATTGTGGTCCAAGAGGTTATGACTCATTTCAAGAAAATGAGGGGCAAGATGGGGAATATGGCTCTCAAAATTAATCTGGAGAAAGCTTTTGATAGGTTAGAATGGTCCCCATATTAAGGATACCTGGCCTACTTTGGTTTTCCCGACAATCTTTCCAAACTCATTATGTCCTGCATCACCACTCCTACTATAAAGGTTCTCATTAATGGCATAAAACGGAACCTTTCCATCCTACTAGGGGCATTATACAAGGATTTTCTAGGTCTCCGTACATCTTTATTCTCTGCATGGAGAGATTGTCCAGGTCTATTCTGTGCTCTATAGAGCAAAAACTATGGGACCCAATAAAGATTTGTAGAAATGGTCCTAAGCTGTCCCATCTATTCTTTGATGACGACCTCACTTTTTTTACCAGGGCCAACCCCAAAAATTGCAATGTCATTGCTTCCATTTTTCACCATTTTAGAGAAGTATCGGGACAAAAGGTCAACCTCGCAAAGTCCAGAATTATATTCTCTAAAAATTATCAGGGGCATGTCAGGCACCAATGTATGGTGGCTCTAAATATCGAGGAGAAGGAATCTTTTGGGAACTACCTGGGCTTCCCTATTTTCCACAATCGACCCAGAAATAATGACTTCTAATATATCATTGATAATATATAGAGAAGACTTGGGGGTTGGAAACATAGTATGCTTAATATGGTAGGAAGACTAGTACTAGCGAAAGCTACCCTTTCTAGCATTCCCTCCCATGTGATGGGTTATATTAAGATTCCCGAGAAAGTCACCAAAAACATCGACAAGCTTACTTGAATTTCCTCTAGGGCTCCATGGATGTGTTACCAAGCCAAAACACCTGGATGGCCTGGGGCTGCAGAAGGCCACAGTTAGAAATAAAGCCATCATTAGTGGTTTGGCTTGGAGGCTTACTCAGCCCTCTGATAACCTTTGGAATACTCTTCTCACAAGGAAATATAAGAGCCTGCACATGGAGACTTCGAGTAGGCGAGTTGTCTCACGCACTTGGAAAATAGTTCAGAAGGGTGGAAGGACATCACAGGAGCTTTACGGTGGGTCGTCCATAATGGGTCCCAAGTTAACTTCCTTCTGGATCAATGGATCCCATACCACCCTCCCATTCGAAGCTGCATTGAGGGCCCTCTCACAAGGGAAGACGTGACCCGTTCCATTGCAGAAATTAGTAGGAATGGGGCCTGAGATTTGAGATTGGGATAAGCACTCTATATCCCTGTAAGCAGAACTGAGGCAAATTGCAGAGGACATTATCATCAAGGACCATGTATAAACCAAAGAAAAACGTGTTTGGGGGCTAACTGGTAAAGGAAATTTTACTACCGCCTCGGCCTATAGATATATTGTAGGCAACTTGGAGGGTATCAATATTCAGACAATTGACAGGGAGAGGGAAGACCTTGTCAAAACAGTCTGGTTGGCTGAGATTCTTAACAAGTTGAAGATCTTCCTCTAGCCCCTCATTCATAAAAAGATGAATTGCAACCACAGACTTGTCGGCATTGGCATGACTGTTTCTCCATTGTGTGGTATATGTGGTTATTCCACCGAGGACATAAATCACATCCTTTTCCATTACACCATTGCAACCGCATCTTGGGACAAAGTGTATAGCATCAGACCCATCTTAAGCCCCCAAGATAGAACGGACTGCAATGTAGACAATTGGACGGTGTACTGGCAAAGGGCAAAAGGTGAAATCGTACAGACCAACGTTAGATGGGGAACTTTCTACCCGTTTTGCCTTTGGCACTTATGGTGTACTAGAAATTCCAATATGTTCGAGGAGATGATAGGAAGAGCAGCAGAATTTATTGCTTTGGTAGGTAAGAACGGGGTCCCGCATGCTATAAATGCTAAGTGAATCTTTGTGAAATGGGCCAAACCGAAGCAACGATACATAAAACTTAACATTGATGGGGCAGTGCATGGGATCGCGGGTGTAGGAGGATTTGTGAGAACTTTTAGAGATGAAAATGGCAATTGGGTCATGAGTTACCTTGGATCCCTGGCACTGACCAATCCATTGGAAGCAAACTTAAGAGCAATACAAAACGGGCTCCAATTAGCAATCTGACATGAATTTACTAAGTTCCAGATTGAGACAGACTCGATAGAGGCCTTGGAAAGCATCACAACAGGTAACTTTATTTATGATAATTTGATTTTTGACTGCAGGTATATGTTGGACAGGCTGGAGAGTTGGGAGCTGCAGCACATATACCAAGAGCAGAATCGACTAGCTGACGCGCTAGTCAAAAAGAAGGGCGACAACAGAGGCTAAGGGAAAATATAAAAGTTTTTGTCATTCCTCCTGTATTCATACAGACTCTGTTAACTGCAGATAATTCAGGAACTAGTTATTATAGGAGAAAAACTTTATCTAATAGCTCCTATGCTGGCCGGGGATGTAGCCTCTAATTATTATTACTCTACTGTAAACTATTTTGTCGAGGGGCATAGGCAGATACCCATCAGGGACATAGGCAGATACCCATCAGGGATCAGACCTTACACCCCCCTTAACTACCTAGCCATGCTACACATATCTTTATATATATAAAATACAATCTTGCTGATAAAATAAAGAGTAATAATTTTGTCGTCATGAAATAAACGTAAAATTTATGTATAATATATTATTTTTCAGATTCGATCAATGGAATATAAATAAATTTAATATTTTGAAAAATTTATTTGCAAATGTGAATAGTTAATAATAAGGATAATTTAGAAACTAAGTGCTAAATTAACTTTTTCCCAATTGAATAGATAATGGACATTTATTTTTGATATAGTGAACAAGTAAAAATAAACAGAGGAGGGAGTAGTGTATACAAATATTTTTTTTTGCTCTAGAATGATAATTTTCGGCTCTCGCATTATCTTTTTAAAAAATTATTTATCATTCGAGTTTTTCCTACGTTATAATTTAAAGATACTTTGAAAATGAAGTAAAGTCACAAGAACCCTTTCGCACAAAGTAGGAAGAAAACCTTATGTGATACCCCATAACTCTATCCTCACATGTACCTATCTTTCAAGCCTCACTCTTATATGTGGAAAGTGTATTAGGGTCATAAGAGACCTCTAGTACTTAGTCGAGTTCAAAACTTTTCTATAAATTGAATTTCTAGTCTTAGATTATGCAAAGCCAACTTTAAATGATCATAACTCTTAGCATACAAAGAATCAGATGTCTCATGGCCTACCAAATGAAATCCCTTTGAATTAGCTTTCCAACGTAACTCGTTTCACCTCATTTAGAGTTAGCAGTCAAAAGTTATGATCGTTTATTGGAGACTATCAGATGCAAAGTTGTTCTACGAAACTCTTTTATGGGCCGTAGAATGAAGTACGACCCATCTGCTAAATCATGGGAAAAAGTTTTGAAGCTTCAATTTTTGGTCCCAAATTCTAAGGACCAATCTACGGGTCATAGAACCTTCTATAAGTTGTAGATTGGGCCCGTGAAAGTGATCCAAAGACCTCGAGAATTGTCCAAAAAGTTTATGGAAGGGTCCTTACGGGCCGTGGAAACTTCTATGCGCCGTAGCTGGTCTAGTAGACGACCCGATTAACGATTTTAAAAAGGAGTATTTTCTCACCTTTTAAGCCTAAACTTGTCAGTTCGCACCTAATTAAACCCCTAAAACGTGATTTTTCATATCATTAACGTTCAAACACTCTCCAAAACTCATAACGTAGTTTTAAAGGGGCAAAAGCTAGGCTTTCAAGAACCTTCTTCAATTTCTTCAAGAAACTAATTCCTCAGGTATGTAAGGCCTACAAAAATCTTCCCATATTATTTTACCATCAGACAAATACTAGTTTCTCCAAGTATCAAGTTTATTAGTGGACAACTAAATTTTTGTGATTGTTCTTGTTTATGCTATTCTTGAAGAAAATCATGAGATTTACCAAATTTTTTTACTAAATTGAGGTTTCAAGTTGAGATACTACTTTAGTTGCTAAACTAGTTAAATCCTAAAGTTACTATGAAAATCTATGAATTTTCAATTCTTGCTTCAAACATAAGAAAAACATTAGCATAAGTATTTCATGAACAATGAAGCATGAAACCTATGTTTTTAGATAGTTGAGAAAAATTTAAAAAAAGCTAAAATTGGACTAAGTCCCAAAAGAATAACAAGGCATTTTGAGAATTCTTACTCTTAAAGTTATGAGCAATTGGGCACCGCTATGAGCGAGAGTAACAATAACTTGAACTCATAACCTACGTAGACGATGTAGGATAGGATTGTACCAAAAGTATAACTCCTCAGTGGTCCAATTTTGGGATGAATCCACTCCTCCAGTTTTCGTCCTTTACCCTAGCAAAGTATGGGATACCCTGACAAAGACATTGTATCATCACGAAACTCATAGTGATGGTCGGTTAGAGAAACTCCCAAAGCTAAAGTAATCTAGTTGTTACATATAAAGTTTCAGCATGTGTTTTTACTTTCAACATGCACTTAATTTATTACTTACGATATCCTAGTTTGAGATATGTTTTAGTTATTTTGAGTATAGTGTCTTATCCTAAGCTCTTGATTTTGACTATTTTACATACCTAATGCTATTTTACATACATAACATTCCATTTGTTGACGTCCTTTGGACCTACATCATCTTATGATGCAGTCGCAGGTGACACAGTTCCTCAGTAGACGCTCCATTGAGGACCAACTATTCATTCAACTATTGGTGAGGTCTCTTACCAGTCAGAGGCTTTGGAGTCTTTATCTATGTTCTTAGCATTTCCTTTCAGTTAAGATTACCATAGGCCTATCACGGTAGTTATTTCAGATTATTCTAATTAAAGGTTCCATAGACTATATGACAGGAGTTTCAATTCTAATTTTCAGTCGTTGTTGGTATATTTCCTTTGTGTAGTTGTTCAAACTATTGCTTTCTCTCAGCACATTATATATCTAAGTCTATTATTTATTATTTAAGTCTTCTGCAAAGTAAAATAGTCAGGACAAGTAGTTCGCTTGGGACCAGAAATGGTTCTGGGTGCTGGCTATACCCAGAGTGTGAACTCGGGGCGTGACACCTTAAGGACACATGGAAGAATAATTTCATGCTTTAGGTTAGCCTTACATGCCTGAAAAATTGAATTATAATTGAAATTTGAAAAATACTAGCTTTCTTGGAGAAAATCTTGAATCTTGGAACCTTGATACTTGTTCTTGAGAAAAGAAATTCTCTTATATAGTTTTATTTGTGGAAGAACTTGGAAAGACATTGGCTGAAGACATACTTCTTAATAATTGAATTTTTTACTTAAATACTTTAGAGTTCTTGATGAAGAACCCTAATTCTTGAAGAAAAAGAATTAAGAAATCCTTTCTTGAATTTTTTGAACGCATTTTCTTGAATCCCTACATTATGATTTAAGATTTTTTGTAGAAATTCATGAATAGATAAAGAAATTTGGGTTGGAAAACTTGAAATTTATGGAAATAACTTACCTTGATGATGATCTTGAAAGATAACCCCTTGATTAGTTTCTTG
The DNA here is from genome assembly GCA_011800125.2 of Solanum clarkiae. NCBI lineage: Eukaryota > Viridiplantae > Streptophyta > Magnoliopsida > Solanales > Solanaceae > Solanum > Solanum clarkiae. Next base: position 4,194,375 of record JAABOM020000101.1, read on the forward strand.
ATGATTCTTGCGCCTTCAAGTTTAGGAGTGAAGGAGGGGGTTTTACTTATGAAAAACTAATGTTCTATAAATTTGGGACATAAAAATAATCGTTTAAAATTTATAGGACAAAAGTTCCCTAAAAAAGTAATAAAGGGACATCGTTGAACTTAAGCAGAAGATTCTGTGTCCACTCTGCATCATGGAGCTATCACAGACTTCAGTCAGCTCTGCATGTCTCAGTAAAATGATCATTACTCCAAAATCGGATTGACGCAATCTTTGTGGTATTAGAAAGAAGACTCGAAGTCCTTTAATTTGATAGGTTGTAGGACACCTCACTCTATATATTCTAAGAGATATGGTCATTTAGAGTTGACCATTTTATGAATTCATACGAAAACTTAGTCGATAGAAATTCTTTGGACTAGGTTTGGTGTAAGAGATCCCTTACGACCCTAAATCACGTCTAATACACTTCAAATACTTAAGAATTAATCCTAACGTATATATACAATTTGAACTCATTGGATCGCGTAATTTCTTTAATAAATCTTACATCAAAACTCAATCGTTAAGGAATCTTTTAACCCAACTTTATGCTAAAGTGTTCTTGTACCTGACTTCACCTTCAAATCTAGTTTTTTCATAACAGAGTTTCAAGAAAAAAAATCAAAAATTTTAAAAAAGGATTTCTTAATTCTTCTTCAAGAATTAATGTTTTTCATCAAGAACTCTAAAGCTTTTAAGTCAAAATTTTAAGAATCAAAGAGAAGCCCTTCAACCAATGTCTTTCCAAGTTTTTCTACAAATAAAAACTATATAAGAGAACTTCTTTTTTCTCAAGAACAAATATTAACGTTCCAAGATTAGAGATTTTCTCCAAGAAAGCTAGTGTTCTTCAAATTTCGATTGTAATATTGACTTTCCAAGCATGTAACGCTAATCTAAAGTATATTGTTCTTTCATATGCCCCAAAGATTTGTGATAGGTAGATTATGAAGGAATTGAATCTCTATGAAGATTTTCTTGAGAATTTTCTTGAATAATATATATTCTATTTAATATTTCATAATAAATGTTTATGAACTTGTTTCTTAACAAATGATTTGAACTCCTATTTTGAGTATAAACTCTACATATTATTTGATTAAAATTTGCATGAATGAACTTAGTGGCTGAGTTTAGAGCCTTGACATGATTAATATTCATTGTGATTGTGATGTGAGCATGATAATATTGTTGATAGAACTGGATAGTCCTATGAGTCCTCATAAATTGAACTCAAATGATTGGTCTAAATTAATAGTTCTCTTAAATGACTATCTAAACAACCCTTGAAAGATGTGTTGAGGATGGATTGGATGGTTGATAGGCTGAAAGGTTTGACTGTGAAAGAACTGATGAACTGATAAGAGTCCATATGAGACTTATTGATTGGTTAGATTGTGATTGATTGTTTTATGAGCATTGAGTCTTGAAAGGAGCATCGATCGTCAAATAGATTAAGAGTGAGTAACCCTCAAGCTCAATAACTACGAATCAAATGTAGGAGTAGATTATATTGTTAAGTCGGTTGCTTTCCTGTTTTTATTATCCTGAAAAAATAGGACTTAATTAATTAATGGATCTTGATTGTGAGTCGTTCTTTACCTTGACAAAATATTGAATGGTTATGGCAACATCAAAGAGATTGTTATACGATCACTGGCTCATAAGTTATTGTTGTCAGATAAGAGAAACTCTCATGTTGGTCTTGATAATACTCTGATTAGATTGGAATGTGTGCAATTGGGCTCTGTCTAAATCATATTTTTACTTTATACTTATGATATTTTGATTGAGTTTTTTATCTTTCTGAGTTGAGTCGAGTTGATGGTTGAGTTGAGTTGATTGTTGAGTTCCCCTGAGTTGAATATCATTGGTTATGTTCTTTTACTTCCCAGTTATTTTACATACTCGTACATTTCACGTATTGATGTCCATTTAGGTCTGCATCTTTTAATGATATGGAGATAAGTACTAGAGATCATCAACATGCGCTTCATTGATGATCTTATCTACATTCAACTTATTAGTGAATCCTTCCCTGCATTTGGAGGATATCATTTTAGAGTCTCTAAGTTAGTATTTTATTTTGATTTGAGGTAGTCATGAACACGTCATTGGCACCATCTAGATAGTAGTGGTAGAGGTTTTATAGACTAGATAGTGATTGATTGATGTTGAGAACCTTATATCTTGTCCTATTATAGTATTCTTGTGCTATAGATTTGTAGTTTGATTTGTTTTTCTATGACCTTTCTTCATTGAGTTAGATCGTTGATTGGATTTCCTATTTTATTGTCTTTTCATTTTAAATCTTTCGCTTATTTAAATAAATGAATGAATGTATGATCAAGCCAAGTGCTTCGCTTGGAAGTCAGTAATGATTTTCAAGTGCCAGTAATGTTAAAGGTATCCTGCCGAAACGTGACACGTATGTAAAAAAAAGAGATTTAACCAGAAACACTATAAAAGTCTCATTAAATTCTATAAAATGCAATACTAAAAATTGTATTTCACACTTAAAACAAAAAGAGAAATTGCACCTCAAAAAATGTATCATACTTACGAAATATATTAAAATTAGCTGAAACTACAAAATCTACCCCTCCAAGTATAATTTTTCACATGTCTAATTAAATCTACCAAATGTAGTTTGTGAAATAATTATCAAAAGGTCAAAAACAATGTTCAATTTTAACAAACTTGAAGGATTAATCTTGCCTAAAAATATGCCCTAGGGACTACTTTAAACCTATCCATGAACATAAGGAACCATTTTTGTTATTTTACCCAATGTTGACACTTCTTTCTTCAATCAAAAAAAGAAAATTACATTTTAAAAAATGTGACATTAGTTTTTTCTTTTATAAACCAGTATAATTTTAAATATGTACTCCCTTCAAATTATTTTACTTATCACATTTTCTGTTTAAACAATGTTTAATAACTTATATATTTTGACTATTGTATTCTTATTTATTTGATTATTTAAAATGGTATTCTCTCTTCAATACATATTATGTCCTTAATTTCTTTTAATAATTAAAAAAATTAATTTAAGCAATCACAAGATTAGAGTATATATACATATTTTTCGATTTTGTTCTTTTTATAACTAGTTAATATTTTCAAGAATAATTATTATTAAGAATAAAATAGAAAGATGTTATTCAATTGTCTTTTAATTTATCGAAATGATAATTATTTTTGTAATCATCCCATTTTATTACGGACTATGAGTAAAATGATCGGCAGTAATTTGAATTAAATTCTCCTTTTTATAGCACATTGTTTATTTATTTAACATTAATAAAGAAAATTAATGCTCTTTTTTCTTTGCTAAAAAAAATTGTAAAGCTTTCAACAATGAGAGACTAAATGCTAGTTACTAACTCCATAATTTCATTTCATTTCAAAATAAATATCGTTGTAACTTATTTTTATATTTATTTTAAAAAAAAGACATTATTTACTAAGTTATATCTACTTGTTAAATGTTTTTTTCAGAATTATGTACTAATAAAAAAAGTAGTTCCTGGATATAACTAAATACTCACTAATTATTATCTTAAATTTTTAAAGAGATAACTTATTTTTACCAAAATGACACTAATTTTGAGATTAAAGAAGTAGTTTATATCATTAATCAAACCTAAAGCAACATGGTACACAAATCATGATTATTTGACTCTCCAAAAGACATAACTAATTGTCTTTGGAAAAAAAAAAGTAAATTAAAGAGAGAAAACAGACAGATTAATGCAAATTCTAGAATTAAGGATATAAAAGAAATTAAAAGGGTATGTGTTTTACTAATTAAGTGATTTTTATTTAATGGGACTTGATTTTTTAAGTGAGGATTTTTCGGAATCAACCTCTTTATCACTGTAAGATAATAGTAAAATTTGCGTATATTTTACCCTCGTCAGACCCACTTATAAAATTGTTGTGTTTTACTGATTAAATTTTACAAGTGTGTATTGGTTCTTTTTGTGTATAGTCAAAGCACATGAATTAATAATGACTCTTCAATTAATAAATTAAAATCCAACTAGAGAAGAGGGTCCAATTCAATATTTACTTTTGTTAGTATGCCATTCCTACCATGTGTAAATCCTAGTTTGGAAAAATTATCTTGACCACCCCAAACAAAGGAGGTTATACTATTAAATTATCCTTGGGCCCCACATATGTTTGATTTAGAAGATTAATATGTGTGTGTAAAAAAGTTTAGCATTAAATATTATTGAATTGTGTAATAATAAAAATTAAAATGGCTACACAATTAACATAGGATAATCAAAGCAGCCAAACGTCTTAATTTAGATGTTAGATAATTATTGCACCTCAAGACACCACTTGTGTCTATGTTTTTTGTAGGCACCATTTCTTTTAATGTAAATTCTTCTTTTTATTAATCAAAATTCTTTTTTAGAAGCTTCAGCAAGCCTTAAAGTTTCTTGCCGCCTAAAACTCTGTCAAGAGAGCGTTGTTTTATATTTGATCCTATGTATCCTTTTCAAATCAATTGCTCGTTGCAATCGCTTCGATCTACCCTCTTAGTGAAAAAGATCTTTCTTGATCAATCCCTTTGCCCCTCACTCTTCAAGAATAAGGAAGATTCTTTTCAAGTTTGAATTTGTTCATTTGGAGTTTGAGTTCTTCTACTTCATATTTATTTAAGGGAAAAGACTCATAAATACCCTTGAACTATGGAAAAAGATTCATAAATACCCCTCTTCTATCTTTGGATCTAAAAATATCCCCAAGGTTTATTTAAAAACTCAAATATTTTAGGGGTATTTTTAGACCCAAATATTTTCCCTCTCTTTTTTGATATAAATTTGTACAAGTTTCTTCTAAAGAATAACTTTCTAGATGTAGATGATGACATCTATATAAATGAATCTTTTTATTTATATATAATGAAGTACCCCATGAATGGATATATTATCTCAAATTCTAATTGTGTCTTTTATTATATTTTTTTAAATTTTTACAACTAAAGAAGTTAATGTGACTTTCAATCCCCATTTCATTTATAGGGCTAACTCGTGATTTTTCATATGTCAAAATGCATGAATTAATCTCTAATATATTTGGTCATTCTGATCGATGAATCATTAAAAAGAATTGACAAAATCATTTGCATTCATAAGTTCCTTCATTTTCATCACTTCTTATTTATAGTAAATAGGTCCAAATTATACAATGGAACTTGGAATGAAATAGTTCTCAAGTCAATTGTTTTAGTCTTTATTAGCTTGAAACCTTTGACATTTGTTCTATTTCTTCAAGAAATTTTCTTTTTTATGCTATGAATGTGTTTTGATGCTTTATTACACTTTTTTTTATGAAATTGTTCCTAGATCATTGTTGACACCCAATTTTTACCTTCCACGGTGTCAAAATTAATCATCGAGTTTTTTTGTCTTTTCTTTCTTTAGGATCTTTATTCCGTAATTGAAGGATAAAGATTGAAATAATTGATTTCTAAGATTTGAAATTCA
>JAABOM020000101.1:4200011-4218768 GCA_011800125.2 Solanum clarkiae
TATATATTCTTTTTCATTCTCTCTCATCCTTTTATTTTCCAAAATCCTTTTTGTCTAAGGGGCCAAAAAATGAAATTATTTTGTTATTCATAGATCAGAAGGGGGGGGGGGGGGAGAATAGTTGAAAAAGACAACCAATTAGTTACTCGTGAAAGTTTCATTTATTAAATAACTAGAATTGAGAGAGGATATAGCACAGAGACGTAGAACACAACTTTATTTATTTGAATCAAGCTTTTGAGGGGATCATAAAGGCCTACTCAAACTATTACTCAACAAAAAATAAAATTTTTAATTTTAACTTAGCAAAATAGAGAAAAAAAAGTGAGATTTCGTCAATTGTGGATTACTTGATAAATATGGTAATTCGTGAAAGGAAGTATTTTATAGTTATATAGATTAATACACAAACCTTACAAGAGATAATTATTTTTTTAATAATAAAATACTTGCATAATAGGTGAACACTCATGTAATACCCTTTGTTGGTCTTGAGGGACAGAGTTTGGATTCAATATTTGCTCAACCTCTTCTCATTAATGGATTGCTGACGTACTTGTAGTATAGTTTATATTAGAAATTTCTGTCTCTCTATTCATTCATGCGATTTGTGAATTTTTCATAACTCCATGAATTTGTAAAAATGAAATGTTATCTCCACTCATACAAAAATTTGAAACTTTAAGGTGAAGCAGAGTTAGAAATGCATATCAATCAACATTAATTTCTTTTGGTGCAGCGAAAAAATCTTATTTATAACAACTGATTTTATGGTTGGTTAATTGACCATATTTTATTCATAATATAGCTTGAATTTGTATTAGTCTAAATATGACAAAATCATTCTATGTAGACTGAATATACATTTGATCTAATAAATATCTTATGTTAGAATTTAAGAATTCAAATCTCAAATTGTCTCTCTTTCTATCGCTCGCGTGCGCGTATATATATATATATATATTGGTTCATGTAAAATAATTAGTGTGTCTTTTTTTTTTTTTTAACAATTTGAACTTTTTAGATGATACAATTATAATTTAAAAAATATGATTTAAATATAAGTCAAGTCATTTTTTTGTCAATAAGAGTAAAATACATTGAAATTTTTTAACGTTAACTGTATGATTTAGACTAAACATGCTAATTTAACAACAACAATAATAACATATTTAGAGATCGTTTGGTAGAATGTATTAGCAAAAACAATGTATGCATTAATTAGGTGTATTAATAATGCACAAAAAAAATCTTGGTGATGGATGAGCTGACACGGTCTAGTGAGGAGGAGGTTCCATGGTGTATGCTATTTGTGGATGACATAGTACTGATTGATGAGACTCGGGCTAAAGTTAATAATAGATTGGAGGTTTGGAGACATACTCTGGAATCAAAAGGATTCAAACTAATTAGAACCAAAACATTTTACTAAGAGTGCAAATTCAGTATTGTGAAGGATGAAGTAGACAACGAAGTAAGGCCTGCTACTCAATCTATTCCCAAGAGACAAAACTTTAAATATCTTGGTCCATCAACATGGACGAAGTGGAGGTTTACCTCTGGAGTATTGAGTGATTAGAAAATACCACATAAACTTAAAGGTAAGTTTTACAAAATGGTGGTTAGATTGTCTTTGCTATATGAGGTGGAGTGTTGGCCAATCCAAACTCAATATACAAAAGATGTAGGTCGCGGAGATGAGGATGTTGAGATGGATGTGTGGACATTTCAGGAGTGATAAGTTTAGGAATGAGACTATTCAGGAGAAGTTAGGGGTGACCTCTATGGCATTAAAGATGAGAGAAGCGAGACTGCGATGGTTTGAACATGTGCAGAGAAGAAGTATCGATGCTCCTATTAGGAGATGCAAAAGGTTGGATTTAGGGGTTACAGGGAGAGTAAGAGGTAGGCCGAAGAAGTACTGGAGGGAGGTGATCAGACAAGATATCACGAAACTTCATCTCACCGAGGACATAACCTTAGGTAGAAAGGAGTGGAGGTCGCGTATTAGAGTAGAAGGCTAATAAGCCAGTAGAGGTAGATTGATGCCTGACCTTGTGATATAGTAGGATTAGTCATGTCTTTATATCATGTACTGTTATTATCCGTCTTATATTTGCTATTTTTATCATGTTTACATACTATCATTTGTTTTTCATTAGTAGTCACTTTCCTTTTTTTCTTCTTCTCTTTTTTTTCTTTTTCATATCTAGTATCTTCTTCTTATGGGGCTTGATTTTTGAGACGAGGGTTTTTCAACAACAACATCTCTATCTCTATGAGGCAGTGGTAAAGTCGGTATATATTTTACCCTTTCCAAATTCCACTTTTAAAATTTCACTAGATATTTTATTATGTTTACACCAGTGAGATCAGAGAGGATTGTCCAAATAAAGCATAACAAAATTCAGGTATATAAAATAAATACAAACATGCAATTTGCTGGCAATTAATTTTCTCTGCAATAAGTCCATTCAATTATTCTCAATTTATTTTCAAAGTGAGGAAATGTGATTGTGACAAAAGAGTCAATCTTCACACTGTAATTAAAATAATTCAATTTCAACCCACCAAAAATGGGAAATAAAGAATCCAACTACTTACACAATTTTTTATTCTTACTTTTTTGACTTCATAATCTAAAAAGTAAAAATAAAATAAATAATTGCCTCTTATTACTCAATCTTCAAAAGTATGTGCCATGATGAAATAACTTTTTGAAGAATTAATTAATGGCGTGAACTTTTTTACAGCTATGAAAGTACTAAAACAAATATTAAATTTCCATTTGTACCCCTGAAATTTTCAAAAATGTCATAAAGACAAATATCAAATTTCCATTTCCATTAGCTAATTGATGTGGTTATATGATTAAGTACTAATTAGAATACATTAAGATAGCCTATACAATTAAGTGTTAAAGTTCCAAATATTTATCTTTTTTGCTCTAATTATATATTGTTTATGTTTAATAAAATAATTAAACTAAAAGTAAATCATTTCTTAAAGTTATGAAAAAATAAGATAAAGATGACAGATGCGAATATAATATTTCTTTCTACTCAAGTATAGATACAAATCATGAAAAATATATAATTAAAATATATTAAATTTAAAGTATCATTTACACTTGTCGAATATAGTGATTTTTTTTTTTCAAATCCTCATTAAATGCTATGAAATACAACAATATGAAGTTTAGCTAAGACCAAGCATTTAAAAGTCACATGATATGGCTTTAAGCTTACTTATTCTTAATATGGATTAAAGTGCAAATCAATTTTATAATCTATACTATAAGATGCTTTCCAAAACATGGAAAGCTTTCATCTTGTGACTTCTAATTAACAGTAATTTGTCATTAGTGTATTGCCAAAGAATCTAAATTTGGTTGTTGATTAAAATATTTATTTTAATTATATCTCTTTACTGTTGATCATATTGTTTTTTATCGAGAAATCAAAGAAGTGATATAGGGGTTAATACAATTTACTAAATATTTTTGTTTAATAAAGTAGATTGATTTTTTTTCTCGTGATTTTATGCATTCTTCTTAATTATTAATAGTACTCCAAATTCATTTTTATCTATCCACTTTAAACTTTGTATATCTCTTAAAAAACAACACTAATTGATATGGATGTTTTACTATAACATCTATATTAATTGATTATTTAGTATCATGCTTTAGAAAATAATCAGAAAAGTGCATAATTAATGTTAAGATTAAAATATGAAAAAAATAATTTTTCTTAATATGTTAAAATTGACAAATAAAGATAAAAATCTATTTTTGAAATAGTGAATAAATTTTAAGAAAATGGAGAAAATACATTTGATAAATGACAAATTTATTCTTAAATTCCTCAACTAATGATTATTTTAAGATATACGTATTTTTTAAAACTAAAATAACTATTAATTTGGGACAGATAAATTACTTTTTTTTCCCCTTCTGTTTCTTGTATGATGGATTTTAGAAAAAATTTGTCCTAATATTATCATGTCTATCTTTTCATGGGGAAAAAAATTATTTCATAAAAGACGGTGTCCCTCTTGTAATTATTACAAAAAAAACTTTTATTTTTTTGGTTAATAATGATTTCATACAAACTCCTCCATCTTCGGTGATTTTGTCTAAGCGCGTTTCTACAGTAAAAGCACAAATAAAAAGTATACAAATATAAAAAAAATATATGAATTATTAATTTAAGTTAAATATATGATTTTTTAAAATAATGAAATATCCTTTGGTTGAAGTTAGTTTTATCAATAATTTATATTATAATAAAAAAATAATATTTAATATGTTTACTCTATCCGTCTAATTTAATATTTTTGATGTGCGATATAATTTTATTTGTAAATTTTACAATATGTCCATAATTATTTAAATATTATAAATCTTAAAAAGTTGATAGATTTCATACGAATTTTTCATTAACTACACTATTTCACTTTCACAATTTCTTTTTCTTCATTATTTTTATTATTGTCTTCTGCACTTTCTATTCTTTCAAATTCATTCTCGAATTTAGATTTATCAGTAATAATCACTCTACCTTCAAAAAGTAAAATCTATGTATACCTTATTCTCCTCAAATTTTATATATGAGACTATACTAGATAAATTATTATTATCGTTGGTACTTTGTAAAAGACATTTATATTTATATTAATTTTCAATATTAAATAAAACATTTTGATATTTCCATCATCATAGTTCTAATCATGATTAATTCTAGTAATTATAAAGAGCAAAAAAATTATAAGTACTCATTCATCTTTAATCAGATATATTAAAATTTGAGTCTCCTTAGTATGAAGTCGTCTTTATTAACAATAACTTTACTTTTTAATATGAAACTTTTCGCTGACAAATTAAATTTTAGTTAGATTTCAACATGAATATCCAATATTGAATAAGAAACTCTTAAAAGAAAACATAAAAAAAGTAAAGAAAATAACCAAACAATTGAAAAAGAACTCTAACTACCTCCACACTTCACTCAGCTAAATAGTTATTTGGTGTGAGTGATAAGACATAATAATCATAGAATAAAATGTAAGATTATTTTATTGCATGTTTGATTAGAGATATTAGATAATTCTAAGATTATTTATCTCATTATTTTTTTCCTTAATAATAGAATAATTTATCGCCCAGTGAAAGAACTTATCTCAACATAACTTATTTCGAGATTAATTATGGACATGTGTAGAGAAAGAGTACTGATGCTCCTATTAGGAGGTACGAGATGTTGATTTTGGGAGTTACACGGAGGGGAAGAGGTAGACCGAAGAAGTACTGCGGAGAAGTGATAAGACAAAATATGATGAAACTTGATCTCACCGAAGACATGACCTTAGATAGAAAGGAGTGAAGGTCATGAATTAAAGTAGCATGCTAATTCGTTGGTAAGGTTAGGTGGATGTCTGATCTTGGGATATAGTAGGATAACAGGACTAGTCGTGTTTTTTATCATGTTTTATACTATCTGTCGTATATGTGTTTGTTTTATCGTATTTGCATACTTGCTTTTCATTATTAGTCAGTCTTTTTATTTTCTTTTCTTTTTATTATATCTAATTTATTCTGCTTATAAATTTTTGAGACGAAGGTTCTCAGTAAACAACACTCTATCTTTCCGGACCACATGATATTCCATTTATATCCAACCAAAAGACCCCTTAAGTTTTTTCGTTTTCACACCAGTCTCTCTCTCTACATATACATACACTTTCCTATATCTATAGCTTTTGCCTTCCCTACTCTTTTACTCTGAACCCTCCAACAAAGTTAACATCAACAACAACTTCATCATTGTGTGTGATCCTTATTGCATTTTCATGGTGCTTCTGCTTTTCCATTAGACACACAAAAAGTATAAATATACATATATTCTTTTTTTTTTTCAAGTTAATAAGTGCACATGTTTACCATTTTTGATGATTTGATTCTTTTCTTGAATCATTTTGTGACTAAAGATCTCACCTTTCTTTATTTTCCTTCTTTTTCTTACTTGGGTTTTTGTGCTTTTTTTCTTTGATTTGCTTCAGCTGCTTCACTTCTAAGTTTTTAACACTTTTTTCAAGTAATGTAGTTTGAAGAAGAAGGGGTTTTGCTTCACCTTTTGGATCAACTTATTTTTTAGTAGTAGAGATGAGCATTTGCATTATATAAGCTAATTTGGCATCTGGGTATTTTTCTGTTTTGAAAAATTTGGATTTTCTTAGTTCAGTTGTGACTTGTGAGTGCCATTTTTCAGTTTTCTTGAGGTGGAGACAATTGGTGCTCTGTATTTTGTTTGCTTTTTGAGGTGCGTACAAGGGGTGATGCATAGAGTACAACACAAGTTTACTCTACTGTTAGCTTGCAGAGTTGTACAATAATATTATTTTATCTTATTTGACATCTGGGGTTTTCAGTATTATGTATATTTTTTGAATAATTGTCTTAAAAAAGATAAGTTATGAATGTCCTTTGAGTTTCTTGAACTGGAGTGAGTTCTTGCTTTTGTGAGGTGGGTGCAAGAAATGATGCATATAGTACTAACACTAGTTTGTTTTCTAAAGTTACATGTGTGTGCTACTACTGTGTGTTTGTGTGTGAAACTTTGGAATAATTGTGTTAATGTTTGGTATTTTGGATTTGATTTTTTGTGTGGATTGAAACAGATACTGTAGGCATCTTGGATTTGGAGGTGTCTGAAGAGACTCTGCTGAAATGGGAGAGATGTGGTTTAGTCTTGTTATTGTCTTGTTATTGGGTACCTTGAATGTTGGGAAAGCTGAAATCTACATAGTGACAGTTGAAGGAGAGCCTGTCATAAGTTATAAAGGTGGCATTGATGGTTTTGAAGCAACTGCTGTTGAGTCTGATGAGAAAATTGATACCACTAGGTATGACCACTTCTTTTGCTATTCTCTTATTGCACCTTTTTTTACCATCAGGTGTTTGCACATCTTGAGGTGAAGTGTGAAAATAACAGTTGATTAATAGCCTTAGGGGTGGCTCAGATGGTTTGGCTTGGTCTTTTGTAGTGGAGGTTTCAAGTTCGAACCCCTCGTATGAGACAGCAGGGGGTTGTCCTGCTGAGCGAACTTGTCGCATAGAGCTTGTCTAGTGCAGTTTACCTGTCTTGTGTGGTTTGCGAGTTATTCAACGGGAGCAGAGTTTACAGTTTTGCACCCAAAGGGTAGTGGCTAGGGGTTCCCTTGTAATAAAAAATGAAATAAAATAAAATAACAGTTGATTAGTCTGTCTATGCGGCTACATGGTTTATTTGTATATATTTGTGCTGACTTTTTATAATTGATGAGAAGATACATGATCTTGTTAAAGCTGTTAGGTGCTACCTCAATTTCCAAATATTCATTTTAGGAAGGTGCTTATGGAGTTGATAACTTCTTAAAACTTTGTTTGACTTTTTCTCAAGTTGTTTAGATTAATGGTTTATTTGTTTTTTTTTTTTTTTTTTGCTAATGATGGATGCTGATGTAATTCATTCAATGAAACAAAATTCATCTGGGATTAACAGTGAAAGATTTGTTGAAGGGTGATGATAATGTCATCAGTTTGTTACTATCAACATGTTCAAAATGTTATCAGTTAGGCAGTGTTTTAAGTGTTAATTGGAGCAACTAATATAGACCAACAGTTGGGAAATTTGTTTAAAAAAATGTTGTTTTGCTTTAAGTGAGGTAAGTCATATTTTTCCATTCAAATGATTGTTTTTTCTTTAGAAATGTTTTGGGGTATTAAAACACCGGAAAATGTCTTCAGTCTTCACGAAGGAAAACATTTTCAAGAAAATGCTCTCCGGCATACCATACATACCGAGAGTTTTCAGTTTGTGCAAGAAGCTTTGTCCTCATTGGATATTACCATGTTACAATTTATAGTTCTCTCTTTTAGATGACTGTCTGTGATATGCGTAATCGTATTTCCTTTGTGGTTGCAGTGAATTGGTTACATCCTATGCCCAACATCTGGAAAAGAAGCATGATATGCTTCTAGCTTTGCTATTTGACCGTGGAACCTACAAGAAAATCTACAGCTACCGTCATCTAATTAATGGCTTCGCAGCTCATATTTCACATGAGCAGGTGACACTCTTCTCTTTCAGTGACTGCTCTTCTTTATCTTTCCGTTTATTGTTGAGCATGATCAGTATTTTTCTACCTGTATTTTCTTACATAAAGAATACATTAGTAGGCAGAAATCCTCAGACGAGCTCCCGGTGTGAAGTCTGTGGAGAGAGATTGGAAAGTGAGGAGACTTACAACTCATACGCCACAGTTTTTGGGGCTTCCTACAGGAGTATGGCCGACAGGTGGTGGATTTGACCGGGCAGGCGAGGATATCGTGATAGGTTTCATTGACTCTGGCATCTATCCACACCATCCAAGTTTTGCAAGCCACAACACTGAGCCCTATGGACCACTTCCAAAATATAGAGGAAAGTGTGAAATCGATCCTAACACCAAGAAAGACTATTGCAATGGGAAGATTATTGGTGCTCAACATTTTGTGGAAGCTGCAAAAGCAGCTGGTTCATTTAATCCTGCAGTTGATTTTGATTCTCCTCTAGACGGTGATGGACATGGAAGGTTTGAGCTTAGTTATTTACGATGTTGACTTTATTGTGTTTTGAAAGATAAGTAACGGTGTTTTCCAACTGCTATTCTGTTGGGTAAGCTTAATTTTTCTTTGCAATGACTTAAAAATTACAGATGCTAAAAGAAATTTAGCACTTTGTGAGAGTTGAGTAGTTTTTATGTTCACTTATTAAGAAACTGCATAGTTGCCTGTAGATAAAATTATTTTATTCTTCAGTGTATACTCATACCAAGTACCTTTGATTATCAAATCACCAAAATATTTAACTTAAAGTTTTTCCACTCTTACCAACGTAAATACGTAGAGCTGCTTTAGTGGGAAATCATTCTATTGGCATCGTGATTTTGTTTTATTGGACATACTTCAATGCAAGAGCAATTGCTTTAAAAGATTGATCTCCCCAGATTATTTTTTCATGAAGCATCTGTATTTGAAAGCTTCTCTTCTTACATAGACTATATTTCTCGTTTTAAATTTTTTTCACCACTGTATTTCACCATATTTGTGTCCAGACTGACATCAATAGTACTTTTTGCCAGCCATACGGCAGCTATCGCTGCTGGAAACAATGGGATTCCTGTCAGAATGCATGGATTTGAGTTTGGAAGAGCAAGTGGTATGGCACCTCGTGCGAGGTAAGTCAAAGCAACTCTTCCAAGATTTGGCTGGCATATTGTCTGGTCTCTTTAGTTTTAGAAAGTCATCTAAACATTGAAATTCTTATTCCTTGTAGAATTGCTGTATACAAGGCACTGTATAGGCTATTTGGTGGGTTTGTTGCAGATGTAGTTGCTGCTATTGAACAGGTATGACCGATGAAAATAATAAATGTGTATAAACAGTATGGATGTAGGCTTTAACTTGTAAGTTGTTGCACTATTTGAGTGCCACTGAGATTTGAAGCATAGGTGTTATAATCAACATATTTAAGTTCAGCACAGTGGACAGTAGGACACTTGGATGAGCTTTATTAAAAGACAAGAATTCACTTGGAGAATTGGGCTATCCTCTATTGCTCAGGCACTTTTTGTGTAAAGTAAAATAATTACGAAGGCACCCATTTTCTTGCTTTACAGGGTCATAAAGTCTCTTCAAGATAATCCAAAATGATTTCCCTGGGCATAACAAACACTTACTGTGATAAAGCCAAGGAAGATTAGCTCTAGAACCTTGTCACAGCCAAAGTTTATACAAGTTGAGACAAATTCTTGGGAACATCAACTAGATAGAAGAATTAGATATCAAAGCTGATAGAAACAATGTAAAAGCAGAATTCCTTCACGAAGATAGAAAAGTACTACAACAACAACAACAACAACATACCCACTGGAATCCCACAAGTGGGGTCTAGGACAAATATAGAAAAATAGTAGTAAAAAAATGATACCTATATCTGAGCCATCAGCCTTTTTGGGCAATGTCTAGTATAATACCCACTAATTATCGGGAAGGCTAAGACCAGGTAATAAAAGAACTTACTTTAACTTGCAAACTATGTTTATGGGAGCAAGGCTGCTACATGCTGATCTGATACTGAAGAGAATGGTGGATTCAGGGTTAAGAAGTTGGAGTATAGAGAATCATATAATCATGTAAGTTCAGAGTTCTGCTTTCGCCCGTGGAGCTTCAGTTCAGTGGTAAAGACCAACATGCGAAATGTGAGCCATGCACATGTCATGAGTTCAAACTTTGCCACCGACTAAAGCCTGACATAAGTGGAAGCACAATTTGGGTCGGCCTGATAATTCACAGAGAATTTCTTGATTATTAATCAAAATAATTTGTTTTGGACAAAAGTGAGATCATTGATTAGATGCTACTGTTAAATTTTTTTAGTTATACTCAACGAATAACTTGTGGCTTCTTCAGAAGTATGAGAAGTAGTGTCGTCAAAGGCTCATTTGAGGCGCGCTAAGCCCTGAAGCTGGGTAGGCATTTCACATCACTTAGGCTGCACTTCAGTGTTAAGGCAATGTGCCTTATTGCACATAAGTTCTATCTTGGATTAAAAAAATACTAAACAATTTATATGATTAGCAAAAAAATATGTTAATTGTTAAAGGGAATCATTAAATTTTCTTTTGTTGCACCTTCTTTTTTAACTAACGCTCAAACTTTAATTGCACTTTGTTCTTAAAGCCCGATAGACTCAGAGCGTTTTAAACACTTTTTGCCTTTTGACAACTCTGACGAGAAAAATGAGATAAGGGGACCCCTTATCTCCCCATTTATCCCTTGTGATTTGTACTGAAATTGGAGCAGTGGCCACTAGGTGAAATGTATATGTTAGTCACTAGGTGGAAAATATATCTCACTCTGATGACACTAATTTTTCTGAACTCACATGCACAATTGTTGTGGTATCTCTTTAGCACCCTGCTGGGGTTTTCAGATTGGCAAATTCAAATTGATATCAGTTGGAGAAGTGCAGAATATATGGACTCATAAGTGCTACAATACTCATCAGTTTCTTGAAAATGCCTTAAGATGAAACTTTATAAACACAAGTTCTCTGGTAGCTGGTTTGGGTTGAGCATCTCCAAATATTCACATCCTTATATATATATCATCACCAGTCCCGGATCAAGTGGAAGATTTGATGAGAGACTTCCAATAGGACGGAAGGACGGGGAGAAAAAATATCATTTGGTTTAATGAGAAAATTGACAATATCCATGTAAGGAAGATTGGGGATTCTGTGGTTGAGTATTTTCAACAAGGCATTGGTTAGGCAATGGTCGTGAAGTTCACTCACTAGGGAAATACACTTTGGAAAAGGATTGTCGTAGGAGGATACAGATCATCATTTACCACATTGCAGGATCACTGCTGAACTTTTAGTCTTTAGCTTTGTCATTGGTTAATATCAGTTTGTTATTATGGACAATGGTTAAGTGAGAGTTGGAGATTCGAAACATCCGGCAGAGGAGAGCTGCTTGAGAAATCAACACCATTCTGCATTTTCTGGGTATGGAATGAGGGGAACAAAAAATGTTTTCATGATTTGTTCATAAAAATGGATTTAGGGGAACTAATAGCTTTTCTTTTGGTATAAAGAGAAAATACCTTTTTGCGTTAGTTGTTGAAGACTGAGTCTGCTCGGTTCAACTTCAACATGATATATACTTTTGACATTATCCTAGTGTTTTAGTAATGAAATCTTCTGAATTATTAAACAAAGAAAAAAAATGACAAAGGTTTTCTGAAACACCACATATAATTTTTAAAAGAACTGATGCAACAGAACTTGTGCATTTTAAACTATAAATTGAGGGAAAAAAATATGCATCACCAGTGTTTTAAAGAGAGTAAAAAGTGACTTGGAAGTGTAGGAAAGTGAACCATTACAAAAAACTATAAATACCAAGAATGTATTAGTTCTGTACTATTTAAAGAAACTGCGACTAAAATAACTAATTCAGCATACAATAATGCCGATATGAATTCAACTCTAAGTTGAGAATCAAAGTAACTGCAACTCAGTAGGGATCAATTTAGGTCCCAGCGCGAATGGCTTCACCTATGAAGAGATGACTCCTTGTTTCACATTCTTTCATCACTTTCAGCAATAAAGGGATGGGTTTTAGTAAAACTGCATACAGCTTGTTCATTCAAAGCATATCAGAGCTGAAGTTAACTTGGTATCAGCAAGTATTTTTTAGGCATGATTAGTAAATTGTTGTGAGTTGTGTACTCTCATTTGGAAAGTCGTAAATGAAACTTATAAATTTGCTCGAATTTGATAATTGATCGGTCTTGAGGTGATAGTGTCATCTTTTAGACCGAAAAACTGATAAAAGTTCATTTCCATTTGCAGGCTGTTCATGATGGTGTGGACATTCTTAATCTCTCTGTGGGGCCAAATAGTCCACCAGCAACTACAAAGACAACATTTTTGAACCCTTTTGATGCTACACTTCTTTCGGCTGTGAAAGCTGGTGTGTTTGTTGCACAGGCTGCTGGAAATGGAGGTCCTTTCCCCAAAACTTTGTTGTCTTACAGTCCGTGGATAGCATCAGTGGCTGCTGCTGTTGATGATCGTAGATACAAGAATCATTTGACATTGGGAAATGGGAAAATGTTAGCTGGAATCGGTCTATCACGTAAGCTCTTAATGCCTTTTGACATACTCTAAGTGGTGCCCTTCAATCAGTTGATCTTTCTCTGATTAGCTTATAAAGTCCAAATTCATCTTTAGACACCATCACCGTTTGTTTTTACCTAAACTGCAAATGGCTGATTCATCTATGTCTGATCCAGAAACTTTTACTTGTTTGGTCGTGCAGGAAATTTATGATTGCTGAAGTTAATGTTTCTTTGGAACTTTTCTGTTGTGGTCGGGTCATAGTATTTTCTTTCTTTTTTGTTTATTTGTTTCCTGTATAATATTTGATTCATCTAGTTGTCAGAGTAATGATCAATTTATGATCTGTGTTTTAAAGTAGCACATCCGGTTTAACAGCACCATGAAGAATAACTTAGTAGCTGCTTTGCTGTAGCCAGCATCATTTCCCCGTAATCCACCTTCCATAAGTTTTTAGTCGCTTGTGAATTCATGCAATGAAGGCTAATCCATGTCCTTAATTGCCATATCATTGATACCGTCTAACAACTGATTTACTTTTCATGTAATTTCCTTGTTCCCTCTTCTC
Source organism: Solanum clarkiae (assembly GCA_011800125.2). Taxonomy (NCBI): domain Eukaryota; kingdom Viridiplantae; phylum Streptophyta; class Magnoliopsida; order Solanales; family Solanaceae; genus Solanum; species Solanum clarkiae. The sequence goes on from JAABOM020000101.1 coordinate 4,213,287, forward strand.
CCTGTCTGTCTTCACAAAGCTCAGCGGCTTTTGAAACTTGAGATCCCAAAATAGTGTAACCACTGAATGAAGCCCAAAAAATTAAAAAAAAAAAGAAAAGAAAAAAGAAAAGAATAATCAGATACTTATTGATGATGAAATCTAAGATTTTTATTTTTGGGATGCTTCTGTGGGGTGTTATATCTTGACAATTTCTACACTCATGCTAATGTAGAGACTTAGTTTTTTGTTTTAAATCTCTGCCACTACTAAGAAAACGTCTTGGTTTCTACAGCTTCCACACATCCAAACCGGACATTCACTATGGTAGCTGCAAATGATGTTCTGTTGGATTCATCGGTTACGAAGTACAGTCCTGCTGACTGTCAGAGGCCAGAAGTTTTAAACAAAAATTTGGTGGAGGGAAACATCCTTCTTTGTGGCTATTCTTTCAATTTTGTAGTTGGCACAGCATCGATTAAAAAAGTCGCAGAAACAGCAAAAGCTCTTGGTGCAGCTGGCTTCGTTCTTGCTGTAGAAAATGCTTCACCAGGAACAAAATTTGACCCGGTTCCTGTTAGAATTCCTGGGATTCTTATAACAGATGTTTCCATGTCAATGGCAAGTATCAACACTCTATACTCTTTTATTGGTGTCATTGCTATTGTCTTTTGCTTTCTGTGTAGGAAAGTCAATAGTTTTTGGTTTCCTTTAAGCTTCTTGTCTCTTGCAATAGACTAATTTATTTACAGATTACTATAAGTTGCAAATTGCAGCGAGAGGTTCTTTAATGGAAAGATAATTGCTTTTTCTGAGAAGATAAGGTGGTAAGACTAAGAAGTATGGATGTTAAATTTAGTATGTGTTTTAGAGGCACATCTGAACCAGTACAAGCAAGATGTCAACGGAAGCTCATGTCTGTCACTAGCTCACTCATGCACCTCTTGTTTCCTTCTTCTCTTTCTAATTCTCTGTTTGAAACCAAAAGACTTCTGTTACCCCTACACACAAACAGGACATCACTTCCTGCCTCTTTTGTATCTTAAGAAATCTTTTTTTTATGGTCAGTTAATTCTTGATAGGATAGATCAACTGAAATGATGCCAATACCAGGAAAGAGAAGTTCCAATTCCTTTGTTTGACCAAGTCCTAAGCTGGAAGGGAAAGAAAAGGAGGAACCCATTAATAGATTTGTATAATGTTTATTTTGTTATACACGACTCCTAGCTCTTGAAACTAACTAGAATATTTTCTTAATCTTTATTGTTACATCTCACAACTGCATCAGTATATGCGATGTTGGACTTATTGAAAATTGTCGAACAAAAGATACGAAGTACATAGTGCATTGAACTCAAAGATACCAACATCACATATATTAAAGAAGTTGCTGGATGTGACAATAAAGATTAAGAAAATATTCTAGTTAGTTCAAGAGCTAGAAATCACATATAATAATATAGATATTTCTTGGTTAATAATCTTTTCTTTGTTATATGAAATGTCATGTCCAGAAAATGATAGTTCTGTTTCCTGATTGTAAGATACCACACTACATTCTAGTGAGATGTGTTTTGTGTGTCTTTGTCCAGCACATAACTAGTCTTTGTCTCCCTACCACTAAGGTGAATAAGATCACACGTCTTTCCAGAAAAAAAAACTCGTCTCTTTTCATATACAGCGTCCGAAAGAAGAAAAGTAAACGCTGTTCCTTCTAATGACTTAAATTAGTGTTTGGTTCAACTTGTGGTCTCATCAAGTGCTATTTCAGTTAGCTTCTGTAGGTAGAACTTTCTGTTTTTGCTTACGTTATTTAGAGTTGTATGCTTGTCTCAATTTTCAGGAGCTTGTAAACTACTACAACATCACCACTTCAAGAGATTGGACTGGACGAGTTAAGAGCTTTAAAGCAACAGGAAGCATTGGGAACGGGTTGAGGCCGATACTCCACAAATCTGCACCTCAAGTAGCTGTCTTCTCTGCTAGAGGACCTAATGTCAAAGATTACAGTTTTCAAGATGCTGATCTCCTAAAACCTGACATACTGGCTCCTGGTTCTCTTATTTGGGCTGCCTGGGCTCCCAATGGGACAGATGAAGCCAACTATTGTGGTATGTAGCCTTATTTTTTATAGGAAAGTCAATGGAAATGTTTATGTTGTCTGTTAGATGGTTGATTTATATGTTTAAGCAGTCATCTTTCCTTTAATTTCAAGCCTATTTATGACTTGGCCATAAACAATGAACTAGCAGTTGAGTTTGTGGCTTCATTACTGATTTAGAAATATAAGAGATGCTTTGTATCCTGAATTTGTTGCTCCTCTTGCGTAACAGACTTAAATTATAATCTGATACCAAGAAAAGTGATTATTTTGGCTTTAAGTTCAGACTAAAACTATAAGTTCAGTCTCAAAAGGAAATGTATTAGATATACTTCAAAATGTTTGCTTGAATCAGGTGAAGGATTTGCATTGATCTCTGGAACTAGCATGGCAGCGCCTCATATAGCAGGAATAGCAGCCCTTATCAAGCAGCACCACCCTCATTGGAGCCCTGCTGCTATTAAATCAGCTTTGATGACAACTTCATCAACCATTGATAGGGCGGAGAGACCACTTCAAGCACAACAGTATTCTGGATCTGAGACCTTGACACTCGTTCCAGCCACCCCATTTGACTATGGAAGTGGACATGTTAATCCTAGAGCAGCTCTGGATCCTGGACTCATTTTTGATGCAGGTGATCTTCTGGCCCTCTTTTTCTCTAAGTTTGATATATTGTTTATTGTTTCTAACCAGATTATAAATCCTACTTAGATTATCCTCTTGCTAATTGGGAACAGTTAGTGCCTTTAACAATTACTAAAGCTGGGGATCCTATTTGACTAATTGCATTTGATACCTTGAGTTGTATGGTCTATTTGCCTGTCTCTTTGTTGTTTCCTTTCTAACTTGGAATGATACAGATAAGAAATTTCAGTGGCTGAACCTGCATGTAAGAAACTTATATAGATAGAAGAAGGGAACTTTTAATAATATAATTGAAGATTGTCTATGGTTTCCTGTAGTTTGATCAGAGTATTATTTTGTTGTAGTACTGTTCTGCTACCATCGATTGTTTTTGTTACTATTTTTTGTCTCTTGTACTTCCATTACGTCTTTCCCTTGACTGTTTTTGTCTTGAGCCAAGGGTCTATATACTGTAAACAGCCCCTCTGAGGTAGAGGTAAGGTCTACGTACACTCTACCTCCCCAGACCTCACTTTGTGGGACCACAATGGGTATGTTGTTGTTGGAAGATTGTCTCGTTACCAAAAATAGAATACATGAAAATTGTATTCTTGCAAACTTGCAAGAGTTGTGATGGCTCTTTTGGATTTCAGGAATGTTATAGATTATAGTTTTTCTCCAAAACTTTTGCAGCTCTACAGTAGGTGTAACACTACGTCGGGTTGAATACCACATGCAAACAGCTTTTTGAGCTCCAGTCTGATTCCTGATAACAAAGTTTTCAACATGTTGCAACTTCTTTAGCTTTTGCTTTATTGATTTTAGGTTATCAAGATTATTTGGGTTTCTTGTGCACTGTGCCTGGAATTGATGCTCATGAAATAAGGAACTTCACACATTCCCCATGCAACTACACCCTTGGTCATCCATCGAATTTCAATTCACCCTCAATTGCAGTTTCACACCTTGTGGGAACTCGAATAATCACACGCACAGTGACAAATGTTGCTGAGGAAGAAACTTATGTTGTAACAGCAAGAATGGCCCCAGAAGTTGCCATTGAAACTAATCCTCCTGCAATGACTTTAAGGCATGGTGCATCAAGGAAATTCACAGTAACACTGACTGTCCGATCAGTAACAGGAGCCTACAGTTTTGGAGAGGTTTTACTGAAAGGTAGCAGAGGTCACAAAGTCAGGATCCCTGTTGCAGCTATGGGTTATGATCGATAGGCCGGTGTTTGCTTTATCCAAAGTTGAAATATCTTGTTTGCTGCATATTCTTTGGATCTGTGAGAATAAGATGCATATGGTTTAGATGTGGTTTCTCCAAATATATAAGGTATGGAGTGAAAATGATGTAAAGTTTAATAGTATGAGGGGAGAAGGTAGTTTCTTCCCATCCTAAGTTTTGCTAGTTCTGTTGTAACATGGTGGAATGCCTTTTATCCCCTCCTCCTGGTATGTATGCATATAGGCCCTCAAGCCTTTTTTAAGAGTTAGAAAAGGGAAGGTAGGTAGGTTTGTATCTTCCCTAGTTTATTTTTGACTTCCTCTTGTATAAGTTAATCAAAGCTTTCAATTTTATTGCATTTAATTATTTGTGAATAGTATATATGCAGATATTACATTTATATTAGAGCTGAGGTAGAGAGGTTATTTCTAATATGCAAGACAAAAATAGTTTAGAATAAGATGTAATGGAAGTATAAGAGACTATAGGTAATAATAAAAAGGAAAAATTAAGGAAAAAAAAATACTTTTTGTGTCTATATTACATTCTGATGATAGGCCTTATTTTATTTACAAAGTTAAACTTTTTATTTATAAAATTATACATGTTAACTAGTATTATTTTATCTTTTTTGATTTTAATATTCATATAATATTATTCTAGGGATTTGTTTAGTAATTGATGAAAAATTTTATTTTTTCAACATGCTTTTTCTGGCTTGGTTATTGTTGGAAGTAACCTTTTCATCGTATCTCTCTTTTGTCTTTTCATTAACCAAAAGACATATTAGCTTCTCTTTCACACTACCATTCATTTTTTTTTTTTGCTTTCTTCGTCTTGTTTGCGGTCATTGTTGGAAATACCATTCAAAGTGTTTTTTTTCTTTGTTTTGTTGGCAACTATTGTTGGAAACATCTTCATACTAGATTTTCCTTTATTTTTTCTTTTTCGTGCAGTATAGTTTAACTATTTTCAAATCTATTTCTTAAAAACTCTAACTCATAAAAGCCGTATATTTAATCAGGAGTTGATTTGTTTTGGATTCGATCCCTGTGCATTGTTAAAGATCAAGTTTCGACCTCCATGCTTTTTCCCATCTACGCCAAAAAATAATCAGTCGCGGGGGACACCAATAATTGCAAGAGTAAATCAGCGATGAGGATAAAAGCTATGTAGTTAAATCCAAGGTAATTTTTATTCCTTTTTTTTTGGTAGAAATCTCCTAATTTATTTTATATTGATGCATGTGGCACCAGTTTTTTCTTTTTTTCTTTTTTTGCAAAAATCTCCTAATTTGTTTGTTATAATTTTTTGATCAGTTTTTTTGTGTCATGTTGCATAAAACAATTGAAACAATATATTGCTAGGAATGTTACTTTTTTTGGTTATAGTGTTTTTTTTTGTTGTAGTTTAAGTGTATTTTATTTTATTTTTTGTTGATATGTTGTTGACACCCAATTTTTATCCGCCACGGTGTCAATCTAATTATCGGGGATTTATTTTATTTTTAAACGTTTTTGAGCAATTACTATTTATTAAAAA
>JAABOM020000101.1:4231134-4241290 GCA_011800125.2 Solanum clarkiae
GATGGAGGTGGGTCGGCGACTGCGGGTTTGAGGGCTGCGCCGGTGAGGGGAGGAGGAGAAATGGGGGAGGCGGCGGCGAAGGTGAGGGATTAGGGTTTTCTGACTGGTGTTGATCTTGGGGGAAAATGAAGAAGAGGGTCGGGGGTAAAAGGGGATAAAGGGGGCGCGTGCAGTGCACGCGCCCGTTTAAGAAATTAATTAATTTTTTTTAAAAAAAAAATAGTTAAAAATAAAATAAAGCCCCAACAATTAATTTGACACCGTGGAGGGTAAAAATTGAACGTCAACATGTGTGTCCGTTTTGTATAGGCCATGTGTGCAAATATTTTATACAAAACCTATTTTGAAAAAAAGGCTTAATATGTCATCCATTAAAAGTTTGATGTGAATGAATTTTTTCTTAAATCTTTCATGTCTAATACTAACACAATTTCCACATGAATTTACAGATAAACCTACATATAAAAGGTGCAACAAATGTAAAGTTAAAACCACATACTACTAAATAACTATGGATGTATATATGAAGTTTTGAAAATCATGAATTGTAGGAAAAAATAGTTGAAGATCACATAATTAATTCTGAAAAACCTAAAAATCATATTCTTAAAATGAGCCTATTGTTTTTGGGCTAAAGGCTATGAGTCATGTGCTATATATTTGCAATGTTTGTATTTTCTTGAAATTCTCCCAAACATTAATCAGGAGGGCTTTTAATTATTTATACTTAGTTATGTTTCAAGATATAGTCTCTCTTTGTTTAATATACTCTATAGATGTATTTGTAATCTTAAAAAATAATCATTTTAATAGTAAAATAAATAATAATTAATTTTTTGAACTTCTAGAAAAATTAAATAACTTAAAATAATTATTTTTAAAAAAACACATTAAATGATTTGAGAAAGGGAGAAATATTTTTTTTGAAAAATATAAAATTTAAAAAAATTAAGGAAAGTAAGGGGGCTCTTTCTTGTCTCTTCAATCTCTTCAATTCACTATAATATATCGTTAGGAATGACAAATGGAGCGGGGTGATTGTGGACCAAATTTGCATAAAATCTGCAAAGATTTCAATTTATTCTGCACTACATAGTACAATTTGTTATTTTCTAACCCCTTCGCACCCTCCTGCATAAATGCATTGCACTCAAATTTGGCGGACATAAATATAAAAGTAAAAAATTCACTTCTATATAATTTAAAAAATTAAATTATATAAATGTGTCAACAAATTTTATTTACAACCAAATATCAATATTTTTTTAAACAAAAGTATACAAACATGAACCCCCCCTCCAAAAAAAAAGGAAAAATAAATGAAACAAAGAACAAAAAAGAGAGAAAAAAAAAAAGATCTTAATTATTGTACTTTGTCTCTCATATGCATGAGAAAACCTCCAAAAAAAAAAAAAGTGGTGTCTCTCCCATACATGGGAAAAAAACCCAGAGACAAGGACATTATATGCTAAAAAAAAATGGACAATTTGAGTGTTAATATTGGTAAAATTTGTTGCTGCAATATATATGTTCTCAGCATTTTGGTTGTTTTTTTTATGTCAATATTGATTTTGGTAAAATTGTTGATAATAATAAATATGACGATAGTATTTTGATTGATTTTTAATGACAATGTTAATTTTTTTATTTGACTGATAATAGTATTGGTAAAATTGTTGATAATAATTTATATGTTATTAGTTTTTTGGTATGGTGGCAAACTTGATTTTTTTATTTGATTGGTAATAGTATTGATAAAATTATTGAAATCAATATATATGTCGTCAGTTTCTTGGTAAATGTTTGGTGGCAAAGTTCGTTTATTCATTTGATTAGTAATATTGAAAAGAGTGAGAAAAAAAAAAAGAAATTTGTTCATAAAATTAACATAGAATTAGAGAAGTGAGAAAAAAGCTCAAACAATACTAGAAATTAAAAAAAAAAGAGTAGATTGAAGAGAGAGAAAAGGGTCACCTTCGATATGCAAAAATATTTCAAGAAAAAAAAGAAAAAAAAATAATAGACTACTAGGGAATATAAAAAGTTTTTCATGTGTTGTCAAATCTCAATTAATATCATTAAGTGTGCATCTCATATCTTTTAAAAGAAAAAAAAAACTTTAAAACATAATATGACATGAATGTAAATAAAAAACTTAAGAGTGTTAAATATTTTGGGGTATTAACATAATTTATAATTTAAGCTCTTAAATTATATACTTTGCAAATTTTTCCAATATAAAACAATTTTAGAAAACATAGATAGTTGCAAACAAAAACATAAGATTAAAAACATATATACTCACAAACATAAATAAAATTATAATAATGATATGAAGCTTTCCAAAGAAAAAGATTTTTTGTTTTGTACAAAAAAACCATCTAATTTCTAAATTAATTTCTTTACTTTTTTTTTTAATTGCAAAAGCTTAAAAGAACTACTTTGTTATGTTTACAACAAGAAAAAAGATGCATATGATTGGGAAAAAAAAATACTCCCTCCGTCTAAAATTAATTAAACTTTTTATGTTTTTTTAAAGGTTCAAAATAGTTGAATTTTCCAAAGTTCAAGATGAATGTTTGCAACTTTTTTCATATTTACTCTTTCATTTACTGAACTTTTACATTTTCTAAGAAATAAATTACACTATATATTTATGATTTTACAAAGGGTAATATTGGAAAGTATGGTGTAAAGTTTATCTTTAAATATTTTTTTTAATATGTGTGTATTAACTCATAAATTCAATTAATATGAAATAGAGGGAGTATAATATCGAGATCTTACTTTTGACTTTTGAGCTAAGGTCGTAGAAAATGTATATTCCTAATGTAGAAGAATAAAGTTGTGTCCAAATATGAAAAATCAAGAATATTTGGCAAAATATGTGAGGTACAAAATGACATACATAGAAAAAACAAATCATATTCAAAGGAAAGTTCTTTTATGCCCCTCATTCACTCTTCCCCCTAATTCTCATATCCATTAAATTATACTCTCTCCACCTAAATTGACAACTATTTCTAGTTCCAATAACTTTATTATAATTAAGTAATACATGAAATAATAATAATAATAATATAGGTTAATTTTTAGAGATTTCCTTCCTTCTAGATTTGGCTTCATAATATTAACATTCTTGTAGTTTATTATATTATATTTATTTTAATTTATTTTTTAGTTCCAAAATATTCTTAAAAAATTATATCTTTGTGGATTTTTTTAATCAAACAGGTGAGAATTAATATGAGTAAAATATTGATAGTGTTATTAAGTATTTGTCAAATAAAGAAATGTATCATTTTTTTTACAACTAATAAAAAAATATATCATATAAATTAAGACAAAAAATATTAAATTTTTGTTAATAAATTCAATAGCAAGAATCTATTTGATCAAACTTCTAAAATTAGCTTATTTGAAAAGGTGCTCATTATGAAAAATGTTTGTTTAAAATATATTGTTGGTAAGAAGTTGTTAGTGTTTGACCAATAAATTTTAAAAGCATTTATGAGCAACAATGTGTTTAGCAAAACTTCTTAAAATGCTTCTACGTTTTACTTTTCTCAAAATTGTTTTTCAAAATAAAAAATACTTTTGGGTAAAAACTACATTTTTATCTTATGAAGAATTGTTTTTGTTACTCCAAGTGAATATTTATTTTCTTCCAAAAATTTCGCAAAACACCTTTTATATTTTAAATAAACACTTTTACCTGAAAATTTTAGTGTGAATTCAAATAACTCAAGATAGAAAATTCACGCTCTTGATATTTTGATGAATATTTGGTGATAATTCAGATAGAAAACTCACGCTTCTCATATTTCAAATGTGAAATTCAAAAAGTTAGGATATGATAAGTATATCTTTGACCATTCACTCATTTACAAAAACAGAAATTGAGTTTTTTTTTTTTCTAGTTTAAGAAAAGAATCTCAAAATAATATTTTGTTGTACATAAAAATAATAACTGAAAGAGAGTTAGAAGTTTACAAAATGATTTTGATCAATTTATTAAGAGAAAATTTTCCACTCATATTAAATTCATATCTAAATGTGACTTCAACTTTTGAATATATTTTTTCCACTTCCTTTTTAGTGCATTTTTTTTTTATTTGTATATTCAAATGGCTACTAAATCATTTTTTGCAAAAAGCAAAAAAGAAAAATAAATCTGAAAAAAGTAAAAGAAAAGCATGTTCGTTTCCCATGAAAAAGAAAGAAAAATAAGAATTATGGTGAGATAATTAGGATTTTTTTATTCTTAATTAAAAAAATTGTGAGTTTTGATCATGGAAAAAGAAATTACTAGGAAAAAAGTTTTATGTAAGTGAATTTAAGGTAACTCAAATTCAAATTAATCGAGACTCCAATATGAATACTTAATATCAAGAGAGAAACTTTTAAAAAAAGAAAAAAGAAAACTTTGTAGGGGTTTAGAAATATGAGATTTGGGACTAAAATCCGAAGATTTTTTTTAATATAAAATCAGTGCTTATTTGAAATACGCCCAAAATTTTAACTTTAATTTCAAATCTCAAATTCCACAAAAGGTAGTAGTTAAAATCACAATTTATGGTTCTAAATTTTTAAAATATGAAACTTGAATGATAAGCTCACATTATAGAAAAAAAAAAAAAAAAGGACCCACGCTTGTGAGAGATTGTTTGTACCTTGTTAGAGAATTTTATTAAATAGGCAAAATACACAAATTTGATTTTAAACTTAGAGTGAAATTATAAGTTGAAACTCAAACTTTGAATTTGCACAAATAGGCACTCCAACTTGCTCATTCCTGAACATTTAAACACAAGGTCCAAGCTGCCTAAGCGCATGAGACAATCGCGCTAACGTGTTTTTTCCGTCAAATGTTACGATACCACATTCGCCCACGCAAACTAAACTGTTACATGTCACAACCGATTTTACATGTGTTATACTTAAAAAAAAATTAAAAAAAATAAAATTTAAACAAAAATTGAATCTTGAATATTAAAAAAAATAAAATTTAAACAAAAAATTTGAATCTTGAATATTAAAATTTAAACAAAAAAATTTATATATCATACTCGACCATCTTCACATCCAAGAAACCATTGAATCTTTATAATAATATGTAATCATAAGTATTTATTTATAAAAAGCAACATGAAAATATGTGATATACTAATTCGGCTCCTCAAAGTATTTCAATACTTTATTCATGAACTACAATTTTTTATTTCTGATTTTTGGTTCAATGTCCAACTATTAGAGTTCAACTATTTCAAAATCACGCCATGCAGGGTCCCAATCGAGAAAAGTGCTTTCTACTTAGAATTTTTTTTCGTATCCAAGGTTCGAATTTGAGATCTCTGATTAAGAGAGGAGCAGCTTTGTCAACTGCACCATATCTTTTAATGAGTATGGACTATGATTTACTTATTGATAAGATCTTCTATATAAGAGTTTAATTTTTAAAAAAATAATTTTTACAAATTATGAAATTTTTGTATTTTAAAAAAAATATATAAATATTCAAATAAAATTCCAACCTCAAATTAATATGATAATCTCCAAAAGCCTAACGGGCCCTAGTAAGAAGGAACAAGTCATGATATGTTTTTTTTGTTTCCCACTTGATGTCCAAAGTCCGTAAAGTCCCGACTAAATGTGGATTGCAAACTGCAAGGTTTATTTTGAGGTGATGCTCCCAACAGATTTTTTTTTTTATTCTCAGAGCTCAAACCTGAGATCTCTGATTAAGGGTAAAGCACTCCCACTAATGTATCACAACCTATGTTGGTGTCATGACATGTTTAAAACGTCTTATAATAAAAGAAAAAAGATAGTGAGGAAAGTCCAAAACCCATATATATAAATATATAACCTCCCCCTTTTGCTTTGTTATTCACTCCATTTCCTCTCATACTTTTCTTCCTTCTTTAAATTCTCTCTCTACACAAGAATTTCTTAGCCAACTTCCTATCATTCTTCAATGGTAAATTCTTCTTCTTATCTCTTTATTTACAAGTATGTTTTAAATTTTACCATCTATGTACATACCATCCTCCTCGAATCTTATTTGTGTGATTATACTGAATATATTATTGTTGTACCTTTTAACTTTCATGAGGTTGAGTCATATGTGTTTGTTTAAGATTGTGTACCCTACACAGTACATACCATCTGTTCAGATCTTATTTGTGGAATTACATTGTATCTGTGTTTTAAGTTTGTCAATATTGCATCATTCTTTTCAGATTTCATCTATCAGATTATACTGAATACATTATTATTATGTGTTTTAAATTTGACAATATTAATAAGATTGCGTGTGTGCATACATATCATCATTCTTTTCAGATTAGACGGAATACATTGTTGTTGTGTGATTTGATCGAATATTAGATTATAATTTTTGTGTTTAATTATATCATTTAGAAAAGAAAAACTATATGTCATTGAAAATGAAGTTTTCCGGCGAATATATATTCCGGCAGCCGCAACTTTTGGCAGGACGACCAGAAATTCCTCAACTATTCTCTTATATATAAGTAAATAAGCAATAATAATAATTAAAAAAATAATAACAATATTTATTTTTTTCCTGTTTTTGGATTAGTCATTCAGGAAAAGGAATATTAATAAAGAGAAATTAAAAATAGTACGATAAAAGTTGGTACATCATAAGTATCTTTTCTTTTTATTCTTTTTTATCTCTTTGCTGTTGTTCTCTCCGTCCAACTTTACTTGATCCCTGTTGATTTGATATAGGGATTAAGAAGTAATAAATGATAAAATAATTTTATCAACGTACCTTTTGAATATAATAAATACTATATCTTGAAAAAATGTAATAGGAAAATGATTATAATTAATGATAAGAGTAAATTAAAAATTAATTATAAAATTATCTCTAAATTTCATAAAGCGAACAAATATTATTGGACATTTTAAAATAATACAGGGATCAAGTAAAGATGAACGGAGGAAGTATGCTACGCATGACAGTAGCACTTTGGGAGGAATCACGACTTAAAAAAGAGCTTAATTTTTCTAAATTATTAATTACTACTCCCTCTTAATTTAGTGATTCATAGATAATGATATTTATTTTATTTTATTTTATTTCACTTAATGTGAATGCTGTTTTTTTCTTTTTCTTCTTTTGATGGGTTCTTTTTCGTGCACGTCTTAGTTTTAACTTTTTCTGATTTTGCTCTTTTTCATTTTTTTTTAGATAATATCTTTTTAGTTACTTTATCAAATATTTTAAAAATAAATAAATGAAATTTGATGTCAAAATTTATGTTTTAGAAAAACATTTTCCTAACACACCCTTAAAGAAATGTTCACAATGCTTAAGTAGGGTACAATTACTAAAGGCCAATATATACTATGCTTAAATAATAAATTGTTCAATTTGAATAATTTATGCTTGGATAACAACACTAATATTAAGTTGAGTACTAATTAAATAATGTTTTGCTTAATTACTACTGGAAGTTAGTGATATTTTTAATTTATTTAGGTTTTGCTTCTTTTGAGGGTATTTTTCTCCATAAATTTAGCTCTTCTGCTGATCACTTTTTGAACAAGTTTGATTATCTTTAGGCGGCACTGGCACAGTAATGAATATATCAATAAAATATTTTCATCTTATTATTTTATACTCCTTTATTACTCCCTCCGTCTAATAAAATTATCTCTTTTTTTTTTACAATATTTTAATTTTAATGTTTCACGTATCATGTTTAACGTCATAAGATTAAAGAATATTTTGATACATTTGACATAATTTTAATTTACAACTATAATTTTTTTTTTTATTTTGTTAAATTTCATGTCAAGTCAAATTAGATTAATCTTTTTAAAGTGGATGTATTAGCAATCATCTGTACAGAGAATTTAAACTTTGTGATTCCTTGTGCCTACAAGAAATTTCTTGTTTTCATCCATTTGATGCATCTTCATTGCTAGATTCTCTTTGACTTGGTATAAGAAAAAAAAAACACTTTTAAAACTTGTGGTCTAAAATCATTTTTAGATATTTTTGTGACTATATCTCATTTCATTAAGGATAAGAGGGAAATTTCAGAGGTAAATTGTTTCTAATTAAAATGATGACATTTTCTTTGGGACATACAATAAACGAAAGGATATCATATAAAATGGGTCAAAAGGAGTATATTTGTTTCATTATTCATGATTAGAGGTGTAAAATGTGTTTGTTGGATTTGATGAATTAAATTTGATTTTTTCATCCCTATTTATGACCTAATTAATTTGACATTAATTGACTTTAGGTTAGGCATTAGCATCCTTTATGTGGTGGTGGAGTTGGTAAATTATAGTAATTGAGATGCAAACAAAGTAGGAAGATCCTAATTGTTTTCTCTGTGTAGCCTCTTTTGGCTCTGCACTAATGTACTTTTTCAAATGATACTACAATATGCTTTTAATAAGCATACACTTTATAGAAACTTCTTTTCTTATCAATTTTAGTTATGGACTTCCTTCACACATGTAATAATCTTTTCCTTCAAACTAAGTTGGCATGACCTCTCACAATAAATCATAGGTTTATCTGGAAATTCACTATGTGTCAATCATATCAATTGAGTACATTATATCGCCATTCAAGCCTACATTCTTTTTTGCTTATACATCTCTAAGATACAAGGTATAATATATAAGTCAGCAAAGATATTCAATTGATCGAAACCCCATCATCACTTTGACATTTGTTAAGTTGAGTAGCGTAAAGATACTTTTGACATGATGTGATATTGTTCACTTTAAATTTATCTTTATAATTTTTTTCTAAAGATTTTACCTGATTAGGAGTATCACTACATGTGGCATTGGCCTCCTAATAACAATTTAAAAAAAAAAAACTAAACCGTTCTTCTTTATTGAACCCTTTTTCTTCGTCGAACCCTCCGTCCCCCGTTGGCCAAACATTCATTCTTCAATAATTATCTTTCCTCCCTCTTGAAGAATTTTTTTCTCACCTATTTCATCCATTTATTTCAATACCCATTAACAATCATAGATGTCATTTTCTCCAATTTGCTGGAAAAAATGAAGTTTCAGAGGAATTGTGTTTAAATCCAATTTGATTTTTATTTTTTATTTGATGAAATTCTTTTTTTTGTCAGTCAATTTTCTTTTTCTATTTTGACTTATCATATGTTTAGTTGATACTCTTTTAGTGAAGACGACGACAACGATAATATTGATGATGATGGAATGATTTTAGAAAAATAGAGAGAAGGAGAATATGGGAAAGGGGTGTGGTAGGGACAATGGCAAAGGATTTTGCCGGTGAGAATTTTAGGGTGGTATGAGATTGGGGAGTTTTGAACTAGGGAATTCAAGAATTTGAAAAAGAAAAAAAAAAAGGATTGAATTAGGGAAGATGATGTTGATCTGATTTCCTTTTTTCTTTTTTTATTTTTAAATTTTGTTTTTTCTAATGTTGACATGGCATTACGGATAGTAAAGGGAATTTCTTGGCTTCACCCGATTCTTTAATGTATATTTCCACTGATGATGTCATGTCATCAAAAAGTATTTAATAGTAAAGATGTTCAATAAGCAATAGTCTAAGTTGAGATGTTTAAGTAAAATATGCGGATAATTTTAAGAGTTTGTGAAGATATTCAATAAATAGTTACCTGAGTTGAGGTGTCTACATGAAATATGTGAATAATTTTAAGGTTCCGTATATGACATAAGCCATTTAAATTTTCTTTTGAGGAAAATTTATAATAAAGGCAAAAAAAATATTGTATGTGTTTGGGTGTAGGTTATAGAAGAAGAGGTGGGACCAAGGGTTGTTCTAACAGCACCCTTATCATTGGAGGAGGAATCAGATGATGGTGAGTACAGAGCACCTAATCTGCTCCAGCGCATTTTAAGCCTTTTCACAACTGTACGGCCAGGATCTGATCTCACCAGGATACAGGCAAGTTTTTTTTTTTTTTTTACAAAAAATAAAAAGTTGTTTATTTTATATTGTGTGATTATGTCATGTAAGTGCGTATAGGTTGGTTTGATTCGATTTTGTATATTATTAATTTAATTTAAAATTTTTAATTTAAAAATATATTAAATTAATAAAATTTTTGTTATCGGTTAATTGTTTTTTGGTTTTGGGACCATCAATAAT
>JAABOM020000101.1:4254509-4268099 GCA_011800125.2 Solanum clarkiae
TGGGGGTGAGGGAGCATGGGGTGGGGACTGATAGGGGGTTAGGGGTGGGAATAAGGTAAAGAACTGAAATTGTTTGGGAAACTTTTTTTTTTTCACAAAACGTGAAATTGCACAGTAAAAGGAAAGCTATATTTGTCAAAAAGATGGGTTTGTGGGTCCCACTCCACTCATTATGTCTCTCCTCTTTTTAGGACATAAAACCCCCTTCTCGTGTAAGAACAAACACACTGAAACATAGACAAATCATACACTAATATATTTCTTTCCTCTCTTTTCTTCTTTGATTAATTATCTGTTTTATTATTCCGTTATAAAATTTATCCTAGTTAATTTTAATTTTATTTCATAACACGTTATCAGCACAAAGCTCTGCCCATTTCAAGTTGTTTTAAACAGGTAACAAAGGAGGTAAGAATTTTATTTTATTAAATATTTAATATTTCAAAAGTTGAATTTATTGTTCTTAATATTTCGGGGACAAATTATTTATCATGGGCACTAGATGCTGAAAAATATTTAAAATCAATGGGTCTGGCTAACACCATTAAAGATGACAATAAAGCATCCAGTCAAAATCGTGTCAAAGCTTTGATATTTCTCCACCACCATCTTGTCGGGGGGTTAAAATTACAATATCTTATAATAAAAGATCCTCTAAAATTGTGGAAGAATCTTAAAGAATGATACGGCCACCTAAAGTTGATCGTCCTTCAACAAAACGTTAAAATTATGGAAGAATCTAAAAGAAATATTCGATCACCCGAAATTGATCGTCCTTCCACACAAATACATTAAAATTGTGGAAGAATCGAAAAGAAATATTCGACCACCTGAAGTTGGTCGTCTTTCCATAAGCACGTCATGATTGGTTAAATCTAAGATTATTAGATTTCGAATATAATTCAGTAATATTCAGAATAATATCATAGCTGAATTTATGTGGAGAAGAAATCACTGAATAAGATAAACTTGAAAAAGAAAAAGGAATACTCCACATTCCCTCCGCAAATATGCTCCTGAAGCACCAATATCGCGATATGAGATTTACTAAATATTTTTAATTGTTTACTCTCCTTCTAATTACTAAAAGACATGCCAAATATTTAAATGTCTTGTTCAACTATATCGGGCATCATTAAAAAGAGCTGAAAATCTAGAGATAAACCTTATGTTTAAAAATAATATAGAACCTATGCATCTAGATGTAAGAGACTACTTAAATTTACCCAAAGAAATTTTTAATAATGATGAAAATATGGTCATCAATAAACCTGATAATATTTAAAATAATTTTATCTGATTGTTTCACTTCTATTTTTATGTATGAATTCGTATTTTTATAACTCATGTAAAATAAATAAATCACGTTTTTCTTATTATGATGCAAGACTTTTCATTAATACACATGAGGTCTAAAATAAATATTGATTTAATTAATTTTCTCATTAAAAGGAATGGATATGCCTCAAATTTTGTTTGGATCAATAATCAACCGCGAAGATATTTGTGTAATTGACAGTGGAACAACTCATGCAATTTTTAAAGATGAGAAATATTTTACTACTTTACTTAGAAGAAAGGCAAATGTTTCTACAATTTCTGGTAATGGAAAAACAATTTAAGGCTCTGGAAAAGCCATTATATTTCTGCCTAAGGGGACAAAAATTGTTATAGAAAATGCATTGTTCTCTTCTAAATCCTCGAGAAATCTGCTAAGTTTTAAAGATATCCGCAGAAATAGATATCATGTTGAGACACTAAATGAAATGAATGTTGAATACCTTGGTATAACCAAGAGTGTCTCGGGACAGAAATATATTTTGGAAAAATTATCGACTTTATCATCTGACTTGTATTATGCAGAAATTTATGCCAGTGAAGGACAATCGATGGTAAACCAGAAGTTTACTGATCCAAAAACTTTTGTGTTGTGGCATGACCAAGTAGGTCATCCTGGATCAATAATGATGAGACGAATTATTGAAAATTCCACTGGTCATCCGCTTAAGAACCTGAAGATTCTTGCGAATGACGAATTTTCATGTGTTGCTTGCTATCAAGGCAAATTAATTATCAGATCATCGACCTTGAAGGTCAGCATCGAACCCCCGAGATTTTTGGAACGTATACATGGGGACATATGTGGACCTATTCACCCACATAGTTGAGTATTTAGATATTTTATGGTCCTAATAGATGCATCATCAAGATGGTCTCATGTGGGCCTTTTATCATCTCGCAACTTGATGTTTGCGCGGCTACTGGCACAAATAATAAGATTGAGGGCGCAATTCCCAGATTATCCAATTAAATCTATTAGCTTAGATAATGCTGGTGAATTTAAATCCCAAGCTTTTGATGATTACTACATATCAATTAGGGATAAAAATTGAACATCCGCTAGCTCATGTTCATACTCAAAATGGCCTTGTAGAGTCATTTGTTAAGCGCCTACAATTGATAGCAAGACGACTGCTTATGAAATCTAAATTACCCGCTACCGTATGGGGTCATGCTATCTTGCGTGCAGCAGCACTTGTATATCTCAGACCAACCATTTTATAATAAATATTCTCCGTCACAATTAGTATTTGGTCATGAACCAAATATAAGCCATCTACGAATTTTTAATTGTGTGGTATACGTGCCGGTAGCACCATCGCAACGTACTAAGATGGGTCATCAACTAAGGTTAGGTATATATGTTGGGTTTGACTCACCCTCTATAATTCGATACCTTGAACCGTTGACAGGAGATTTATTTACTGTCAGATTTGCAGATTGTCGATTTGATGAAACAATCTTCCCGCAATTAGGGGGAGAGAAAAAGGAACCCCAAAAAGAAATTACAGAAATTACGTGGAAAGTCTCATCACTATCTCATTTTGATCCACGAACAAGCATCTGTGAACAGGAGGTCCAAAAGATCATCCATTTGCAAACAATAGAAAATCAAAAGCCAGATGCATTTACTGATTTGAAATGGATAACTAAGTCACATATCCCTGCAATGAATGTGCCTATCTGGATTAATGTCTCAAAGGGATCATCTGCTAATATCACAACTTCTGAATCCCAAACACGCCTGAAGCGTGGTAGACCATTGGGTTCGAAGGATAAAATCCTAGAAAAAGAAGTGTAAAGAATAATAAAGATGATACTACCAAAGAACCTCCTGAAGAAGATCAAGACTTGAGAAATCTTGGTATTTCTGAAGAAATCATTGAACTCGAGACTCAAGTGAATAAAGAACTTTCGATAAGTTCTACTGATGATGAGATAAATTTAAATCGATCGAAAGTTACAGTGGATAATGTTTTTGCATATAATGTTGCACTAAACATCATGCAAGAAAGTGAGTATATTGAGCCTAAATTCGTCGAAGAATGTCGACGTAAAGATGATTGGTTTAAACGGAAAGAAGAAATTCAATCTGAGTTGAATTCACTTTATAAGTGTGATGTATTTGGACCTATAGTCCAAACACCTGATGATGTTAAACCAGTTGGCTATAAATGGGTTTTTGTGCGAAAGCGAAATGAGAGAAATGAAATTGTAAGATACAAAACACGCCTTATTGCACAAAGCTTCTATCAAAGACCTAGTGTCAACTATGAAGAAACATATTCACCTGTTATGGATGCAATAACTTTTTGATATCTCATCAGTTTAGGTGTACATGAAAATCTTAAAATACATCTAATAGATGTAGTTACAACTTACCTATATAGTTCACTTGATAGTGAAATTTACATGAAAATCCCAAAAGGATTTAAATTGCCTAAAACATGTAATAAATCTTGAGAAATATTCTCAGTCAAATTGCAAAGATCATTATATAGTTTGAAACAATCAGGGCGTATGTGGTACAATCACCTTAGAGAGTACTTGATAAATGAAGGATACATAAACGATGTCATTTGTCCATGTGTTTTCATTAAGAAATCAAGATCAGAATTTGTAATACTCGCTGTTTATGTTGATAATATAAATCTCATTGAAACTCCTGAAGAGGTCCAAAAGGCAATTGAATATTTAAAGAAAGAATTTGAGATAAAAGATCTCGAAAAGACAAAATTTTGTCTGGGTCTACAAATTGAACACTTAGTAGATGGAATTTTTGTTCATCAATCTGCCTATACTGAGAAAATCTTAAAAAGATTCTATATGGACAAAGCACATCCGCAGTACTCCAATGGTTGTTAAATCGCTTGAAGCGAATAAAGATCCATTCTGTCCTTCAGAAGAAGATGACAAACTTCTTGGTCCTGAAGTACCATATCTCAGTGCTATTGGAGCACCTATGTATCTTGCTAACTCTACTAGACCTGATATAATATTTCTGTTAATTTGCTAGCAAGATATAGTTCTTCCCCAACACGAAGGCATTGGAATGGTATCAAGCATATTTTGGGCGATACCTGAAAAGTACAATTGATATGGGTCTGTTTTATACTAATAAAGACTGTGCAGACCTTGTTGGTTATGCAGATGCAGGTTATTTATCAGATCCACATAAAGCTCGATCTCAAACAGGCTATCTGTTTACGTACGGAGGAACTACTATATCATGGTGATCTACAAAGTAGTTCATTGTTGCTACTTCTTCAAACCATGCTGAAATAATAACAATTCATGAAGAAAGTAGAGAATGTGTATGGTTAAGATCGATGATACATTCCATCCAAGAGAAGTGTGGACTGAAAAATGACGTCAATGTACCCACGGTCATATTTGAAGATAATGTCGCGTGTATAACTCAGTTGAAAGGTGACTTCATAAAAGGTGACAGAACAAAACACATTTCACTAAAATTATTTTTCACACATGATCTTCAGAAGAAAGGTAAAATTGATGTACAACAAATTCGTTCAAGTGATATCTTGCAGATTTATTCACTAAGGCATTACCAACGTCGACATTCGAGAAGTTAAGAAATAAGATTGGAATGCGTCCTCTCCAAAATGTCAAATAAAGTTTTCATCAGGGGGAAATAATACACATTGTACTCTTTTTCTTAGCCAACGTTTTATCCCACTGGATTTTCATGGCAAGATTTTTGATGAGGCAGCTAACGTGTATTAAAGGTCACGTAAAATCTTCCTCTTTACATGAACAATTGAGGGAGAGTGTCAGAAAACGTGCAATTGCGCAATAAAAGGAAAACTATATTTGTCAAAAGGATGGGGCTTGTGGGTCCCACTCCATTCATTATGTCTCCCCTCTTTTTTAGGATATAAAAATCCCTTCTCGTGTAAGAACAAACACACTGAAACATAGAGAAATCATACACTGATATATTCCTTCCCTCACTTTTCTTCTCTGATTAATTATCTGTTTTATTATTCTGTTATAAAATTTATCCTAGTTAATTTTAGATTTATTTCATAACACTTTTAAAATATTTAAGTCAATTAAATATGAAAAAAATTTAAAATATTTTCCTTCATACCAAAATACTCGAAATAAGTTAGAAGGTATTGTAAACAAACAACTTATTTTTTTTTACTAAGTTTGCATTCAATACTATTGCAACAAACCAAACAATCAATAAAAAATAATACCAAAATAACTAATCTCAACATAATTTATACTAGTAAAACTACTAAGAAATCATAATTCAAATTACATATAGCAATAAGTTACAGAAACAAATATTACAAGTTAATTCATACTAAATTTTTATTATTTTATTTATTCGTTTATGAAGTTTTAAATACCCTTATAAAACTATCCTCCACTTTATTATGATTATATACAACATATATAAAAATATTTTAATAATTTTTCATAATCAATTAATTTGAATTTTTTATGGGTAAAAAATTTGATCATTATGACAAACCAACAAGATGAAATAATAAGTCAAAGTGTGAAAGCAAAGTTAGAGCCAAATAACCACAACACCCCCCCGAACTGCTACAGAATAAACACCCGCTCCTATGTAATAGCTCGCAAACTACATAGGAAAATAACCACACTATATAAATCTAGTGCGACAAGCTCAACCTAGAAAGTAAACCTTTCGAACTTGAGACCTCCAACATGAAAGTCTCAAGCTCAAACCACTGGGCAACCCCAAAGAATAAAAAACACATATTATCACCACAATGTTTGTGAGTTCCATAAAACATAGTCGATCTCAAACTCAAATAAAGAATGAGGGTTGCAATAGGTTGACGATCTATGAAAATAGTTCAATCTTGATGAATATTTCATACTAATCATCCGACTGCATTGAAATGGATATCGAGAATATAGTCGACTCCAACTGCCTTGGGATTTTGACTATAACGACGACGACGACGACATGCCCAGTCGAATCCCACAGGTGGGAATATTTAGACTATATGATAAAGAAATGCAATGATAATATAAAAAGTCTAAAGGATACTGAAATTTCTATTTAATTCAAAAATTAACCATAATCAAAATTTCACAGTTTCTTTAAACATGGGCCATATTTGCAACATCTACATAAAGGTCAACAATACAGTGCTGCAGTTAAACAAGTCCCAAAAAATTTCTTAATCCCAATAATACTAAGATCAATATAACAAAAATAGCCCAAAACTGAAGGTAAAAAAAAAGAGAAGAAATAAAAAAAAGCTAAACATGAAATCACCTACCCCCAAAGGAAGCACGACGACTCGAGGCAATAGATTCAGCGTTCCTCGGCTCTTAATACAGTCGCCCTAACTGCGTCTGCCAGTAGCCCTAGCGCTCAAAAAATAAGCCTGGTTTTGGGGGCAGCACTCAAACTCGATCCTTCTGTGAAGAGGGGGCACTTTACAACACTAGAAGATACACAAGAAATGAGGATGAAGGGGGGTCGGATTGAATCGACCAAAGAATCAGCGTGGGTGTTATATACCCACTTAAATCGACGTATAATTGGGGTATAGCTGCAATAAGCTATCTAGATCTTCAGGTAAGAATTTTCTTGCGAACAAGTAACATGGTCGTTGATTTCCATTCCATAGACATGGATTAATCTGAACTTCCTTCTGCAGTACGGAAAATAACACAGAATTCTTTCAGATAATGTTAGGCTAGAAGTGAGACAATTGCAAGGAAATTGTCTTAAGTGAATAATTGTTTCATACCCTAGCATCGCTTGTGACATGCACATTCTCTGTAATAGACTGCAGAAACAGTAAAGAGTATTAAATCTTGTCATGGTTTTGATTTGCAAGAGAATATTGTGTTCAAAAAAGGTGGCTGGTGAGGGGGGGTGGGGATGGGGGGAGTAAGCCTTACTGTTATATTTCTCAAAAGGTCAAATGTAATATCTTTGCGCGTGTATGATTT
The DNA here is from genome assembly GCA_011800125.2 of Solanum clarkiae. NCBI lineage: Eukaryota > Viridiplantae > Streptophyta > Magnoliopsida > Solanales > Solanaceae > Solanum > Solanum clarkiae. The sequence continues at coordinate 4,261,821 of JAABOM020000101.1, forward strand.
TGGGTGCCACTTCCCTTCAGACCAATCAACATGTGTTACTGACCAATTCGCAATTCCAGTTGGATCAAGCATCTGAAATTTATAAAACGGACGAAAGCCAGTTAGTTTGGAAATGATTCAAACTTGAAAACAGGATGGTGAAGAAAAGAACTCACATGGAAAAACGTTGGTAGATAGTGCTCATCAGAATAGCAGTTCCGATTGCCCTCCATATTTGGCTGTCGCATTAGAAACAGATGTGCCATGATTAATGAAATCAACCAAATTCACAGCTAGACAAACAATAAAAGGAACAAGAAGAAAAGAAAGCAGGAAATGGGATATAAGCATGTTTTGCTGTGCCTATAGCAATCCCATGCGATCAACATTGTTGTGGTTTGAGAGAAAAACAAAAGAAACTAGCTTCTTCAGTGGAAATGACAGATGAATATTGTTTGAAAAAGTAAAGTAACTTTAAGCTCACCTAACACAAAGAAATAAAGCTAGATAACAAATTTTTTTATGCTTCAAATCAAATGCAAGAGCCAGATGCTTTAGATCCGATAAGCACCAAGTGTCTTAGTGCTCTATGTTAAAGGGGGCAGCCCTGATAATTCATGTAATATTGTGCTTAAAGCTCCCATAAACTTGGCACTTTTTCCTAGGATAGTTCTAAACACAGTCACATAATTTAGTAATTTCAGAAATTTTAATGCAAATTACTTCTTCCAAACAATAAACAGTGTAGAAGACACAAACTGGACAATGTAATTAAAACATCAGTGCATAGAGAAAGCTAGTAGCATAATCACATCATCATCAGCCAAAGTATGATCAAGGAAAACCAACCCTGCAATAGTCCCTGAATTTTCTGTAGTAGAGACTATCAGCCATAACTGCAAGGGCGTGCTGTCGTTTCATTGTGAACCACTGTAAAGATTCAGAATTTAACCTATCAGAACAAGAAAATTGTAGAGGTGCAAACTGGCATATCAGGTTGTTAAGCTATAAGAACGCCACACAGCTACCCCCCAATATTTGGCCATTCTAAGAGGTAAAAAGGAATTCTACCTATAGAATACTGCAATGAACCAACTCATTGAACAATTTCTTTAGAGTGATGTCATCGAACACTTACAGATTACAAAACCAAAATATCCAGCATTTTTTAACAAATTATTAATGAACCTCAGATTTATCCTCCATGAAATAGTGTGACCTCTGTATTGCATAAACAAAATGGAAAGCCTGAAGAGAATATGTTCTCCCCTTTCTCATCTTTTATACCCAATGGAAACATATAATTACCAAAACAAGAATGTTGGAGCTACAAGCTAGTTGTTTACTAGAGGAGTACCAAGAATAGTTTCGGACATGCACAGCATGATGCATTAAATAGGAAAAAGTGCTGAAAACCATACTATTCTCCCCACTCATTTCTCAACTAAAATAAAAGAGAGAGATTCAAACAAATAAGAGCTAACAGCAAAGTTGTGCAAAAGACACCTGTGCACCCTTTCGAAAATCCTTCTTTTCAACTTCAGGTAACATATGTTCAGAATACCTTCCACTTCCATGAGGACCAGGATCTTCAAAGCTGAGAGAAGAAAGAAAGAAGCATCTTATTCATTGACAAAGAAAGAGCATTTTTCACTTATATAACAAAAGGAGTTATACTGTTCAAATGGAACAATGAATAAATGAACTGAGTCATTAAATAACACTCAAGAAAGTTCAAAATTACTTGAGGGTGATGGAAAGCGCAAGTAAGATAACCTAAAGATGATTAGAATAATAAACTATCATGGAGAACCATAAAGTATGACAACTTTTTAATAACACAAGCATCAGTGAATTGTCTTACCAGTCTACAAAACTGATATTTGTATACATCAGGTAGTTGTAGATGTAGTCGAAATCACGCAGAGGTATACAACTGCAAGTTGATTGATAAGCTAAATGATCAGAAATGATGTAATGGCATAAATGCAAAGCAAAAAACAAGACAAATCATCAAATGTTAACCTGTCAGAAAGTAATACAAAATGCTGATTGTCAGTGTCTTTAAGTGCATATGCTAAAAGGCGTCTCTCTGCATCAACCATAGAAATCTTTCCCCACACTACCTGCAATGCAGAATGGTGTACCCACAACTCAGCCATACAGATGAAAATGAAAAATACCTCTGACTTTAAATGACTAAGATAGCTATAAATATGCTCTTATTTCTAAAAGCTATTATGTTAATATGCCCTTCATTTTCCTCAACATAGCCGGTCAAACAGGTAGGGCAATACTTGATAATAATTCTTCAAAATTCACTGAACTTCAACAACTTAACAGTTAGCATACACGTAGTCCCGAACTGAATACATATACACAACCATACTTGATACGTGCCCATAATCAAATCCATGTAACACGAAAGGATGGTTTAAATTTTAAAAAAGAAAATGCTTGTAGAAAGTACAGTAATTATAAGCAACGATAATTAGCATTACCAACAAACATGGCTGATTTGACCTAATCAACTAAATTCTCAAGGTTAATCACACAACCCAAACCCATGCCCCTAAAACGTCAATAGCCAGTCAGATTTACTAAGTGGCCACTTGTAAAGAAAGGAGGAAGTGGAGGCTGTAGGCTACACAAAGTTCTAGATCCATTTAAACTCATAAAGGATATACGTGTAATTCATTGCAAGCAATTAAAAAAGGCAAACATAGTACGATGAAGCTGATGAGTAATAATGTCGAACAATGTTGCGTATCAACTATATGCTGCCAATTCTCAATCATTCTTCTCAACCTTCGTGTTAAACTTTTAGTCATTTTATCACGCAATAACAGCCTGATTACACCACAAATAGCCAGAAGCACAACCTTAGGACTTTTTTATCGTTCAGCTTTTTGTTTCAATTATATGGAATTTGAGTTCAGGTATCATCTCAAATAAATAGCCACAGATAGACTCATAAATAATGTCAAGTTCAAAATATAACAAGGCCAATATAATCAGTTCAATTGCTTCAAAAGAACAAACTGTATTCATTCAGAAACAATACATGGAAACAATTCAAGCGACAAATTTGAGATACAGTATTACATTGGCAAGAATGATTTGTGTATCAGAAACAATACATGGACCAACTTCAAGCAACAAATTTGAAATACAGCACCTCATTAGTGGAAAATGGAAAAATAAGCAATAATTAAAGCAGTATCACAAACCTTGTCACTACGTATTTCCCGATTGACGAAGTAACGGCTAAAATGTACAGGTTTGTCCTTAGATGCATGTACATAGACAGAAAATTTTCCTTCATGGCCCTGATAGAAGAATAGTTTTAAATAAAACCATCAACAGATAAAGCTGAAATGCAAAGACAGACCGTTCCTGCTAGTTCTTTTATCAGTAAGTTAAATTTATTAACAAAGAGTAGTCAACCACTAAACTAGTGCTAGACATTACAAAATGGCCACCCTTTTCAAAAACAATAAGGACGGCTCCTGCTACTTAAGGATCTATGAATATCCAGAAAGCATTAGATATACACTTACTAGTAGTCATTGAGTTGACCTGATAATCATCAGTTCAACAACGTAGGAAGACGGAACGTTTTTCTTTTGATACGTAAGTAGGAAGATCAAACCTTAAATTGAGATTGCTAAACTTTAACCTACATTATATAGCACCCAAATAATGTATCCATTTTCGTTGAGGATTCCCTTACATAATCTGTAAAGAGACAATTCCAAGAATAATTTACTTAAATCTATAATAGGGACAGCTGGAGTTAGTGAATCAAATTATTGCAGCAGACCAACATTAAAAGGTAAAAAAGAAAAAACAGTCTGGAACTTCCGCAAAAATAAGAAAACATACCTGAAAAAATCTGTCCCAGAGTTTTTCAAATGGCAATGCACCAGGTATCAAGAACATAAATGCTATTTTGGGGTTCTCTGGTATGACTGGGGGTAGGTTCAAAATTTCTTTAGTTACAACATGGGAGGCAAGCTCTTCATCAGTCAATTCTCTGGCAGGAGCAGGTGGAAGCCAATCAGAAAGCCCCTTGCAGCCATTCAATGAAAATACATAACAAGCACCAGAACTTTGAGGGGGGTAAACGTAAGCACAAATTAGGAACAAGCTAACTAAAGAAACCAACACAATTATCCATGTTGGTTTCTTTAACTGAGCGCGCTGACGAGGTGCAGACAATATTTGCATCTCCTTCATGCCTAAACGCCACCCCTGAGATGTCTTCATCTAGAAATTACACATCAGCAACCGAACAACATCAAAAACTAGATCCCTTGATCGAATCTCTGAGAACAATAACCCAATCCCAGTGTCTTATCTTTGAGGAACAGAAGCAATATTTGTGAATCAATGAGAACAAACACAAAGCTGTAAGAGGATGAAAAATTTCAACAAATAAGTAGTAGTTAAAGTTGAATTAATATCTAGCTTCACATGTTCTTATAAAGAACAATCTAGAATCCCTTTATTCAGATATTTAACTCCTAAAATATCATGTTGGATGCAATCCCATACTAAATTCAGGCCCGTTAACATTGCCAAAGAGCAAATAATCCATAGTAGCACATATCTTAGAAAATCAATCTTCCACATCAAATGATATTATGAACATAATAGAGCATTTCTATAACTCGAGATCCAAACCTTACAGAATTACATCAACAGAATTACAGTAAAAATATCCAAACCTTACAGAATTCCCATAGAAAGAAAGCACAGAAACATGAAAAATCAACTATTGGATACACAAAGAATTAATCAAATGAGATCACATAAGAAACACACAAAAACATAACAAATCATAAAGATTCCCCATGTTGTCCCCAACCAACCTTAAATCAAAGTCAAACCCATATATCCAACCTTCAAATCTACCCACCCACCCCCCACACCCCACACACCCACAATTCATCAACTTCAAATCTCCATCACCCATACAACACCATATCATACACAAATGCATAATCCCCACAACCCCATCAAAGCAAATCATTTCAAGAATCCCAAACTTTCCAATCAAAATTCAATTTTTTCACTCATATACAACAACCCCAAATGATAGAATTACAGAAGAACACAACCCCACATGATAGAATCAAAGAAAATGAAGAATCCAATACCTGAATGGTGCAAAGAAAGAGATGTGCTTTTTCCTTTTTTTCAGTATGTATCTATTGGTTTCAAAAACTTCAAATCTTTGGAAGGCAAAAAAGGATCTGTATATCTTTGTTGTGCATGTATTATAAAAAAGATATTTGGCGTGTGAGATCTAGGGCTAGCACAACAAAGCAAGTGGAACCAAACAGAAAAACAGCGAAGGGGGCTGCTCACTCTATACATGTATATACAATAATTATTAATCAAAATTATTACTTGCTATAATATAATAAATACATATAGGGAAAAAAAATAAACATTCTTGTTTTTTCCTACTTTTTCTTGTGAGGTGGGTTTTTTTAAAAAATTTAATGTTCAATATCTGTACTGAAATTCGACCAATTCAAATTAATTCAATTTTATTCGAGAAAAGTGCTATTTATCAAGAATTTTTTTCATATTTAAAGTTTGAATTTAAGTTAAAAGAAGAGCAGTTTCATCCATACCACTATATTTTTTGCTGATGTGATAAAAAAAATTTCGTTCTTGGATTTGATATATTTGTCTTGTTTTAATTTGACTTGGAATTATAAAAGGAGAAAAAATTATGGTGTTAAATATTCTTTTTGTTTCAATTTGTTTGAATTTGACACAAAATTTTAGAAAATAAATTAGACTTTTTGAATTTGTGTTATTAAAATAAAACTATGTCACATGTGTATCAGAATAATATTTAATTTAGTAATCTTAAATATATCATGTAGAAAATTAGTTATTCTTTTTTAAACGAACTAAAAAGGAATGTAGACCAAAATAATTTAAACAAGAAATATGTCGTATGAAAAATTAGAATGAAAATATATTAAAATATATTTTATTTTATAAGTTTAAATATATCACTCATAAACTTGAAATTAAAAAACTGTTAAAACCAAAAAGATATCCCTTTTTAAAACAAGAAATTTTATTATTTTAAGGGTGATTTGAAATTATTTTTTTAAAAACGAAGAAATTTAAAAAGAAAATTCTAAATGGGGTAATGAAAAGTCTTTGTGTGTGTGTGGATTTTGACCGTTTAGTTTTCATTCTAAGATCCAAATATATAATAAGAATAATTCTTTCTCTTTTTTTTTTTTTTTTTTGGGGGGGGGGGGGGGGGGG
>JAABOM020000101.1:4268199-4292365 GCA_011800125.2 Solanum clarkiae
TATTTTTAAAAAAATAATTTAAATTATGAAAATATTTTCATGTCAAAAATTATTTTTCTACAAATTTTTTTCTACTCTCTAGCTAAAATTAGAAGTTTTTTTCTAAAAAATATTTTTATTCATTAACCAAACAATAAAAAATATTTTTCGAAAAATATTTTCTACTCATTAACGAAACATGAGAAAATGAGTTAGAAATCAACTCATTTTCTAGGAAAACATTTTTCAGGAAAATATTTTCCATCCATACCAAACACACCCTAAATGGAAAAAAAGGACAAAATGTCCTTTAATATCTTAAAGTATTAATTAATAACATTTGAACAACGAATCAAAGAGAAAACAAAATAGAAAATTGTAGAACAAAAAAAAAAATTGAACCAAAAAAGAGTTAATGGACCTATGATTAATAGCTTAAATCCATCCTATTATAATAAAAGAAAGATAGGAAATTGTGTTGACCCCAAATGCTAAATACTTCCACCCCACATAGGAAAAACAAAAACACTAAAATAATTAAGATAGGAATAGAAAATAAACCAATATTGTCAACTTTTGCACTAAGAAAATGAACCATCTTTTTAGTCATAAATATGATCATATTTTATCTAGGTCATGTCTAAGCATGAAATAATATATTTGAAATTAGTTTTATTATATTGTGATTGGATATAAAATCAATCATTAGTTAAATTTGTAATGTTTGATTTGTTAAGACAAATTGTTGATCCACAGAAGGGCGTGAGGAAGTAAATGAAATTGTTTCTTTCTTTATTAGAAGTTTCGAGTTCAAACTCTGAATATTAAAAAAAAGTTAATAAAAAAATATTTTAAAATAAGATCTTATGCATCACAAATCCAAATCAACTGAATTTCAATGTGAATGTCAAACATCGAACAAGAAAAAAAAGACGGATTCTAAATCCATTTCATTACCTAGTACTAAGTGATTACTTATGTGGCTTAGGTTGATCCAAACATAATTATTACTAGCAATTTGATCTGTATAGATCTAGACATTGACATACATGTACCATTCATAGCAATTATTGACATCAAATTAGATGGGGATTGGGTGGCAATAATATTCCCATAAATTAAAATAAAAAAATTCAACCCTCAATAATACATTGAGGTGTACATGAATTGGATTTGATTCAATTTATTGAAATACCAAATTTAACTATTTATGTCAAATTTTTAGATTTATAAACCAAGTCAAGTAATAACAATCGATTTTATTTTTATTTTTTTTTTACTTTTTTAAGTTTTCAAATTTTTAGGGGGTTTTGTTGTAAAACATTCATACAAACATATAACTAATTTGTATTTTTAAAAAAATAAAATACTCATACAAATATATAATTAATTTGTATTTCAAATATTTTTTAATTCTACCTAAATACAAATATACAATCATTAAGATGTTTCTTAAGAAAACAACACAAATATAAAAAGAGTGATATTGACACTAAAATATTCAACAAAAATAATAATGTAATCGCATAAAACAAACATTTTGAACAGATAAGTCAATATGAAAATGATTATGATTTTAAAGTACTAAATCATGCCAAAATAAGTATAATAAGTGTTAATTATATGACTAAATATTAAAGAAAACTAAAATTTGCTTATGTGTTTTAATTATCTAAACCAATTTATTACTAAAAAAATATTCAATATTAATTAACGTTATTCTTAGTATTAAGTTTTAAGCTATAATATTGATTTGATTTTAATTAGAGCTTTACTAGAATTACTAATATCTATGGAATGTAACCTTTATTGGACTATTCAAAATTCTAAATCAAATTTGAAATAATATTGTTAAAAGATAAAAATTCTGAAAAAGTAGAAGAAATATTTATAAATCATATCAACTTAAATACTTTTTTATATAAATAATTTTTAAACATCATATACGTAAATGTTAAGTTTGTTTAATCTCGAGTTGACCTTTTCAAGTTAGAGTCAAACCAACCCAATATATAATATATTCTTTTTCCTTCAATACCAAATCAAATCAAATCAAATCACTGAGATTTTTTCTCAATTTTTTCTCGATTTGACTCAATTTATAATTTAATGTTATTTTTTATTCTACTTTCTCATTTTAAAGTGTTCTTTTTTCGAGTAAGATTGGCATTGGTTGGAACACATGGACGAGGTTTGAAAAGCTGATGGAAAATTTTCATAAATAACCTAAGCTTAAAACTTAATATGGTCAAATAGTTATATTTTACATAATTACACGATATAACCTCGACTATATGACCTGAAGGAAAGGAGAGAAGCGAACGAAATCGAGGAAGGTTGAGAGACAAATTGTACATATATATTTGTCAAATTGTATGTGTATATCTATCAAATAATTGTATATGTATAACTAATATATATATATTTGTATATCTGAGAAGCGATATTGGAATAGGAAGAGAGGCAAGCGAGCGGAGAGAAGTGAATTATATATGTATATATATATATTGAATTGATTATGTATATCTGTTAAAATAATTATATATGTAGTTGATGTACACATGTAATTGTATATCTGACAAAAAACTGAAAAGAGAGGAGTGGGGCGAAGCGAGGCAAGAGATAAGAAGAGAGAAAATAGCAACAAAACCCTAACTATAGCAATAAATTGTAACTTTTTCAAATTATAGTTGTATAATATAAATACATATCACATATTTGCTTATTTACATTATTTTAGAACCACTGAAATGGGCTTTGACTCATGAGATCGCCCTGCCCAACTGAATAGATGAGATTGGGCTGAGATTTTCATTCTCATTTAAACCTGAGACTATTAAGCACCAATCATGTTAGCCCTCTGACCGAACTTGTGAGATTACACGGTCATTTTGTTGAGGATTATTTTCAGACATCAATCAACCGGACCACTTCTATGTGAAATAGTAAAGCGCGGTTGAGAAGATTAATCTAAATTTAGTGCAACTTATATAATTATACAGCAAATAAGACACATAGCAAGACTTGAATACTCATCTCCCTTCAACAATATTCTACTCAATCATAATGGAAAATTTGATTGTTTAAAGTCGTGTAGAAAAGAAAAATGCGGAAAAAATTAAAACAAAATCTTTGAATACCTTTCCAGTGGATCCTCCAGAGAACAAATTTACTTAATTGATCCTTCAGAAATGGATGTGACCTTGCAAACACCAACTGAAGTGGTGAATGGCAAATCTTTATAGCAAGCAACCAACTCCTTATCAGTGTGCAGATCCACCTGAAGAGTTTCCCAAACCTTTTTCTTAGGATTCAAGACATCATCCGCCTTGCCATCAAACCCAGGGAACGTTACTCGTTCACCAATTGCAGCATCTTTAGGTGGCTCGACCAGTTCAACCTGATATGCAAACCATCATATATTGCATCAGTTTACTTTCCAACTTTACCTCTTTTGGTCCTAAAAGTTTTTCTTTCTTTTCTCGTTTCAACCAAAATTATCTATAGTTGATACATTAAACAGCAGGTGAACTCCATCAGAAACCTTGAGGCCAGATCTCCATGGATAACTAAGCACACATTTTTCCTTTTCTGGTGGTATGATTAAATGGCAATATTTTTGAAATACATATATAAGCATGTGTCAATTATATAGTAAAAATGGATTGGTAGTATACACACTTCTGTAAATTACAGAATAAGCTGGTACTACTATTGTTCTTGCAAACATATGGCAGAGATAGCTATGCCTGCAGTCCAATTTGCATCATCTATATGGAAAACTTATGACATGTATCGGCAGCATTTTGTGCATCAATGTGGTGCCGAAATGCACTCAGCAGATTTAATTGCAGTTACTTTGGTCTTATATTAACCCGGAATAATCCTATATGCAAGAAAAATGTAAAGCTTCTTTTCACCCAAATCCCCCCCACCCCCAAACCAATTCTCCATGTCTTCTCTCATTTGGCATCTCAATCACCACGAGCTCTATGTGAATTGTTAAAAACGTATCCTGAGCTGGTCCTATTTACTACGAATAGATACATTATTTTTTTCATTTAAAGGGTGAGGTCTGCGGGCCTCTTTTATTAAATAAAAGACAGATATTTACAAGGCCTGGATCAATAGATAGTGGTGCTAATCAAGGAGGTCAAGGCAATTGAGACGTCTTGAAATATGAAAGAATCTTTGAACTAGACTTTGGGATCAACAAGAACAAAGTACGCGGCTTGTGGGGTACGAGGTGTTAGGAAGGGAAGCATGAGGATTGTTCAGTGGTGGAGGAAGAGAACCAACGAGGAAGAACAGAAAGCTAGTAAAAGAAAGAAATGCACATTCTAGAAGCAAACAAATCAGTTAGAACCAGGGTTAACTCTTAGACAATGGTAATTTACAGTTATTACAGCAAAAGCTTTAAAATCCTAAGGCTAAAGCCAACAACATATCCAGTATTAATTTGCTATAGGAAAGAGGGACCCTCTAACATTATGTCCTAAAAATTCTCTCCTTTTATGTAGCCAGGTGGCAAGGTATATAGGCAATATGTAGATAATAGAAAAGAAGCATGGGGCTGTCACTCACCTTAGTGTGATCACTATTAGAAGCAGCAAGAACCATGGCCTGGGATTTTATGCCCCTCATACTTGCTGGTTTTAGGTTGCATAGAACACAGACCTTTCGGTTCTGATAAAAAAGATGTCATTGTGAAAATTGCTTGGTGTAACAGTTAAATCAATATTTAGAAAATTGAAAAATACAAACCTGCATCTCCTCCAGAGGAATATATTTTACGAGGCCACTAACAACAGTTCTGGGCTGAGCTTCACCAACATCAATCTCTTCAACATACAGGGAATCAGCATCGGGATGTTTCTGCGCTCTTGTAATAAGACCAACACGAATATCAAGTCTGCTAATTGAAATTTCTGCTTCAACAGAGGCTGAACCCTTAGCTTTGGCTTCAGAAGGTTTTGTAGCACGTTCTTTCTTCTTATTAGCATCTGATAGACACAGAAAAAACTCAATGTGATCAACAGTCCGTGCATTGATTTTGTAACTTATCTAACATATAGCTATCAACCCATGGCAAGGATCCCTCGCCACCTTCCCACAAAAGAACAGGAAACTTTTGAACAAGAATATGATAATATATCAAAGGTTAGACATAAGTTTAAGAGTTCACTATAACATATCAGAAGATAGGTATTACTCATCCAAAGAGTGGGATGGATATAAAGGATTCACATGGTCGATACCAATTGATTGAGGATTGAGGCATAGTTGATTGAAAGAATAAATGATTAGTTCATATTGAAAGGTCTGGCATCAACGAAACAATGGCATGAACAAGGGAGCTTGGTGATGCATGTCAACTCATTCTGGTTTTTATGATATCAGGAGATTATCCAAAAAAGACCTACAAGAAGAGGAGCCACCAGAAGGTGCAGGCTAGCGCAGATTACACATAAAGAATGCCTAAAGGTCCCCTAATCCATATTTATGTAAGAAGTCGCTGCATTTTCTGCTATCCGAGATCTCCAACCAAGGACAAGGGGTAAACAGCTACATATATACTGACAGGACATGAAGATAATAACTTTTCAAGAAAAAGTACTAATAACATCCCCCAAGGATAAAAAGTCATCCCTAATTAATATGCCCCAATAAGGTGAACAACTGGACACTTTCCCATTCATCTTTCTGAAATTTTCTTTTCCCCATTCCTAATATAGTTTTATGAAAATTTCATGATAGGATTATAACATAAGAGGGGAATTAATGAAAGGAAAACAAAATGCATTCAGGATAAGATATACTAGTTCAGAAGTACTTTCTCGTACCTCTTTTGGGTGTTTTCCTGTTATAACTAAAATTCTTTTGATAGGTTATCATAATATTACAGATGAGGGCGTACAAGAAAGTAAACATAACCTGAGATTTTTGCTTTGTTCAACTGATCAGTGATCTTCCTTGCCTCAGTTTCAGCCTTCAAATTCCTATCTGCCTGACTTCCAGCAAACTTCTCTCGGTAGAATTCAACTTCTTCATCTTTCTGCATATAACCACGTTTGATCTTAATACTATTAGCAAATGCTAGAATGATAAAATATGAAGTAAAGAGGAAGACTGCAATGCATTACCAGCTCCTTGAACAGTGGTGCTGGTACTCCAATTTTGTGACCTGAAGGCAGTATATGCCACGGTCTTTTGCTTTTTTCTATGTCACCTCTTTCATCAGAGAGTGAAAGTTGCATTTCAGGAGGAAAGTTAAGCTGCTTAAGCACCTGTGAATAAAGTCGTGAGAACATCAATCCATTGAGCACAGAAAGAACCTCAACCACACTAAGATGTATAAGCATCAAACATGAGCAGAAACAGGATCTCAGCCACAGTTATATCATATATGACTCTATGATGGCAGCAGAGTTATTACCTCCCGTGAAAAGGATGGCATAAATGGCTCTAAAAGACATGCAAGAAGATATACTAGGCCTGAAGCAGTGCTCATCACTATGGAACACAAAGGCCTATCTTCCTTGTAAAGTCTCCAGAATTGGCTCTCCTACAAAAAGAAGTACGGACAGTCTAAAACTTATGAGATTAAAGCAATCATGAGACTGTCAACAACCATTACTGAAATTCAAAAAGCAGTTTCTAAATTAAAATAGAAACTAAAATGGCACGAGCAACTGATAAATCAAAAACAGATGGTTGGGAAGTATTTAACAGGCTTACTTGCAAATAACCGTTTCCTTCTCCAGAAATGGACATAGCAATCTTCAAGCCTTGCTTTAATTTAACCTAAACCAGTTGCAGCATATAAAGGTTATCCAGACCATATAAGGAAAGAAGAAACCAATTGAAATATAAAGCACATGTAAGATACAATAACAACTATCAGTATTACTACTACTATGTCTCAACCTGGGACCAGCTATATGAATCCCCACTATGCATGTTGCTCCATTTAGAACTATCTCAATCCAATATCCAATAACTTAGGTTCTCAACACTAGAAATTCTCCATATTTTTTACTGAGCATACAGATCCTTAACAAGATTAAAAGACTTCTAACAAACACTCGACCTAAAGTGAACTAAAATGATTAAGCCTTAATCCAAATAATTAGTGAGGGAATGCTAGACATTTGGTAATTTCTACTCCAATCATGACCATTGAAGTGGCTAATCCGGTGCAGATTGTATGGAGATCTGCTTGCATAGTAATTATGCTCTATTTTTACATAGCAGAGTTGTACAAAGCACATATAAGGCAAAAAAATCAGAAATGAGTTCCACTTCACTAGAACTAGAAAAAAAAAGCGTAGAGTTTTGTGGTTACCTTCTCCATGGCTTCTATATATTGCTCCACATAATTTCCAACTTTTTCACCTAAGGCCCTAGTTAAAGGATGTGATTCAGCTCCTTCAGAATTGGGAATTATGGAACCATAACCTGAAGCTGTACAAGAACATTTTAATAAGTATTTGTTAAGAGGTTCAATTAGCAAAGGGACGCCACCATTTCCAGTTAACACTCCAGAAGTAAACAAACAACAAATTTCAGTTCCCTTTTTACCTTTTTCTAGCAGAAACAAGAGTCTTTCCTTTGAGTTATCCTTATGAATATATTAGGAACAAGATTTTTTTTTTTTAATCAGTGGCCACTAACAAGATATTTCCAAAGTTAACATGAAGGAACCAAGGCACTTGTCCAATGAGAAACAACTTTCTACCAAGAGACTTTTCCCTTTTTTATCTTTCTAGGGAAGAACAAGAAATATTTCCTATCAGTTTTCTCATCTCAATGATATACTAGCATTACAATCCAAGGTAGTAGCCAGATTATTTTGTTGATTCACATGAAAGAGTAACAGTAATTTCCATCAATCAACCAGACAAGGAGTCAAGTAGACAATACTAGTAACAGAAAAGCATGAAACAACATAATAAAGCATGTCATCTAATACATGAATCAGAGTTACCAGTGAAATTGCCAAAGCTTAGTATAGTCTAAATGTATCTAGACAAAACTGACACACAACTAGCTGACAACATCAAAAGCATATCAAGAGGTGGGACCAAGTAAAATCTCATAGAAGACATCTAGCAGACATACCCGGATCTTTTGCAATAAAACTCAGGACTCTATTGACGAAATTGCCTAAGTTGCTTAGCAACTCACTGTTTAACTTTGCTTGTAAATCCACCCAACTAAACATAGTGTCTGACACCTACAATAACTGAAATCCATTAGTGATCATACCAGCATAAAAGAACAGAATATGGATTTATCAGGCAATGGAAGTTAAAACCGCCAAGACGCTACCTCTGGCCTGTTTGTCAGCAAGTAATATCTCCAAACTTCTACAGGAATGTTTGTGTCTTTTGCATCATTACCAAATACTCCTACGCCCTTACTCTTCGAGAACTTGCCTGATTATGACAACCAATACATACGAGGAAAATTTTCAAATCAGAAAAGAAGTAATTCTGTAGTACGAACTGTGCTTCAAATATATTAAGTCCCCAGCAGCATTAACAATTGGAAATTCTCAGTCTTATTTCTAACTAACCTGCTTCATAGTTCAAGTATTCTGTTACACTAATAGTCTTCATAAGAGTCCAGTTTTCACCAGTTCCAAGAAGCATAGATGGGAAAATCACCTGGAAAACACAACATTTGTTGTCTCACATGCAATAGCTGCTTACAGAAATAATATCACTATGGTTAAGCTTATCTGGCATAACAACAGAGAGGGAACATTCATGGAAGTAGGACTCCCTAAGCATATTTGTCCAAGTCGATCAATCAATCAATCAACTGTGCTTCAATTTTATATCAGCCAGGCACAACTATAGAGTTTCTCTTTATTCATTATGCTCTATTCAACTCCATTTCATCTAATATAGACTAATTTCTCTAAATTAGGAAAGATTTATACATCTAGAGATTCTCTAAATATTATACTTACCCCTACAAAATGTCACGGACTTGGTCCTGATTCCAACGTACCGTGCGGCCTAGTGAACTTTCCGCTTAAGTTGCTAGTCAGCCTAACTCTTGATGCTTAACAGACTTTGAAAGACTAAGATAAAGAGTTAGGCTGAGTAGCAAAGCAGAAAGTTCGCTAGGCCACACGGTACGTTGGAATCACGACCAAGTCCGTGACAAAGGGCATCCAGTCTGTATCAATTTCAAGTATAATAGTTTGTTGTCCGAAATAAGGATTGTACGTAGCTTTTTCATAGCTTTCAGTCATGTAATAGGCATCGCCTTACCATATGATTCATTAGGAATAATAGTACATAGCATTCTATGGTCAACACTAGGATGAATTCAGGGTTTTTTTTTTGGGATAAGGAAGAAAGAATAAGGACTTTTTTCAAATCAAGAAGTCTACAATCCCATCTTGAAACTCTGTGGAATAATGAACCCGTCCCTCTACCTTCATTTAAATATACAACTTGCTTTACGAGCAAGACTGTGAACTCATGATGTGCTTGAAATCAGCTACTTATTCAAACTCATGAGGTGCTAGAAATCCGTTACTTATTCAAGCTCATGACATGCTAGAAATAGCTATTTATCTCTTGTAAATAACATGTATATATTGAAAGCTATCTCTCTGTTATGACACAATGTAAATGAACATTTATTAACACCATGACAAGGAAGATTGAACATCTTCTAATGCTCTTAAACTGAGACTTGATTAACCTCCATGAAAGACACCTCATGTGTAAGACCTCAATTGGTATTCGGGCTTATTCTGCTCAATAACATTTCCGTAGCTAAACAATGTTTTCAAAAATAAGGTGCTGTCTCATCATGGCATGCTATATATATTCACAAGGCAATGTACACGTTATTATAATTATTAGTTTTTAATAATGTCAGTGCCTTCACCAGATAGTGTGCACCATGACTAATCCGGCAATTTACTCATCTTACTGTTATTTTAGAAGTGTGTCAAGCATTTAAGAATGTCCTAAATAGAACTACATGATTTAATTCCTTCTCAACAAATATATGAATCAATATAATTGCCATATATATATATACACACACACACACACACACATATATATATATATATATCAATTAATTAATATGATGGAACCTTGGTCCTTGACATAATGGAAAAATTACTTTCAATGTTAACAAAAACTCTAGATTATTTACACCGTTTAACTTTTTTAATTATCGAAGAACCGATGATTGTGTCTTCCAAAGCAGACACTCAATACCAATCAAGAATAAATAAAAATAGCAGGAAAAGGTTCAAAGCATAGTTCTCTCTTGAAATTACATTATGTGGTCAATTTCTTTCTTCTTGTTCCTTATCCTATGTAAACTTGGACACACTCTAAAGCAAAATAGAGAATTAAATATGTCAATGTCAAGCCATAAGTAATGTTCCTGAGAAAGGTAGCCCTTAGATGATGCAAGAGTATTACACAGTTATCAAGTTTCTAAGTTATTGGCTATCAACCTTTACTTCTATCCTGGTCAGATCTAAAGGTCTAAGAGGCAACCACAATCCAGTACCATAATTGGTCTCCATTATCCGTCACTCGAAGTACAGTAACTTGGCTTCATAGTATTCAACTTCCTCACTCAAAGTACAGTGACTTGACTTCAGAGTATTCAACTTCCTTTTTACTAGCAAAAGGATGATGAAACTAATATGGAGTTCCTGAAACTTACAGTGTGAAAAGGCACATTATCTTTGCCCATAAACTGATAGAGCTCCACATTCTCTGGATTCTTCCACCACTTCTCCCACTCACTTGTGTAGCATGAGGTTATTGATACATATCCAATAGGAGCATCGAACCACACATAAAAAACCTAATTACAAATAGATCAACAAATAACATCATTAAGCAAATCTAAATGGTATTGAACAATAGAGGAAGTTTTTTCTGCTTCAAATTATGCCAGCACATTAATTGGTAACGGCAAGTGGGCTAATTATCAGTAAAAGTAACAAACCGCAGTCAACTATTGTTTAGCTAGAAAGAAGGATAACAAGTCACAACTAACAGTTTTCCTCCATCAACCTTGTCCTTATATTTTTCATGTGGAACCGGAACCCCCCATTTCAAATCTCTAGTTATACACCTTGGCTTCAGTCCTTCTCTAAGCCAGGCATGTGTAGTGTGGATAGCATTCTGACTCCATCCCCCAGCCACTGACAGGTTGTTGACGTATGCTTCTAACTTATCCTTCAGCATAGGGAGCTCAAGAAACAAATGATCCGTATCTCGGATGCATGGGGTCTTACGGCAAACCTGTAGAGTAAGCAAAATAAGCCTTCAGCAGTAAGTAAAATCATTACAATATATATGTATTGTCAATCCAACATGCTTTATGTCTTTAAGAGTTCTTTTTCCTGACAAGTCCTTAAGAGTTCTTGGTATTCTAAAATTTCCAAATATAAAGTTGCTTTAACCTTTGTCAGAATTGGCAAAGGAAGACTCACTTTTTTAAAAGAAACTAGATGATGATAAGTATTTTTATAACAACCAGATGATGAGAAGAATTAGAACTATACTGTATTATGAAATATACATCTGGAACGAAGAGGACAAGCAAACCTTGCATCTTGGATCCTTCAATTCGGTGGGATTTAAGAGCTTCCCACACTTCTCACATTGATCTCCTCGTGCAGAATCATAGTTGCAACCTGGTGTCGGGCAGTTACCCTCTACAAGCCGGTCAGCCAAAAACTTTCTGCATGTCTCACAGTACGGCTGTGAAATAAATTTAGCTTCAGTAATAAATATTGTCAAATTTGATGCATCAACAACTATGTTTGTGCAAATTCAACCTATGAGATATTTTAACACAGAGATTAAGACCTGACAATTGCAGCCCAGAACCAAGCTGCTACCAGAAAATAGTTCACATTAAGAATTCTATACCTGTTGCATGGTGTTCTCAGAGAGCCAATTATTCTCCCACAGTTTTTTGAAGATCGCCTGACAAACTTCAGTCTGTTGTGGCGTCGATGTGCGTCCAAATTGATCGAAGCTTATATCAAACCATTTATAAACTTCTCTATGGATTGCATGATATCTGCAAAACCAAGAAAATGAAAGAAGGAATTGAGAACAAGGCATGCATGTTTAGCTCCAGTGATTGAAAAGAACGGTCACACAACTTTTAACCGTTTACAACAACTTAAAGTGAAAGGATAAATCTGCAAGAACTTGAGGAAAAAGAATGTCAAAATGTTGTATTATTACTATACTACTATTATTTTGAAAAGGATAAATTTGCAAGAACTTAGGGAAAAAGAATGTCAAACTATTACTATTATTTCTATACTACTATTATTTTGAGTCAAAGAACTCCCTTTCCCTCTTTTGTTTTACAGAGACAACTCTTGAAGCTGATGAAGACCTTATCAGTTAAAGTGAAAAAGACGGCACAGATGAGCCTGCATTTGTTCATGTACATGGAGAGTCTTTACCATTTGTCATTGTCTATTTTTCTAAAACTCTAAGAGTTGCTTCATTAGTCAGTATTGCAAGTGCTTTAGTTGCCGCGACATTTGTAAGTTTATTTAGATTTCTTGAAATTCAAGATTGTGATGTACATATGAACTCAATTATGTTTTGTTACGTATGATTGGCTAGTAATGGATATTACACCAGCACCACCCCAATCCTAATTTATTTGGCACTATTCGTTCTTTTGTATGTCCTTTAAAGGAATTGGCATCTGTTTATGTTTAGAAACTCCTAATATACCTGTTTCCAGCTCCTTCTTTCTTTCTTCTTGCACAACTTTTCTTCCTTCTGTTTCCCAATTTCTACCCAATTTTTCTTTTTATTTTCCAGTCCATTTATTTTATTTTCTGCCTGGTTCAGTTTTGGTGTAATTTTTGCCTACACACAGTAATTTTCAGTGGCATCATCTGATGATAGCAAAAAGAGTGACAACAACAAAGATATATGTTGGAATTATGGTATGCAAGGACCAGGAAGATATGTATGTTTTGTGCACACACTTACAATGGTGGAATTTGTAGTCACAAACATTTGATTGCTCTGTCTAAAAATGTAATAGAATGTCCAAATTGTCCGCCAAAAATTAGAGCAGGACGTATCATGTAAATAAAGCTATAACTAATCCAAAAAATCAAAATGCGACATGAGATATCTGTGGTTAGTGTCATTGATGAAATGATGTTTCCCTCAAAAACTCAAAAAATATCTTCTAGTGGATCATCCATGGCACAGACCATGAAGAAAGATACTCTCAATCTTTATTTTTTGCAGAAATCATAGCAAAAGGGAAGCTTGGGAAAGGGAGGAGTTGATGAAACCACGAAGATTTTAGGGGAGTGCACTTAATAGATATACGATATCGGCTCCCTTTTAATTAAGTCATTGAGGTTGTAGGATAACATGGCCCAGGAATGAAGCCTCCTATCTGTCATGAAGTCAGAGTTACTCATTTAGAAAAAAGAGGTGAATAAGGTAGACAAAATAGTTGAAGAACATAAAGCGCAACAGAAAAAAATGGGTGTTCCATTATGATGAACAGATAAATAGCACACCATTTAGCTATTGCAATTCTTTTCCTGATAGCGGCGTACTTTAGCCCCAAGTGGAGTATAAAAGAATGAATGATGTGACGAATGCGCAGGCTAAAGGATATGAATCGTGAAAGCGTTAGGCTTATTGGCGCATACCACGGTGGGGTCTTCGACTGGGGTGAAGTCGTAACAAGGTAGCCGTAGGGGAACCTGTGGCTGGATTGAATCTTTCGCGATGGAAATGCACTCTTCGAATTTTGAATTGAATAGAAAATGGAAATTCTGTTTTCGGAGTGCGTTTCTTGAATCTATAGGTAGTGCGTTTCTTGAATCTATCGATGCATGCAACGAATTCCAACAAAATATACAGCTTATTTGAGAAGACTATTGAGAAAATTGGATAGAAAAATATTGTATAAGTTGTTACTGATAACGCTAGTGAGACTATTAAAATGGGAGACATGATGATAGGTGTGTACCCACACATTCATTGGACTCCATGTGTTGCTGATTGTATTAATTTGATGTTTGGCGACATCTTCAAGCTAGACCTACATGCTTAAGGCAACTTTAAGATATATTCTTACATTTTGTCAAAGGTCATTTTTGTTGAATTTGATGAGGCAATTCACAAAAGAAAAAAATCTGGTGAAATTAGCCGAGACAAGATTTGCAATGACTTTCTTTACTTTATAGTAATATTTTACATAAATTTTAGTACTATTATTTCATTAAATAATAAATTAATAAATTTCAGTGCTATTATTTCATTAAATAATTAATTAATAAACATCAGTGCTATTATTTCATTAAATAATAAATTAATAAAATATCATTACTACAATAACATTTTAAGTAATTTAAGGAGGGATCATTTTTCGAAATTTGCAGTTGAAACAATAAGGAACTTAGATGGACAACAAAGAGAAGAAACAAGTGAAGAATCACCCCGACACCTTTGATTCATCAACAGAATCGCCTGCATCAATCGGCTCTACTAAAGCAACTTAGCCCGAATGTTGATTCCACTTTTTTATTTCTTTCTCTTTCCTCCCTGGATCCCTCTTGTTCCTCTTTAGTCCCCTTCATTTCGGAAGCTCTTTTTATTTCTACATCTCTTTCTTCCTCACTTTCCAGCCTTTCTTCTGTTTTTGAGGCTTCTTTCAGTTTCTTAGTAAGAAGGGTGACGGTGTTCTGCCTAAGTAGTAGACACAGGTAATAAATAAGAGAACACTAAAGATTTGAACCATAGAATTTCTCAATTCGAACACATCTTTTTAGTCAAAAGCCCTAACAAAAAGGCGCACGATACATTTCGCAATCGAGAAATCTCGACTGGCACAGGTGCTAGCCGAGAACAATTAGCCGATCTAGACTTACGAATTATTATAAAGGATTCGTTGGTAGGTAAGCTCCATTTTTTATAGGATCTGAAGGCTTAGCTAAACCTCCCTCAAAGGGATTACTGAGCAGAACTCTTTTTCAACGAACTGAACAAGCAAGGCTACTTCACCGCCTATAAATGGCGCATCATAGTATGCTTGGCGCAACATAAGATGCACAAGTTAGGACAACCCTCACACGAGGGCCAAAAAGAAGGCTTTTGTTAAGATAATTCGCCCATACAATAGAACAAGAGCCCATGGGGCTTTTTATTTGATTGTATCGAAACGCCCAATGAATTGGGATTTCGCTATTAGTCCAGGTCATTTCAGGGCTAGAGGATTCATTTATGATGAAGAGGTTTGATCTTCAAGAGAATGATTCGGGGTTCTTGCAGAGTGAAACCATGCAGTATCAGACGAGATAGATCTTTCAAAGAACAAGGCCTTTTTCGAATAAGCCAAACTCATTTGGGACCTTGAAAATCCACTCTTTTTCATATTCAAAGATCAACTCCTTGGCTCTATGTTTTCACATTGAGATTATTTGCAGATGAAGAGATGTCAAAAGGACTTCTTACTTCCCAAACAGATCCTCCTACATCTATATATAAATGTTGGTTTATCAAGAATTGAAAAGATCAGCCTCGGAATTATTGGAAGAATTCTTAATGTCAAAAGAACAAGCTCTTTCTTTGACCTTCCCATGAGCTTCGTCTAGTTTGTGGGGAGTATATAAAAGTCGAATTTGGTATTTGAATATTTTTTGTATCAATGATCTGGTGATTTATCAATGATTCATTCTTAGATTTTCTAAATGACAAAGAGATAAAAAATTTTAACTATTCTGAAATGTTGATTGTAATACTAATAAGGGGTAAATCAACTTAGCATTCAACAATTTTAAGTCTTTCTAATTTCTATAGGAAAGGAACTAATGTATACATAGGGAAAGCCATGTGCAATGAAATCAGTTGTTGAATCTCGTGCAAGTCAGGTTGTGGTTGTATTGGCTTCAAGCGGAACGTAGGCACTTTAGGTGTGTCGACCATGCACTCTCGCTTCATGTAATGCCATATGTATGATAGAGATAGTGTGGTGATTGACCTTAATGCTAATGGTGATCCCTAAGGTTCAACGAATGAATAAAACTACAACCACACCCAGATAGGGATATTGGTCTTCTTCTGATGTCTCCAAGCCGACTATAATAGAATAGAGTGAACAAGCAAGACTACAAGGCTACTTCCCCGCCTATAAATGTCACATCATAGTATGCTTGCCGCAGCATAAGATGCCTATCGCATGATAAGATGGATGGCAGAAGCCCATGCGTACCAATTCGTCTCTTTAGAAGATGCGGGTCTATGAGACTCTATGGCAACAGTGTGATTTAGGCAGTATCATTGGAGTTGTCCCTATCTTTTTTATTCCTACTTGCAACTTCTTATTGCCTCTTAATGGAACTTCTTACTACATCTTCGAAAAAAATTATTGTGCTATAAACATTAGCCTATAATTCAACACAAGACTATTTGCCAAACTAAGGTCTTTAAAAGTATAAATGATATGTTTGATGAAACTCTATTTGCTAAGCAATCAATTAAATATATGTGATTCTCTCCCTCTATCGATCTATCTAGGTATATACGCACAACTGCATAAAATGAGGAGTCAAAAATGAAATCATGTAACCACCAATTGGAAAAATGTGACGTCAAGAAAGCTATAGTGCACAAGACACAGTTTGTCAAAGGCAATTGAAAGTTCCAAAAATTACCACACCTAACTCTTTCCTTCACAAACCGAATTGCACTTTTGATCATATACTTCCATTCTCTATGTTATCATCAAAGAGATATGATCCCACTGATTTGTAAGAAATCCAAATTCAATGCGGAAGTTCTTCCATGTCCCAGTTAACAAGGAAGTTCTACCATGTCCCAGTTAACAAGTCGCCTCCCCATCCCAAAAGTTCGATTGTCTTTTAGTTGTTGAGGGTTAATTGACTTAAATTGGAAATAGAACAATTCACTTTCTAAAAAGGAATTGAAATAGTCAAAAACTAAACAAATACAGTCCAAAATTTTCATACTAGAAACATAACAAAATAATGCATCCAAAAGTCATCACCATAAATCACTACTTTTGACTTTTCTAATGGACAGAAGAGCAACTAATATCTTTATTTAAATTTCAAATAGGAAAGAATGCAAGAGAGACTTTTCAATCAGATAGGCATTAGACAGGGTACATATCCCCTTAGTTGGTTGTGCGACATTAGTTTGTATAACAATTATACAGCGAAGGAAATTTAATAAAACTAACCTTTTAAGCAGAGTGGCTTATATTATTAGCTAGAGTTAATTCTACTTGTTTCTCAAGAAACCAAAATGCACAAAACAAACCACCAGAAAAATTGCGAAAGTGAAATTTTTTCGAAATTAAACCAAAACAAACTTATGCTTGATATCAAATATACATGTCACTGTAGTTAGAAACTTACATGCCATTGTAAGTCAAATGTTAGATTTATATATATTTAAATCCTCTTTTGTCTTGAAATGAAAGAGGCCTGACATGATGGATTGTAAATAGACTTTCATATAGCAATTCAAACTAGTTTGTGATTGAGGCAAACTAATTAATTGATCTAATTATCAAAAAAAGGTGAATTACTTGTCACAAATTTGCTTGGGAGTACAATTTTCTTCCAAGGCTTTAGTCTCTGTAGCTGTTCCATATTCATCAGTACCACACATGTATATAGTATTGTAATCCCGAAGTCTACAGTATCTCGCGTAGACATCCGCACTCAACACACCTACAACAGCACAAAAAGCCATAAATTGAATATAAAATCAGCATCAAAACAGCGAAGAGAGCGAAATGGAGGACTGAATTGACGTGAGTACTTCCGATGATATTTCCGAGGTGAGGAACATTGTTGACATACGGCAAAGCGCTTGTGATGAGGATATTTCTTTTGCCGGGTATTGGAAGTTTGGGAGAGGCCGGTGGGAGATTGTCACCGGCGGTGGAAAAATCGCCCATCTCAGATAACTTTCCGGCTAGGGTTTTAGACGACAGGTTTTTTGCTTGGATTGCTTCTGTTAGTTTAGAGGATTTGGGCCGAACAGTTCTTAACTTGTTTTAGAGAATTTTTCAATTGATGTCTTAATTTTGGTAATGCATGTATTGACGCCGTAAATTCAAGGTGAGGTGTCACGGTATATGTTATTTGTATATGATATAGTTTTAGTTGATAAAATTTGTAGTCGAGTTAATATTAAGTTGAGTATATAAATATAAATTTTAAAGTCTAAAAGAATCAAATGATTTAGGATCAAGACAAATACTTCGAGTGTAAATTCGGTGACGTAACTCATGAGGCTTGATACAAGGTCATTAAGGGAAAGAAAATTTCAAGCATTCTGGATGTATTATTCAAGGTAACATGGAGATTGACGATGATATCATATGTCATATTGATGCAGGGTGAATGAAATGAAGACTTGTGTCTAGAGGCTTGTGTGATAAAAAGATGCTACCAAAACTTAAAGATATTCTACAAAGTGGTGGATAGATCGACCATGTTGTATGGAGTGGAATATTAGTTGGCCAAGAAATCTCACATTCCGAAAATGAAAGAAGTGGAAATAAGAATTTTGAGATGAATATGTGCATACTAATCATTCTTGATTAGTATTGACAAGACAAATTCAAGGTGAGTTGTCATGGTATACGCTATTTGCTATTTGAATATGATATCATTTTAATTAATGAAATTTGTAGTTGAGTTAATGTTAAGTTGAGTCTATGAACATAAATTTTAGAGTCTAAACAGTCAAAGTTGATTTAGGACCAAGATAAATACTTGGAGTGTGAGTTTGGTGATGTAACTCAAGAGGCTTGATACCAAGTTTATTCAAAAGAAAAGAAAACTTTAAGTATTATGGATATATTACCAAGGTAATCGTGAGATTAATGATGATGTCACAAGTCGTATTGGTTCAGGATGAATGAAATGAAGACACATGTCTTGTGTGACAAAAAGATGTAGTCAAAATTTAAAGGTAAGTCCTACAAAGTGGTGGTTAGATAGATTATGTTGTATGGAGTGGAGTATTAATTGGACAAGAAATCTCACATTCAAAAGATGGAAGCTGTAGAAATAAGAATTTTGAGATGAATGTGTGATATACTAATCAAGAATGATAAGATTGGAAATGAAGATATTCTAGACAAGGTATAAGTAGCCCCTATGGAAAACAAATTATGGGAGGCAAATTTAGATGACCGTGAGATATGAAGAGGAGATGCATGCTTCAGCGTAAAGGTGTGAGAGGTTGTTTACTATCACACCTCGGACAAGTACCCTTGACGTGGCCGGCACTTGAAGATCCATTTAACGAAAGAATTAATCAAGTACAAGTCATCAATGTAGAAATAAAGTTCTTATTATAAAACCTCAAGTGACCAAGTTTAAAAAGGAATATATAAATAATAGTCAACAGTTCTCTACTCGTAGTCCATGAAGCCTCAACCTCTAAATATTTAGATGGTACTATGACAAGCTATGACTACCCAACTCAGAGAAAATAGAAATAATCAATAAAATAAAAGAACGGCTCCTCCAAATAGCAAGGAGGGCTCACCAACTCTGGAAATAAGAAAACTAAACCTCAACGGTGCGCGCACCTGCTGAAGCCCTCTATCACCTGTGTCTGCATCATTAACGATGTAGACCCAAATAGGCGTAGTACATGGAATATACTGATATGTAGAATAGCTCAAGAAAACATATAAGGCTCAGACTCAAATCACCTAACTCGACTTCAGACTCAACCCATCATCTCATAACTCAACTCAAATAATTGATGCAAGTTTAAAGTTTGAAGTTATGTTTTAAAAATTAGACTCAATGTTTTATGCAACACAGTTCGAAGATCATAATATGCTTAATCAAGTGTTGCTCGAAAGTTTCTCTAACCGATATAACTCTCTACCACCATGGATTCGGTGATGCACAATGAACCAGACGTTGTTGTCACGCCCGTCCTAAACTTGTCAAGGTAAAGTATGTCACCCCTCTCTCTCTCTCTCTCTCTCTCGGTTCCGAAGAGAGTGTCCATCTATTGGGACATGAGCCGCCAGAATTAACTGCACGACTATCCTGTGCTGGCAACGTAGTTTTGAGGTTTTTCTCTCACCTAACTTAGTGCTCAATACTCCTTCCAAGACTAAAACGTGCTCATGAACATCAACTCAAGCTCATCTCTTTAACTCATCTCAAATATCTCGACTCAATTCTCATATAACTTAGTAACTCAAGATTAGCACTCAATATAATGCAACTCAAGACTTCAACTCACCTCATGCAAGACTCTCACTATTACGGTCAGTTAATATCATAATAATCATGCTCGACACATAAAACATATTAAGTACTCATCACATGGATACATAAAACAAGAAAATTGTACTCCTCAAGCTTAACTTACTTAGCTTGAAAAATTAGATTCATGATCTCAATTCAGTCAACATACAGGAAAATAATGAAATTTAGGACTAGGCTATCAAGCATACGATTAGTATTTCAATTTCATGATAATAACAATGCAACTCATCAATTTACTCAAGTATATTCATGAGGACTCAAACAAGTGCAAGAAACTTAGAACTTAAAATCAAATGATTTGTATTACTCAATTATTACTCGCAAACTCGACTCGACTAGACAAAGGAATGCGCGGGTGAACTCAATCCAACACTTCAGGTAGCTTTACATACATGGAATTTGGAAGAACAATCAATCCTCTGTCGATCTTTACCCTTGAACTCGAAACCCTAGCTCTTCTCCTTCTCTCGTTAGCCCTAGCTTTTGTTAGAATAGTGTAGAAAGCTTAGGAATGGGCTTTGAAACCCTTTTTAGGCTAAAAATGACCTATTTTGGCCGTATTTTAAGTTTAGGAGGGGTTGAGAAAAGTCTGGAATGCCTCTCATGAAAAACAGGAAAAAAAATTCCTCGGTGTACCAAGTCCGTGTCATGAACTTGGTCAATTTTAGGGGTTTTTCGTCAAAAATTTTTCGATCGAGTTTTCTAATCCCATAGAAAATATTGGGATCATATTCAAGTGTAAATCTACGACGCGGACATGTCGAGCACTTTCCTGGAATAGCTTTCACATCGAAAATTTATCTTTCAATCTGGTTGCTCTAGAAATCAATCAAGACTATTTTTTCACACAATTTTTTGTGATGATTGCATTTTCGGCCTCGGATTTTCCAATGGAGTTTAGGAAGACGCATTATGCAAGCGCCTCTCATCTAGGGGTATTTTGGTAATCTTACCAGGTGTAACATTTACGAATACTTTCAGGAGAGGTAAAGGTAAGGAATAAGTGATTATATAGGGTATAGTGTAACTTTAATTTATCGAATACAAGACCTTAGATAGGAGATTATGAAAGGACATAAATTAAGATAAAAGATTAGCAAGTAATTGAGTGTAATCTCATTTATCCTTCAATGCTACTAGTCCTAGTATTACTCTTACTGGGTTTTTGTTCCTTTGGTTTCTATTACTCTACATATATATTATCCTTTCTAATTTGTTCTTTCATATTGTTTTGTTATAGGTTTTTTTTTAGTATACTTTAGCATGCCTTGTGTAATATTTTGTTTTGATTTGTTCCATCATGCTATTTTTGTAACCTCAATTGTATATCTAAAATTGCTCTTGAATGAGAAAACTTGAAAGAAAGAAAAAAAAATAAAGAGAAAGAAACATAAATTTTCATTAGTCATGTTCTCCCAAATTCAGAAAATGAAAAACATTATTTTAGACACAATGTGGGAAAAGTGTGATTAAAACATGAGCATTATTAAGGGCAATCAAAATAGCAATTGCAAATGAAAATTGATGATCCAGGATCTTTTTGACAAACACCACTTGTTTAATATTGAGTCCAGCAAAATGGTTCAAGCATTTGTCATGGTAATACTAATTTTTATAAGTTATTCATGTACTAATTTTCATATAACTTATACGTTTGATTGATAGATAAAAATAAGTTATTCATGCATAAAATTAATACGATGTTTGATTGATTATTTAGATAACAACATAATTGATGCATGTATAACTTACGAGGCAATGCATGTATTATTATATGCGGTTGAATAACTGATATATGCATACTAATAGTACATAAATAACTAATCTGTGCATAACTAATGTTTGTCTAAAATAATGCATAAATTTGCTCATAACTATTTCATACATTACTAACACCGGCATGACTTTAATGAGCTACCAAACAACCTTAATGTTTGGTAGACAATTAGTTATCTTATATATGGAATAACTAATTTCACTATTTAGCTAATACTCAAAATCAAATATAAGATAAAGTTAATTTTAATTTTATTCTTGAATTATTAAAAATACTGATGTAAGGCGGTATTTGGTTGATAGTTTAGTTATATAAAAATTGTAATGCAAGGATGGTTTGTAGAAGATCTCATTAATAATATGAGAATTATTATGTTATGAATAGTGATATGGAGATTGTTATATGAAGAATAAATTAATGTACGTAGATTGTTATAGCATATGCTTAAATAATATGGGAGCACTAATTATCCACATACTGTTAATACATTTATTTTTTCGTCTATTTTAGTTATAGTACTTATTAAGATAATTGGTCTCAAATATTTTAGAAAATTAAGATGTACAATTAATTGTTAATTTTTACTTTTATTTTTCCTCAATAAATATGGTAAAAAGAAGGTAACATTAAATGAAGAACAAACAAAAAAATAAAAAATTTAGTCAAATTACTTTTTTAGTTAATGTTTTTTTAAGACATGAACAAAAACAAAACTTGATAAGTAAAAATAAACAGGAAGAATATTATTTATTTCACCTTATAAAATATAGATACTCATACAACTTATCCTCGTAACGTTATAAAGTTATATAAAAATTAAAAATTAATTAATGCAATAATAAATTATTACTAGACTTAGGTGTTAATTTTTTTGAGACAGACTAAAAACAAATGAGTATCAAAATTAGGATAAAAGAATTTTACTAATTTATTTATATATATAAAACAAATAAAATTAAAGTCCTGAGAAGACAGTTCCATGATCAACATCATATACTTTAGATAATGTAACATTGTCCTCAAAATAATTAGACTTAATTTGTAGCGACCCTTTAAGTCATTTTGAGATATAGAGTTTTGTATGTTATAAAAGATTTATCTTATAAATTTTAAAAGGGCTTTTTGGACTATTCGATAACTTTTGTTGTCTAACTTAGGGATAATTTTGAATAATTAAATTAGTTAATGGGTTAAAGTGATAATTTAATTAAACTTCTATACCACTTGTCATATGTCTATTAAGATAAAGTAGTAGAATTAATCACTTTTTAGTATATAATTAGGTTAACGCTCCAGTTCAAGGAGGTTGTCCACAAACAGAAAGTGATGGTCTTCTCCAAAGGGGGAGATGGGGTGTTGAGATACCAAAGTAGATTGTGCGTTCCAGATGCTGATGCTATTCGAGATAGAATCATAGTTGAAGCTCATAACACTAGATATTACATTCATCCTGGCTCTACCAAGATGTATCATGATTTGGGAGAAGTCTATTGGTGGAGTGGAATGAAGAGGGATATTGCTGAGTTCATCTCAAAGTGCTCGAATTGTCAGCAAGTGAAAGTTAAGCATCAAAGGCCATGTGGATTAGCTTAGAACTTTGAAATTCTAGAATGGAAGTGGAAGATGATTAATATGGATTTTATTACTAGTCTACCGAGGTCTCGAAAGCAACATGATTCAATATGGGTGATTGTGGATAGGATGACCAAATCGGCTTACTTCTTAGCAGTTAAAACAACTAACATGGTGAAGGAGTATGCCAAGTTGTACATCCAAGAGATTGTGAGGTTACATGGGGTCCCCTTGTCTATCATCTCGGACAAAAGAGCTCAATCCACCTCCTAATTTTGGAGATTGTTCAAAAACGGATTGGGTACGAAAGTGAATTTGAGCACAACCTTTCATCCACAAACTGTCACGATCCCAACCCGGGGCCATGACTTACGCCGATTAGGCGTTCATACCAAATCTTAAATCATAAAGGTCCTTAAACTAAATTTCCAGATTCTACCGAAAATCCGGCAGAGTTTCCTCTGTTTTACTGACTAAACCCACCTGAAATAAAAACAACA
>JAABOM020000101.1:4292465-4303328 GCA_011800125.2 Solanum clarkiae
TAATAATAATAATAATAATAATAATAATAATAATAATAATAATAATAATAATAATAATAATAATAATAATAATACAACAACAACAACAACAACAATGATAATAATAATAATAAGGCGGGTGCATATGCATTATCACGATATTATATTCATTTTTATGGTCATCACAACTATCGTCAATATAATTATCAATCATCATTATTATCGTTTTTCACTAATCATTTATGTTATTACAATCACCATTAATATTGTTGTTATTACTGTATAATGATATTCATTGTCACTTCATCCTCCGTTCTCTGTCCGTATAGTTGTAGTCATTTCTACACTACTATCGATAACTATAACCATTTTAATTAGTTTCTAACTGTTGACACCCAATTTTAGCCTAATTTGTTAAAAAATTCATACGTTCATATTATTATTTTTAATTCTTGTTAAATTATTATTTTATGTTAAATCACATGTTTTTGTTTATGTTATTTATTATTAATTTTTATTTATCATTGATTATATTCATTTTAACATTTTAACACAGTGCAATAATTCATTTGCGTATGTTCTTAGCCCACAATTTGGGCCCATGTCTTTTTTAGTCCATTAGATTTAGGTTTTGAGGTGTATATAATATTTATCATCATAACTGTGTAGAGTAGGTTCCCAATTTGGAAAACCCTTCAAAAAATATATATCTCTTCTGTATTTTTTATTTTTTCGGCACTCCTCGTGATCCAGCCGAAAATTCGGCTACCTCTTTTTCCTCAGCAACAAAACCACCACAAATCAACCCCATTTCGCCCTCCATTTTTGCCCCAAAACACATTAGCAAAATAGACCAAGAAACCAACCCAAAACCTTGCCGGAAACCACCGACATCTCCCCTCTTTTACCATTTAAAGCATCCAAAATCAGCCCATAAAATGCCACAAAAAAGCCCGAAATTTCCCAACAACAACCACCAAACCAGCCTCAAAATCGTCCAAAATCCCAGCACAAAACCTCGACGAAATAAACCACCAAAAATGTTGGAAAATAGCAACCAAACTCATCAAAAACAGTCCACCAAACTCATTCTCAACTGCCTTCAAATCTGCCAGCAAAACGCCACCCAAAGCCCCTTCTTCTCCACCAAAATCACCTCCAAAATACCACCATTATTCCTCCACCTGAAACTACTCCAAAATCAGCCCCTTAACCACCTTAAAACACCCACAAATCAACACCAAAAATTCCCTAGACACCACCCAAAACTAGCCTAAAAAATCCCAAACTAATACCTGCGAACCCCATCAGTGCCGCCACCTCACCATTCATCTCCATCATGATCTTCACTTAGCTCCGAACCCCCTTCGTAAAAAAAATTACACTATATATATATATGATTAAAATTTGGCTTTATATATATAAAAATACTAAACCCCCCAAACATAAGTCAAATGTGTAGCCCAGTGATCGAAAGGGGTTCAAAATTCGCTTCCAGGTTGCATGTTTGAACCTGACTAAGTGCATATTATTTTTAGAAAATAGACTAGTGAATTTGGGAGATGATTTTTAATAAAAAGCATGACCGAAATGATGTCGTTTTGTCATAATTTTTTTATATTTTAAATTACTATTTTAAAAGTCAATAATTAAAAAAAATCCTCTTTTTCTAGGGATTAGATTTTGTCTTCATCTTCCACAGGCCCACAACCTTTGCCTCTCTCTTTCCATCTCCATCTCCATTCTCAAACTTCCACTAGCCATTGTTACACCCTCTTGCTTAGTTGCTCGCCGGAGTTGATTCCATCAGCCATCTTCATTTGTTTCCTTAATCTCCATTCAACTATTTATAGAGGTAAGTTCTTGGTAGTTGATTTTTTTTCTTCAGAATTTTATATATTGGGTTTAGTATTTGTTAATGTGGTCTTTTATTTAGATGGTTTAACTTAGACTAATTTTTTTTATTTTTTATATGAATATTTCAACTATATTCATTAATTTCATATTTATGAAAATTCTATATTTCTGGGGGCTAATTGATTGATTCTATATATTTGTTCATAGTTCATTATAGACGTTCAACTTGTATCGACTAGAAGTTTAAAACATTCATATTTTTATTCTCTGTGTATAACTTTTTTTTTTAATCCTTATTGGTTATTAAGTGTTTAATTCTTCTAATTCTAACTAAATTCTTACTTTACAATTCAGACTCAAAAGTCAGTGAAGAACTATTTTACTAAAGTACCAAAATCAAGTTTAGTCTCTCATAGTCATAGTCAATCTAATCAAGAAGGAAATGTCAATCATTCAAAAGTAGAGGTACATTCTACTCATGAATTCGACTTGAGCTCTTTAAAGTTTGATCCCGGTGAAAAAACTCCAATATTGAATTATCATTTAAATCATCATGATGTTACTAGAAGAGCATACCTTATGAATGGTCCTTGTCAACCTCGTCTAGAGGTGCATGAGTATCCTCAAACAAATTTTTCTAGATCAATGCATCGTTTTACTGATGAATGGTTTGATGATGTATATCATGATTGGTTGGAGTATAGTGTTAGTAAAGATGCAATCTATTATTTGTATTGTTATCTATTTAAAGACCATAATATTCATCAAGGAGGGGGTGAAGTATTTTTAACTATAGGGTTTAAGAATTGGAATAAAAAGAGTGATCTTGACAAACATGTTGGTTTACTGAATAGCATACACAATCAGTCAAAAAAATGTCAAGATTTATTACGACAAGGACAGTCTATTCAATATACATTTGAAAAATAATCTAATCAACTTAAGCATGAATATTGGATTCATTTAAGTGCTTTGGTTGATGTAGTAAGATTTCTCATAACTCAAGGATTTACATTTCGAGGTCATGATGAATCTAAATCATCACTTAGTAGGGGTAACTTTCTTGAAGTTCTCTCATGGTATGAAAAGAAGTGTGATAAAATTCGTGACTATGTACTAGAACATGCTCCTCAAAATGATCAAATGACTTCTCTATTGATTCAAAAAGATATTGTGAGTGCATGTAATATAAGACCATTAAAGGTATTCTTGAGGAATTAAGTGGTGATTTTTTGCCTTATTAGTTGATGGATCCTTTGATGTATAGCGCAAGGAGCAAATGATTATTGTATTTCGATATATTGATAAAAAAAGATTTGTGATGGAGAGACTTATTGACATTATTCATATTCAAGATACTAGTGCATCATCCTTAAAGAGTGCAATTGTCAATTTACTTGCTCAACATTCTTTCAGTCTATCATATGTACGTGGACAATGCTATGATGGGGCAAGTAATATGCAAGGTGAGATCAATGGCCTTAAAATGTTGATTAGACAAGAAAGTAGATCGGTTCATTCCATCCATTGTTTTGCTCATCAACTTCAACTAACTCTTGTTGGGGTCTCTAAAAAGTGTGTTGAAGTGAGAAAACTTGTAGTATTGGTCTCAAATACTTTGAATATGTTGGGATCTTCTTTTAAGCATATGGATAAGCTTTGAGATTCTCAAAAGAAAAAATTCAAGAGGCATTAGAGTTGGGTGAACTTACAAGTAGTAGGGGCTTGAATCAACAACTTGGTCTTTCAAGAGATTGTGATACTCATTGGGGATCTCATTATAAATCCTTTAACAATTTTATTATCATGTTTGGCTCTATTCTTGATGTTCTTGAATCACTTGCTCTTGATGTACGAAATATGAATGAAAGAGCAAAGATAATGGGACATCTCGAATCTTGTCAAACATTTGAGGTTGCATTTATTTTGTATTTGATGAGAGATGTCTTAACAATCACAAATGAGCTTAATAAATGCTTACAAAAAAAAGAGCAAGATATTGCAAATGTCATGCTACTTGTTGAAGTAGCAAAAAGAAGCTTGCAAATTTTAAGAGATAATGAATGAGATTCTCTTATTGCTAAGGTATCTATATTTTGTAACAGACATGATATTTTGATACCTAATTTTGAGGAGCCATATGTTAGCTCTTTGAAATCCCAGCGAAGACTTGTCAACTATACAATCTTACATCATTATCGTGTTGAAGTCTTTTGCAATATTATTGATTGACAACTTCAAGAGCTTAATGATCATTTTAATAGGTGACTAATGATTTGCTCCATGGATTGCTTGATTAAATCCAATTGAATCATTTGCAAGTTTTAACATCAAAAAAGTTACAAGGGTGGCAGAATTGTATCCGAATGACTTTGATGAATTTAATATGAATAATCTTGAGAATCAACTTGCAAGTTATATTGTTAATGTTCGTGATGTTGATGAAAGATTCTCCAATCTAATTGGGCTCTGTGATCTTTGTAAAAGGCTAGTCTAGACAAAGAAGCATTTAAATTATCCTCTAGTGTTCCGCTTAGTGAAACTTGCACTATTTCTCCCAATTGCCACTGCATCCGTTGAAAGAGATTTTTCGGTAATGAAGTTTATCAAGAATGACTTGCGGAGTCAAATGAGTGATGATTTTTTTAGTGGTTGTTTGGTGCCTTATTTAGAAAAAGATGTATTTGATATTATTTCTAATGATGTTATTATTAAGACATTTCAGGATATGAAACCTCATAGAGTACAATTATAATAATGTATATAGTTGTATTTTTCAATTGTAAAAACATGTTTTAATAGGTGTGCTTTAATCCTCCTTCGAAGTGGTGTATTTATCACTTTATCTTGTAATGCATACAAGAGGATGCAATGATTTTTGTTGTTCATGATGTTTCATATTATTTTGAAGTCGCAGAGGAACTTGCTCTTTATTTGCACTTCTTGGAGATTAAAAGAGTTTAAAGGAAATGAAAGAATTTATAAAAGGAGGTTTTGCTTCTTGCAAATTAGGTATATTTGAAATATATATACTTTAAATTAAATATTTTTTATCCGGCCCATTCATATATGATTCGATTCGTTTGTCTACAAATATTATTAGTGTGTTTAATTTTTTTTTGTGAACCCCCTGGATGAAAATCTTGTTTCCGCCACTTATCTCCGTCGTCCTTTATCTCGTCTAACAGCACCACCGGCGAAGATTCGAGACGTCAAGCAAGACCCAACCCTCATTATCACTTTCTCTTCACCATGTTACCACTCTTATGTGTTGTTTTATGTGGTAATATTTATTTTACTTCAATATTATTATTTACAACATTTAGATTGCTTTGTTTATTTAGGTGTATCACTTTATCTATTTTGCTGGAATCATTGTCACTTTATTAGTATATAATATTATTTTATTGTATTTATTTTTATTTGTTTATTTCAATATGTTGTTATGCCTAGCTTATAATATTATTTCATTGCAATTGTTTTTTTGTCTATTGTTTTGATATTCATTAAGTGTTACATTATTTACCTTTGATTCATGTACGTTATTTGTTAAATTGGCCGATGAAAGATTTATCCATCGGATTTCAAGGCTTTCCCATTCAAAAAAGACAGAAAATCTTTAGTTTAAGTTGATATTTGTTATATGTTAAAGTTAAAAAGTTTTAGTTTAAATTCATATGTATGTTATTTGTTAAATTGCCTGAAGAAAAATCTATTCGTTGGATTTCGAGGGCCTCCCCATTTAAAAAATACGGAGAAATTAAGTTTAAACTAATGTTTATTACATTTTAAAAGCCAGAATTTGTTGTTTAAGTTCATGTACATATTGTTTGTTAAACCTGGCCAATGAAAAGTCTGTCGGTCGGATTTCAAGGCTTCCGCTTACAAAAAACGAAGAAAATTTATTTTTTGTTTAAGTTCATATTCATTGTTTGTTAAATTTGGCCAATGATGAATCTATCCGTCGGATTTCGACGCCTCCCCATTAAAAAGACGGAACAATTTTAGCTTATTCTTTATTTATTCATTATTGTGTATATTATTTCTATGTGTTTATTTCATGATTATTATACTTATGCTATATTGTGTATTTCCTCCTCAATTTGAAAAAATGAGCTCAGCCGGAACCCACAGTTGTGGATTCTAAAGGGTGCTAATGCCTTCCATTCGGAATAACTTGAACCTTTATTGGGATTTTTGGTTAGTGCACTATTTTGTAAATAATTAATTGGTTTCCTAATTATCTATAAAATTAGGTAGCGACTCCTAAATTAAATTATTTTTTCTTTTAAATTCTTTGTTTTTATTATTTTTTACCAGTTGTTATGACGTTGCAGCTTCGGGATGTCCATACTAACATCAATAAATTTGGCCATCACAATTACCACCACCGTCAACTATTTACATTCTTTGATCACCACAATCACTATCACCTTCACCTCCATTATTGTCATTAATCACTACCGCCATTGTGATTAATCTCTTCTACCAATTACCTTCATGGTCATAATGAGTACCACCGTTAGCTATCACAAATACATCATCAACTACCACACATTCGTCGGCCACCATCATCAACACTGTCAACTACTTACATCAATCAACTTCATCATCACAACTGTTGACATTCAATTTTTACACTCCACGGTATAAATCAATCATCGAGCTTTCAATTTTTAACAATTTGAAATAATTAGCTTTGAAAAATGCAAAAAATATTTTCTCAAATAAATTTTATTTTTTATATTAGGAGTTATTATTTTTAATTATTTCAAGTTGATAATATTAAAAGCTCTTTAATTAATTTGTATAATTCGTCGTGTAGTCAAATTAGTCAATCGAATTTAATTTGATCGAATTTAATTGGCCAAGATTCCAATCAATTGGCCAGATTTTAGATTGAATCCCTCTACACTTTATAGCCATTCATTTTAAGTTTTTGTTTAAACCCAATACCCATCCCCAACCCAATTTCGATCCCTTACCCGGCCCAAATCCCATTTTTATACATATAATACATTTACATACACTCACGCGTGGGGGACACGCGCCCCAATCCCTTATTTCTCTTTCTCCCTCTCCCTTTCACGCGTACATTTTCTCTCCCCTTCATTCTTCTTCTTCGCAATAACCAGCAAACCAAACTCAGAAAACGCCAAAACCTTCGTCCCCTCAACAAATTCCGTACCTACGTGTCCTCATAGTGTCTTCTAGGGTACGAGTTTGTTGGGTGAATCTTCCAGGTGTCTCCAGTCCTATACGTTGTTCTTTCTTGGTCGATTTGAACGGCCCCGATGATTTTTCCGTTAGGAATCTGTTTGAGAGGGTTTAAATCTGATAAGATTTGAGAAATTTGAATTGGAGAGACTTTCCCCATTTTGCCCTAATTCTACATGATTTTCCCCTTTCTAAGAACCCTAATTCTACTCTTATATATATATATCCCCTTTTCCCAAATCGAAGGGGCCCGATTTGTTGAATCGGGATAATCTTGAAAAACCCTAGTAAAACAAAAATCAATTTCCAAGTTGAAACACATTCATCTTTGTTTTAAAGAAAGGTTCTGCCTAAGAAGATTGTTCGAGTTTCGAAGGGTTATCGAAGCCAGGAGTTCATTGTTTCGAGGTCAGGAAGGTTTAAACGAAGTTCTCTGTGGTGGTGGAAAGGTTTTGTCAAGTTCTTCATCTAAGCTTCGCTGCTCCGGCAAAGGTAATACCCCATTCTCGTTTTTCGTTCGAGTCTCATATATTATGACTGAATGTGATTGTTTAAGATGTCTCGAGATTATTCATGTTTGCATTAGTTCGATTCTGACTGAAAATGCTTTGTTAGAGCTAAGTGACACTATGGTTTACTGTTGGCTGGTTGACATTGTTGACCCCTCCTTTGCGAAATAGCAGTCCATTTAATGTTGTTATTAAGTCCATTTGCATTTTGTTGTGATCTTGTATCTCTCAAGCTTTAAGTCACGATGTACGCCGACACATTAATCTTGCATATGACGTGGTATAAAACTCTAGCCCTGTAAAATTTCTCTGATCTTTCAGCCATATAATATGTTGTTGGACTCATCTTTCCCATTTTCGTTAGGTCACGAACTAATATGAATAAGGTCATTTTGTCCCTGATTGTTGCTCTATCACTGTGAAAGTATTGTCTGGTTGAATATGAATGTGGGAACTGACTGTTCGTATGGTTTTAGCTGAACTTATCTCTGCTCGTATCCATTTAGCCTCCTTGCGAATCTGTTAAACTTTGCTTGTAATATGTGATGTCTAGCTTGATTTTCCTCTACTGTATTAGAAGATAATCAGTGATTAGTTGCTTAAAAACTATATATGTTTAGCTCATCCTGCTGCCTATTACATGTTGTGGCGTTAACGTCATGTTCTTTCTTTAAGTTGTAACAAAATCATCCCCATTTCGCTCCAATATATGCTAAGCCACCTCTGTTTCGAGATCTGGTTCATTTCCAGCATCCTAAAGGTTGAAATGGTCCCACTTGATAGCATATCAGCTATTTTGTTTCCACTTCTTTATCCATCAATATTCTTTATCTCGTGTCTAGATTCATACAGTGTGTTCAAATGTGAGTCTTAAATATGTACCCAAGTTCTCATTTAGTTGGCCTTGACTGATTTTGTTGTTTTGAATGGACATCGTGACGTCGTCGTATCGAAGCTTTTCATGTTCCAAGTTAATATTGATCTCATATCTCTTGTATAAGCGTCTCAAGGTATTAGTCGACTTTAGATTTTCTTTCCCAGTTAAATAACACTTTAAATGGCCCTTTCTCCATCATTCCAACGTCTTAAAATGTTAAGTTTTATGTGAGTCCAGGTTCATGCTGGAATGACTTTAAATACATGAGTATGCGTTGTAAATTTTTCCCCTTGCCTCTACCTCTGTCTCAGACTCCAGTTTTGATCCCTAACCAGCTGCCTAAGTTGTGATCTGATCCATATTTTCTTGGTTCATTCATCTGGTTCTTTGTATCAATATGACTTGCTTATCTTTTGATCTTTTCACTAGCAGCTATAACATTTGACTTGTTAAGTTTAGGATATCTTTCTTTGCACTAATATGGAAATGTCTAATTATTGTAGCCAATTTCTGGTTTACTTTATTACATCCATGTTGCTGGGAAAATATATTTCTACTTTACTGGTTTCGCTAAGGATGGTAATTTGCCATGTGTGACTTTCAAGTTAGTTCTTTTCTTTCTTTATGATGATATAGGCCTAAAGCGGTAACATGTACATATGCATCTACGTTGATGCATTTTTTTATACTTAGCGTTTGGAATTATTATTCGCTTATTTTACTTCTTTTGTCCATGTAAAAACATTTGGAGTCCCTAAATGGGCTCCTCTCCTCTCATTTGCATTTCATGGGGCCATGGAGGCCCAACATCCTTCTCGA
Source organism: Solanum clarkiae (assembly GCA_011800125.2). NCBI lineage: Eukaryota > Viridiplantae > Streptophyta > Magnoliopsida > Solanales > Solanaceae > Solanum > Solanum clarkiae. Next base: position 4,301,724 of record JAABOM020000101.1, read on the forward strand.
GTCGACCTTGGAACGGCTTGAAGATAGGAAGCAATTTTTTAGGGATCTTGGAGTTGTTGTACAGGTTTGGAAGATGAAAGTCGGTGTGTATACACTGATATACACCTATACACAGTGGATACGACAGGGAAATGGACCAAAGCCCTCTGGATAGTTGCTTAGCAGGTCGACGGAAGCAATTTGTGGGGTTTTGGAAGCTTGGATACATCTATATACCATGTGTATGCACAGCGGCACAAGAAAAATGGATCAAAGGCCCAACTTGGAGGCAACCGCAGTCAGAAGAGAGAATGGGCTATGCAGGCCTAATTTTATCTAGAAGCTTTGCATTTGGGCCTGTTGAGCCCAGATGATTTAGATTTCTTTTAATATATTTTATTTTATTTTATTTTATTATTATGTTTCATGTTTGTTCTAACACTAACATTTTATTTGTTGTGTTTTGTTAATCTAACTAATTTCCCCAGTATTTCTACCATTTATGTTAATTTTCGCCTTAATAATTTTTGCTTTAGCATTAGAATTATTTCTACAAAATTAGACTTTAGTGAAAACTCTTTTAAAATAAGAGTCAAGTTTAGTCAATTTCCTTTCAAATTGGTCCAATTTAAAACTCAGTCAACTTTGACAAATTTAGTCAATTTGTCACATTTAGTCAGCCTTTTTCAATTTAGTCAACGCTTTAAAATTGGGTCAATTTTGTAAATTTAGTCAATTTTTCAAATGTAGTCAACTTTTAAGGCTTAGGCAAATTTTTAAACTTAGTTAATTTTTCAAATCTAGTCATTTCTTTCAAATTTAGTCAATATTTTGCAAATCTCGTCAATTCTTTCAAAATTAGTCAATTTTTTCAAACTAGTTAACTTTTTTTCAAAGTCAGTCAAATTTATAAAAATTAGTCAACTTTCCAATCGTCGGCCAATTGCAAGTTAGCGATTATTTTGAGTGATTAATTTCTTCTCAAAGTGGAAATTGAACCCTTATTTATTTCTCGGATATTTTAAAACTTTCCTGTTAGGTTTTAAAATTTAATGTTGGTTTCCTAATTCTCCGTTAAACTAGTTGGCGACTCTTTCAAATTTTGGGAATTTTATTTGTACTTAAATTAATTAAGTATTAAATTAGATTTTCGAAAAATCAAAAGTTATTTTTTCGAATTAACAACAACTACCACACATTTTTTCAATCACCTCCATCAACTCTGTCAACTACTTACATCAATCAACATCATCATTGCAATCATTACATATTCTTCAGTCACCACCATCAATATCATCAGTTATTAACATCAATCAACTTCATCATTATAACTATCAACATCACTACCAATTGTTACTACCACAATACGAACCACTTTCACCATCACAACTATCACCACCATCATTACTAGCTGCTAACAGCAATTATTACCATCACGAACATTACAAATTATATCTTCATCATCATCACTAGTAAGTATAAGCATTTTATTTTTTAATCAAATAATAAATTTATTTTATTATTATTTTTTAATATTTATTAATTTTTATTTAAATTATATATTTATTATATACATATAAATAAGTTTTAAGAAACAAGCAAACTTAAATATTCAATATTCAGTTC
>JAABOM020000101.1:4303428-4318384 GCA_011800125.2 Solanum clarkiae
GTATTTTGATACCTGATCAGGCGGCGAGACCGCATTACTCTATGTATGACATGACTATAGGCGGCAGGACCGCAGCGAAGACCTTGTTGGCCCGCACTTATGTATATGTACATGTGAAAATATACTTGCATGGTTGTCTGGATTGCTGTTGGGTGTTTTTGCAGGTGCGATTTGTTAATAAAACAGAGGAAACTCTGCCGAAATTTCGGTAGATTTTCAAGTTGGTTTCGTTGAGAACTTAAGGTTAACATGTGTCTAGGTGTCCCTATCGGACACTGGTCACCCCCTTAGAGTGGTGTGTGACATTAAATTACCAAACTATACCATAAATAAAGCTGAGCATATTGTACTTGCTATTCTTATTTTATTTAAATATGTTATTCTGATTGGTTCATTTACCAATCAATCTTGTCGATTTGATTTTGCAGGCATTGACTGGCGCGCCGAATCGTCTTCCCATTTTTTACATTTGGTTGAACCAAAAAATCTTTCAAATTTTTCCTCTTCATTTTTTACATTTTTTGAACCAAAAACTCTCAATTGAAGAAAAACCAGCATATCTCCAAAGCTCCATATCCGTCTACATTCCATGTAAGTCAAACTAAATTCCTTTTTTTTAAAAAAAATATTCTCGTATTGAAACAAAACTTTTTTTTCTTTGAATGAAGCAAAAACTATCCATTGAAGGAGAACCAACATATCTTCTAAAGCTTCCAGTGTAGAAAAAAAGTTGAACGTAAACTCGAGTTTAAATGTTCCACTGCTATTGTGATTAACTTTTTTAGAGAGACTATTCTTATAATGTCAAATGCAAGCTTGAATCGCATTTGTAATGACGAGAGTGATCCAATGTTGCATGTAGCAATGCGATGCAAACATGACGATTTACTACAAATGCAGACTTTATGGTCAGAGAAAAGCTCAACTAGAAGATTTTGGTCATGTTCATGCACCCGCGTATGTTTGAATTACATAGTTCTTTTTTTCTCCAATTTACCATTAAATTTACCTGGTTATAACCAATTTTAAAAAAATTCCTGTAAGTTCTTTAGATGGAGGGATCTTGAGGAAATTGATATGCGATCCAAATTTGTCATTGCAAGATTGACTAATAGAATTAAAGAATTGAAAGAAATATTAGCATTTTATGAAACTAAAGAGAAGAAGATGAAATTGGTGGACAAGAAAGATGATCAAGTATGTCATAATAAGGAAATAAAGGAGGCGAAGAAGAAGGAATGTTGTATCCTGAATTGGAAGCTCATAATGATGATTTTCGTTGTGTTTTTTTTTAAGCATTAACAAGAATGTGAAGGATGAAAAATGCAGTTGTATGCACTTCGAATTGCCATGACTATTCTTTTTGGTTGTGTAAGACACTATTCAGTCAAGAATGTTGTATTTTCTCTTTTGAAAACTATCAATGAAACATTTATGTTATTTGATATCTGTGATAATATTCATAAAATATCAATGTAGTCTTTTTTAATTGTTCAGCACCATTAATTAACATCAACTATCCCCTTTTGCCTTCTTTGTAATTAAAGTTTGATATTTTTATGTAAATAACAAAAAGTTGGTAGGGGCTTATAATTTTGTATATAAAATGGTTTAGTTGTATTTTTCACCCATAATTTAACGTGGTCCGGTCAATCAACCTACATCTCACAATTTCTCTCCCTACATACAACTCTCTATATTTAAAAATTTTAAGTTAATTATTGTGATTTATAATTTTATGTTACTTTCAAATATTACATGGTACTAACTCTATTTCAATTTATATCTTACATATAAAATTCTGCAATTCAATCAAAAATTTATTTATCTTTTTTTAATATTTTAAAATTGTTAATTATTGATACATCTTACATAAATTTTTAAATAATATACGTTACTTTCTCTGTCACAATTTATTTGATATTGATAAAATTTTAAAAATCTTATGTCTTTTAAAATTTTTCATTGGTAACTACTATAAGTTATAGTACCTTTTCCGTCACTTCAAATAATATATTCTGATTTAAATTCTTTCGTCCAAATTTAAATTTTAATCATTGTAATTTCTAAATTTTTTAAACATAAAATTTTAAATTGCTAATTATTCTGATTTATAATGCTTTCTACGTAATCTTTAATATACAAACTATTGGAACATTTTCCAATGTAAATCTTTTTTTTTTAAAACTATTGGAGTGGTTGAAAATAGGTAATCTATTTGTGCAGCAAGAAGCTGAAGAGCAAGTCCAAAGAAAAATCACTTATCTTTCTTGGTTATCCATTCTTTATTTCTCCTCTTATAATGCATTTAAAGAATAAGTAAGATGGTGAAACAAATCGTTTGGATTTTGTAATCTCAGCATACAAAATTTTGTTTTCATTCGTATTCTTGAAAATGATGAAAAAGAAATAAAAACATTTATTGATAAGGAAGTCCAAATCTAGGGACGATATTTGTTTTGACTGTGAAGAGGGAAGAGATACAATGTCATTACACTACAAAAACACAGAAAAACTTGGAGATGATTCACCAGAGTAAGCCTAAATCCTCCAAACTATAGAATTACTACTGCATTAAATTTTCTAAGTCCCTATGTTTTCTCTCCAAGAAAATTGAGCACAACGTTTCGCTCTAATTCGTTAGCCAAAATCTCCGGATGTTATGTTTAGCATCTCACAAACCAGGGTATCCAATATCTCATTCTAGATATTGCAGTGCGCAGGGGACTGAAACATGACATCTGTTCAATAAACATGAATAAAACGACTTATCGGCAGAGCCAAACATAGTTTTGTGCTATGCTTCAATTATCAATGTTATCCTGTTCTAACTAAACCCCATGTGCAGGATCAGCATATAACCTTAGACCAGATAAAACATACTAATCTGTTCAATGTATGCACATTTTCACTTTCATTCCTTCACGTAATGTTGATTTAGTGGAGGCAATATCGTCCTGCTGATTGGTCATAGGCACCAGGGTAGATAGTGAAGCAGTTGAAACTATCATGAAATATCCCTCAAGTTTTAATTAGCAACGTTAGGCAAAATCAAACAGCAAAACTTTACCTTCAACTCAATTGGAATAACTAGAGTTTCACATAGAACTTCATTTCTCATGATGTGCTCTCTTAGCCCTGCGACGTGTGTGGCTTGTATGGTGTCTACGAGAATGCTTCTTTGGCTTCTTACTGCTGAAATGCATGGGACAATCACATTGGAGTCGCAAAAAAGGGAAGAGAATGTTAAAGCTACTCCAAATAAAATCATGGTTAAACAAAGCAAAGAAAACTAACCGCCTGGAATCTGATACAAAATTAAGAAGAAAGATCACAGGTAAAGCCAGCAAAGCTGAGGCCTGGAATAAATTTAACAAAATGAAAACTAATAACTAAATGTTAAGCCAAAATATCATAAGAACAAAAACATAATCTTCCCTCACTCAATATCTGATATTAAATGAGATTATGACGAAATAGCACTACATACCAGATACCAAGCCAACTCCTTAGTAGCATATGGCTTGGTGATGTGGTGATTCTTCAACATGTGATGTATGTTTTCTTGAACCTTCAAAATCAAAAGCAACAATGATCCATATAAGCTGATTGTCATCATCATTTTAAGACGAAGTATAACTACTTCCAAGCATCACAAGAAGAAGAGGGAAAAGCAATTCCTGAAAGATAAATGAAATACTGAAGTTGAATTTTATCAACACATTTGGAAAAAGGGTTATCATTTTAATTTTTGAAAAAAAACTTAGTATGCTTGAATGGAAACTAAGTAGCCATATTAGCCAAACTCCGCATCATCCAACATTTCATTCCCCAATAGCTTTCACATTTTTTCTCAAGGTAAGTACTCAAATCGCCTGGGCTTTTGTAAACAAACCATGTTTGAGGTGTCTTTAAAAAGAACTAAATGTTCATGCCAGAATAAAGTTAGATCTCCACCTAATAATAACAGTGTCAATCACAAAATCAGAAATTTCAGGCAGCCATTCATTGAATGCATCAGAGGCAAATTGCTACACTCCTTTTTTTCCCCCTTTGTAGGTACAGTAAGACCATACGTCTAATGAAAAAGAGGCAGATTGCTATAAACTTTTGAACTCCAGATAAATTATTGTTAAATATTAGATCATTGTATAATAGCAAGAGAAACTCCATGGTGCTATTGAATGAAAGCTAAAACACATGAATGGGCAACAATCTTACACTTCCATTGTAAAATGTTTGTTAACAAATTAAGCTGACATGCAACAAAGCTGGTGTAATATATAGGGAAAAGGTATAAAAGTACCCTTAGACTTGTCAACGACTATCAGTTACACACTAATACTTTGCGGGAGTCCTATGACCCCCTTAGACTAATTTTAAACTAAAACTATTAAACCCTGACATGTTGAGGTAGCAAAGAGAGTGACAAGAAAAAAAAGTGTAAGTTTTTAAATTTTTATAACACATCTGTTTTAAACTACAATATATTCTTCCATTTTCTTCTCTACTCTAGTGAAAGAAGCCAGTAAAAATGAAAAAGAAGGGGGCAAGGACGATGGAAAAAGAGACTGTGGAACCATTATAAGAGGGTATGGTGAGGCTTGCTGGCAATGAAGGGGGCCAGTCAGCATCAGGCCATCGGTGATATTGTGGCAAGGAATGAAAAAGAAGAAAGAGAAAGCAAAAGAAATGGAATAGAAAACAAAGAAAAAGAAAAGAAGCTATTTTTTATCAAAATGAAGCTACTTTCTATTAAATGTAAATATATCAGGTGTGTGCACTTCCCAATCCAACACAGACATGAGATTGGCATTTTTAAGGATGTGCTTTTTCATCTTAGAATGGTCCTGAGTGATCTTAGGACCTCCCACAAAGTATAAGTGCGTAACTAGTAGTCCAAGACAGTTTGGGGATGGTTTTCTGACTTTTCCCTGATATATACTCTAAATCAGACACTCATTTAAACCAAGTAACCATACATCTGAAGCCTGAATTCGTGGAAAAAGAAAACAAGGTGTTAGATGATAGCATATTCACCAGAATACTAGTTGTTATTCTTGTCTCTTCTTGAACATGCACCAATGCGAAAATCCCTTTCTATAACCTACTTATCTCTATGTAAGACTATACCTATGAACCGCTATTGTCAATACTTGATGAGCTGTTGCATAGGTTTCCTCACCCCCCACCTCCACCCCCCAAACAAAACTCACCCACAGATGGCCCAGCTAGTTTATGACAATGAGACAAATGTATGCATTTCGATTAGGGTCTTAGATCATCCATTGCATATTCTAGTTTGACACGGATTGAGAGAACACGAGCAAGTGCATCTTTCTTTTACCTATTCGATGTCTGCTAAGCAAGAATACACAAGTTTCTCTAACTGAGACAAAATCAGAAAAAGCAGCAAACAAGAAAAGGATGCCTCTAATTAGATCTCATATTTAGGTTTGACTCATGATGACCCACTCATATTATGACAAAACATGGCTTATGCAAATAATTTTTCTTTATAATTCTGTAAATTATCTCATTAAATTTTTCTGCAAATATCGCATTAATTTTATTTTCAAGTCCAACTTTTTTCGTTTCCCCTCCTTCAAGCTTGACAGTTAACTCGTCCAAAAAGTTCATCTTCCATTCCTTTCTCCAGACAGTAAACTCCATGAGATAATATCACATCTTTTTGCTGGTAATATCGATGCAATATTACTGTAGGTTGTAGTTGTAACAAAAAGTATGGATGGGAACAATTCTAAATCTAACGTGAGAAGAAAAGAAAATCAAGGGAGAAAACATCAAGGATGGCACATCAAAAGTGAAGCAGCACCAACAGGAGACCGAGGTAGGAAATACAGAGGAGAAAGAGACATCATGCCTGGTGATGATATAAACTGACAGTTTTCTTGACCTTCTTATAATGACGATGAACTTTCTTTGTGTAAGGTTGCAAGAGAATCCTTGCTTTGTCAATGTGAGGTTTCATCGCCAGTGAGACTTGGTCAACATAAGGGTCTGCGACTTTCCTAACTTCCTGAAAAGTAGGCTGATATGAATAATCATGCTGACCATAGTCATTGAACATAGATGTAAAAACAAATATACCTGGACGAAAGGTTGGATGACCTCCTGTGCATTCCTAATATGAGGTTCCATAAACTTCTTGGATTCGTGATAAAGGTGAATAGTCTTAGTCTTGAGCCTCTGTATATGAGGCCCAGCATCACGAGCAAATTCCACTGAACGCTCTTTCATAGCTGGGATCCATTTCTTCAAATGAAACAACAGGGAATCAGGGAACAATTGAACACAGAGAAGCATAGTATACATATTATTTCATTTTCGGAAATGAAAAACCAAAAAAAAAATCTTAAGTATAAATTATCCTCTCCCAGACCTATGCACAGAGAAATAGATGCAAAGAGTAATGCAAATATAGGGAAGACACAAAGAAGGGGAGTCAAGGGGACCACAGCAACAAACTAGATAACAGAACTGTAGACTATCAAAGAAATGATGCCTCCTTTGGTAGAAAGGAGAAACTAAAAGGGAATGGCTTACTGTTTTCAATGAGTGAATATGAGGCTCTGCCATCTTTACTACTTCAGATTTGGTCTCCAGGGCCTGAAGAAATCATTGTTAAAAAGATTGAAATCTATAATGCAGAATAGATATCTCAAGAATACTATAAAGAACAAAGCATAATTTGACCTAAATGAAGGACTGATTAATTAGAAGCATTAGCAGAAGAACAAAACCTTTTTTAAGGTCAGATCCAAAGCTGGTCGTCCGTGCTTATTCCAGTAATTCATAACAGTTGACTGCACAATCACGATAAATCAAGGAAAATGGATAAAAAGAGACTCCCTTATAGTACGCAAAAGAATAAGTATAATCACCCGTAAATGTACAAGATGAACGGCAAGCCAAGGTGGAAGCCATCCTTCTTTAACCTGGTTTCACAACAATAATACATCCAATCAAATTCCAAAAAGTAGAGGACATGCGACTCAGTGAGTAGTTAATTGTTTTTCCTTGAGTCATCACACTCTGATTTTATCAGGTTCCCATCAGTTTTTTTGGTTAGTTATAAAATATCAGAACCCCCACCCCTAATTGATCCAATTGGAAATAACTCACTTGGAAAAAAGGAAGAAGAGAAATAGAGAAAGAAAATACATACAGAGTAAAGAAGCAGAAAGAATACAATAAGATATTTTGGTCTTCAAGGTCAATTTTGATAGTTAATGCCATCATCCAAATTTTAGATGGAAGAGTGTATGAAACCAGGGGATTGGAAACTTCCCAGAGAAAAATGGAACAACTAAAAAGAGGATAAGAACCTCATTGCAGTAGAAAGACATCACTAGGGATAGATATTTCTAGAAATATTTGAAATCAATGACAGACCAAATACAAGTAAAAGTAGGGAAAAAAAAGAAATATGATAGTTTCAAAACTACTGATTCTACCTCATCAAGCTGCTCAGACACAGAAGAAGCCTCCAATTTAGCCTTCATCATTTCTTCCTGAAGCCACCTAAAGTATTAGTACCCTAAGCTAATCAGCATTTCCTATAGTTAAAGAAAGTAAGTAATGCAACCTCTGCAACTTGAAGAGCACGTTTGGTCTTATGGATCCTGCCATTCTGCTCCTCATTTATCCGTTGTAGCTAAAACCAGACATGCATACAATACAAAGTGATGTCAATTCCTTAGGAAATGAATGCAAAAAGGATTATACTTGACCGTTTTATCCAAAAATTACTTAGATCAGCATGAGCATCAACCAAAGAAGAAAAGAAACTAGAACGATGAACATCTCTCGATCCCTAATATGAAAATTCAAGTAAACAACACATACACTTTCAAGTTTTAGAGTCAGTTCCTGTATTTTCTCCTCTGCTTCAATTGTACTGTGTTCCAGAATAGCTTTCTTCTCGTTTTGTGCTTCTGTTTCCCTTCTAAGAACATCTATCTGCACATCAGCAGAATATTAAGGAATGCAGCACAATATCAGTACAAAGAAGCCAGCTTAAACATAACTAACCTGGCGCTCAAGTTCAGTGGCACGCACATTAGCCTTAGCAACCAGTTCTTTTGCAGTAAGGGATCCTTTTTCCTAGTGAAGAAGATAGGTATATATCAACTTATCAAGTTAATGTTCACTCTAGAGCACATAAATATCCCTGTTTTTTTATCACAGTTATCACTGTCTGAATTCATCGTCTTATTCATATACTAGAAAGGACCACTCTCATTTCAAAAGTTGTGTTGCCAAACCTGAAATAACTGAAGTTCACTTTGTAGAGAGGCCAATTTGGCTAATTTCAAGTCAACCGTACTGTCCAGCTTTTTGATTCTCTCATCCTTCGATCTCAGTTCACGAGTACTCTCGTCAATGCGTGATTCTTCATCCAAGGAAAAGGAAAGAAAATTGAGCTGTTAACTAGAAGGCAAAGAATTTTACTATTGCACATGACCCAGATTATTCGTCGTTACTCCTACAGTAGGTCAGCATTTGTCTGGAGTTCATTAGTTTGGTTAAAAATTTCAGTATAGGAACAAGAACCAGATTTGAAGAATTTATATTTTGAAAGAACTCCTAATTTGTTCTCACAGGAGAAAAGTTGAGCATTGGAATGACATGGGCTCAAACAGACTGAACTGGATAATTGAGGCTTCATATAGCAAACCGCAACTAGTTTGGGGTGATGCATAGTTGATTGATTGAAATCACTCAATAATTTTCCAACAAAATAGCCAGATCCACCAAAAGACAAAGGGCTAATTTAGTTTACAACAAGAGATGTACTGAAAGTCTAAAGCCCATATAACTGATAACTCTAAGTAGTTTTATACTCGAAAAATGTTCCAAATAGTGACAAATAATTGTTCAGTTCTTCCAAATCGAAAAAGAAATGTTAAGATCAGAATGCAAAATTTCCTATTCTCTATCTTAATTAAAGACCAGGTCAAGATGTTTCATTAAACCTTTTATCAGAAAATCAACATTCACTAAAATTTAATCTGTAGAAATCCACTGCACCAAGGAAGCCAGTATATTGTATTACCTTAGGGCTCATTTGGTCAAGAATAAGTACCACAATGCATGTATAAAATTTGTATCAATTCTATATGTTGCTTAGTTGTTGATCTTCAACCTAGATAAAATTCATTATAACTTATACCATGTTTGGTTGGCTTTTTCCTAATATACATAAGACTAATCTTAACTTATGCTATGTTTGGTTGCTTTTTTCCTTGGTGGTATAAATAATACATGCATACAACAACAACAACAACATAGCCAATATAATCACAAAGTGAATAATACGTGCATGAGAAAATCTATGTATTAATTTATGCAAAGTATGTTGCTCAGACTCTTCAAAAATGTCGTCGGATCCTCCAAAAGTAGTGTATTTTTATAGGATCCGACACGGGAGTGGCAACATTTTTAGAGAGTTCGAGAGACTTAGAGGTATAATATCGAATAGCAATACATGTATTAGTAATGTGAATTAAAGAATTAAAAGTCAAAAATCCCTCTTCATACTATAGGCTAAGTTGTTAAAAAATATTTTATGATAAGCATGGTATCTGGATCAGCTTGTGTGAACCTGACTAATTCCACATGATGTGTGTCACCTCCCACCAGCCATAGCTATCATGTAACTTTGCTCACTATTGCTAAGAATCAAGTAGAGAAAAATCCCATAGTTGCTGAAATTTGAATGTTAGATCTCATGGTTCTTAACTTACTTTATTGATTACTAGGTCACACCCTTGGGTGCAAAATTATTTTATTCTAAAAGTTGGAATCTTTTTTAAATTACACATCGTATAATAGCCCCTTGGAGTAACTGGTAAAGTTGTTATCATATGACCAGGAGGTTACAGGTTCAAGCTTTGGAAATAGCCTCCGGCAGAAATGCACGGTAAGTCTTGCCCTATTGTATGATATAAAAATAAATATTCAATAAAGAGTAATCTCTACATTGCAATATTGTATACTAATTCACTAAAAACTAATTTATGCACAACTGATCCTTACCGAACTAATCCATGCATTATTAATCCTATCATTTCTAATCTTTGCACAACTATTACCTAGATAACAAATCCCTATATTATTAATGCCTACATAACTCTAACCAGAAGCCAAACCACCGCTTAGTTTTTAAAAAACTATAGCTGAGAAACTAGAGGTTTCCAGAAAACATTTCTGCTATACTAGGAATACACACAACTAAAGTATGCTTCTTCATTTTCATATCTTCCTGCTACATAGACCAAAGTAGGTGGCAAAAATCAACCCAACCCACCAAACCCATCCATGTTTCTGCAGGTTGGGTCACTGACCCATTGTTGAGTTGACCCAACAGGTTGAAACCAATTGGGTATGACCGATTGTTCAACCTATTTTGGGCGGGTTGGATCTTAATTCAGTATTTACTTTAACCCGTTTAGACCCAACCCACCCCATTTGCCACCCCTGCACCAAAGCAACTGCAATCCATCTAACTGGACTTCAAAGTTCAAATTAACACTGCTATTTCACTTAAATTCTTTAAATTATCAAAAGAATCAATCTTAATCTCAAATTAGTTGCGGATGAATCAGCTATATCTGTTACACTCTACTTGGGCCAGAGAAGAAAAATGATACATTTATGAGTAAACCCAGTTCAGCTTGAGAGATTCAACTTCCAAAAGACGATTAAAAAAATTACTAAGCCCATTTCCAATTTTGAGTAAACACACCATATATAAACAAAAATTGGGTATAGGAAAAACCTAAAAGGGAAATCTTGGAGTTGAGTTGGTCAAGCTGGAGTCTGATAGATGAATCTGCATCTGAATCAACAATGGATACTGAATCATCAACTTCATTTGATGAAATTGTTGTCAAAATTTGGAGAAATAGGAGTAAGTATAGAAGCAGTTTCAAGAACGCCATCTTTGCACTGAGACTTTTCTCTTGACTTTTCTTCTTTCCAGAGAAAATGTAGTGACGGTTTTGGACTCTTGGGTTTTTGAGGTTTAAAGTTGGGAGTCACTTGCTTTTACTATTTTAGCCATGTCCTTAATTTGCCAACTAGGACAGTTGGGTTTTGAAAAAAATAAAAAGGAAAAATCACCCGGATAAGCAAACATATATTAGTTAATTAGCTAATATAGTTATAGTTTGAATTAACTATACTTTCATGACAAATATCTAGTTGTAATTACAATTTAAATTTTGTACAATTCGTGTGATTTATATAAACGATGTAGTTATATAAAAGTTGTACACTAATTAAATTGTATGACGAAATGTACAAACACTATGAATTGCATAGCAAATTATACAAATATTGTGCATGAATTGTATAGCGAAATATACAAATCTTATACAAAAACTACAAATTGTATAGCGAATTATACAAATGTATACAAATACTGCGCGAATTATACAAATATTGTTATAATTATGGTTACGAAATATAATTATTCAAATTATAGGTACGAAACATAATTAAGGTATTTTTGAGTAGTTAGTTATATGCAAAAATTCCTCAAATAAAAATTCATTGTCCAAATTTGAATTTGAATTCAAGGTGAATTTTGCGACCTAAATCATTGATCCAACCTATTCTTATGTTTATACTAGTGGCAAAAGCTTGTGCTAGCACGGGCCCAATATAAATTATTTTTTAGTCTCGATTTATGTGACATCGATATATTTTTCCTATATATTTTAGAAGATGTTGTAAAATTATATTGAAGTAGCTAAAGAAATATTATGAAGTCGCTAAAGTAGATATGTCGTACACAGTTGCATTGAAAAGATTAAATCAAAAAGTCCATAAATTATTTTTTATTGACACAGCAAAAGCTACTCATGCAAGCAGCCAATATAATTTTTTTCTTAGTCCCATATCAAAAAATTATTTATCAATATAAATGAACTTCTCAATTTAATTATATTGTAACTATCACGATCAGTAACATTTTTTACCACTAAAAGTAAGACAAACAAAATATAATGAAAGAACCATCAAGAATTACGAATGTATAGGGATTTACATTTTCATCTGGCAATTCAGCACATACAAATCGATCATATGCTTCTGAGGTTAGTAATTTGTAATTCTCATTAAGTATTATAAGAAAATGACCATGAGGAAGGCCTCGCTTTTGAAATTCCACTATATACACAAATGCAACAACTTTAGCAAATATATGTTTTTTTACAACAACATTTTTCAATTCTTATAATTTTGCTCGAAATACTCTACTTACAAGATCAGGTCTGTTTTGTACTTCGTCTGTTGGCAGAAGATTTTCTTCTATTTCAGACCAAGAAGAATTACATGTTATAGTTAAAAATATTTCAGATTTTCCAAGCGTTGTACTAATGCAATGACATTCATATATCGAAGTCCGAAAACCAAAATAGAAAAAAGTTTTCAATAAAAACCAAAATGGAAATCAATTTCTGGATGACACCAAAATGGCAAAGGCGCACTGACAGGTGCGCCTTGTCCAATTTTCCATTAATCTATCCCTTTTCCATCTTCTTGTGATAGCGTCTGACTCTATCTACACCCTGTAAGGCGCAACTGTCAGTGCGCCTCATAAGGCACCGCTGATGTGACGTTCCTTTTAAACTATTGCATTTCTATAAATTGAATGAATTCTCACATTTTCTATCTCACATTCCCTACAATTCACATACATTCACTTCCTCCATTTTTCTTTCAATTATCACTCACTAATAATATCTTATTTTACTAATTTATTCATACTCAGTCACTTTTTACGAAGGTATATATTTATATATTATTTTTTCAATTTTAATATAATTATAAATTTATATAGAGAGCAATACTAATAATTTTTAATGTATTAGATAAATCAAAATAATTACTTAAATTCTGGGCCGATACAATCCGATGTTTTGGTACTCTAGCAGCGACATCGTTCACAAAGGGTTTGGGACAATGAATTACTAGAAGAGAAAGTACTTTTATGAGTGCGCTGACAAGATAGTGACTTGTAGGAGCACTTAAAAAATAATCCACTTCATTCTCATATTTTAAATTAATTTAATTATATTTTTGGAGGTATTCTTCAAGTAGGTAATATTAATTGCGATAGCAGAGTGGTGACTTGTTTAGTTGAAAGGTGGCGGCTTGAAACACATACCTTTCATTTGAGAACTAGTGAAACAACAATAACCTTGCAAAACATGAAAATTATGTTTGGCATGGTTGTTGATGGAACACTAGTTCTTCTTCGTGAAAGTCGTATATTAGATGGACCTGCGAGACAAAATTTAATTTTTTAGTTAACAGGCTGGTTTTCCCCAGAAACTATCTTTCAAGGAAGCAGAATTTATACAAAAAAACTAATTACTTATATAAAAAATACTAATAAAATAAATGATTATTCTACTAAGCTAGAGGTGCAACAAAGATTTCGACTATATCTATTTTGGCTCCTCGGTGGATTGTTACTTATTGACAAGTTCGACAGCAAAATAAATTCTGATTTATTTATTGAAATGCGTGATTTAGAGGCAATGTCAAGGTAAGCTTGGGTTTTTTATACGTTTCATTATGTCGTGCATCTTTGGGCGAAACTGATGATGTGTGTGATTTTGTATCATTACTGCAGGTTGGTCGTATTTTTACTTGGTAACGATTTATTCATTATTTTTTAAACAAAAATAATAAAAATATTAGATGTGGGCGTGGGAGCGTATTATCCCTCAACAACTTGAAGCATTGCCTCTAGAGGGACCACCACCGACACGTAAGTGGATTGGAAAATCATCTCATCAGAATGAGGCTCGAAATATTATAGAAATAATTAGAGATATCTTAGACAACTTACAATCCGATCAGGTATGATTTGGTATTCTTTTGATACTTAAAAAATAAAAAGTTAAATTTTTTTTGCCTACTTACCTTTTCAAAAAAAAAAATTAGTTTATTTGGCAGTCTTTTATTCTGAAGTGATTATTAATATGTTGTCGGAACAATGTGTTCGAGCATATCGTGTATGGATGTCTAAAGTGCCACTCATTTTTGGAATTTATCATGAGTGGCACATGGTTGACCGTGTATTAGACAATTTGGTCTTGTACAACATATACCACAAAATGTGCCTTATTCTAATGACCAGTACAAATTGGACAAGCGGAATAAAATAACACAAAAAGTAGCACAAATATTAGTATATACAGAAAACATATGGAATAATAGATTAAAACATGTTGTACATCAAAATAATAATGTAAATGAAAATGAATATCATTTTTGACATCTACAACATACACGTATCTTGATTACAAATTCAGGTACTATTCAACGTGGATATCAACCTGCTGGAGGAAGAAAT
This sequence comes from Solanum clarkiae, assembly GCA_011800125.2. NCBI lineage: Eukaryota > Viridiplantae > Streptophyta > Magnoliopsida > Solanales > Solanaceae > Solanum > Solanum clarkiae. Next base: position 4,317,824 of record JAABOM020000101.1, read on the forward strand.
GAGGCACTGATATGTAAAATTATATATTATTTTTTTAAAAAAAGATATTAAGTTACGTAATTAATAAATTTTTTTGAATATTTTAAAAATTTATAGGCAATGGGACATGAAAGAATATATACAAGCAGTCAAATTCTTGCAAATGATAATATCAAGTCAGGCAAATAAGAAATTTTACAAGAGAAATGACAAATTACGATAGAGATTCTGTGAACGCTGCCCATTTAAGCACGCAATTAAACTTTCAACAACAGTATCCTTCACCAAATGAATACTGTCACGACCCAACCCAGGGGCCGTGATTAGTGCCAATTAAGCACCCAGACAGGCACTAAATCGGACCTTCAACTATAATAGCTAAGGAGACTACCGAAATTTCGACAGAGTTTCCTCTGTTTTACTGACTAACCACACCTGCAACAGCAATCCCAGCAGATCACAAACATCTATACACATATATATATACGCGGGCCGACAAGGTCATCGCTGCGGTAGAACCGCCCAACAAGAGTACCATACATACGTAATCATATCACAGGTAATGTCCCACACCCACATGTA
>JAABOM020000101.1:4327504-4345190 GCA_011800125.2 Solanum clarkiae
AAAGATTTTTAAATAAATACTCACTCTAATCTATAAATTAAATTAATTATTTACTAGTCCAAAAAGCCCCCTCAAAAAAAAAATTTTTTTTTTTGGTGTATTAATCTTCTTCTTTGTATGTGCTTTGTATGTATACGTTTTTATTTCAGGAAAAAAAAACTACATTGCCTTGTACGATGAGGAAAAACTATAACTTTAAGAGTGGTGTATGGCTTGAACTATTTCCTGAAAGCTATTTCACTTGTTGTGATCTTAATGTGATCCTTAATCTGTCTATAGATATCGAACCCAACGATGAGATCTCTTCCAGGGATTGCTGAACCAAGGAGCTTTGTCCTGAATTATTGGCCCAGGAATAAAATCTCTAGTACTTAAAAATGACCTAATGAGTCATTACATTAGATACCAATTTTATCCACCATTCGTCCTCGAATGGTCAAAAGAAAAGAAAGGGTAGGAATGGGTACCTGACTCAATGAAAGATGTGGATACCGTCCCTGCATATCTATCTCATTCTCCCAAGTGGACTCCTCAACTGGAATATTCTTCCACTGGACTTTCATTGATGCAATCTCCTTTGCTCTCAACTTACGGACCTCCCTATCTAGGATAGCTATAGGCTCTTCCTCATAAGATAGGTTCTCATCAAGTAAGACCAAATCCCAACGAATAATGTAGTTCCCATCACCATGATATTTCTTCAGCATAGATACATGAAACACTGGGTGTACTCCGGATAAACCTGGAGGCAAAGCTAACTCATAGGATACCTCTCCCATGCGCTTAAGAACTTCAAAGGGTCCAATATATCTCAGACTGAGCTTACCTCACTTATTAAACCTCACCACACCCTTCACGGGTGAAGCCTTCAACAATACTTGCTCCCCTCCATGAACTTTATGTCCCTAACCTTTTGGTATGCATACTCCTTCTGCCTACTCTGTGCTGCTAGAAGCTTCTCCTGAATCAATTTCACCTTCTCTAATGATTCCCTTAGAAGATCAGTACCCCAAGGCCTCACCTCGAATGCATCAAACCAACCAATAGGAGACCTGCATCTCCTCCTATATAGTGCTTCAAATGGAGCCATGTCAATACTTGAGTGATAGTTGTTATTACACTAAAACTCTGCCAAATATAGGAAGCGATCCCAGTGACCACCAAAATCTATAACAGACGTGCGAAGTATATCCTCCAACACTTGAATTGTCCTTTCGGACTGTCCACCTGTCTGAGGGTGAAAAGCAGTACTAAGGTCCAACTGCTACCTAGCTCAGCCTGTAAGGTCCTCCAAAAATTAGAAGTAAACCGTGTACCTCTATTTGATATGATAGAAATTGGAACTCCATGCAGATGAACAATCTCGCTGATATAGAGTTTGGCTAACTTCTCTACATTATAAGTCACCTTTACTGGAATGAATGGACAGTCTTGGTCAACCTATAAACGAATATTGAATCAAACTTACCCAATGTCTTTGGAAGACCAACCACAAAGTCCATGGCAATCCTTTCCCACTTCTATTCAGGAATGGGCATTCTTTGGAGAGTTTCCACAGGCCTCTAATGCTCGTACTTTAATCCTTTCCCACAGGCCTCTAATGCTCGTGCTTTACTTAGTGACAATTGGGACACTGAGCAACAAAATCAGCAATGTCACGCTTCATTCTACTCCACCAATAATGCTACCTCTGATCACGATACATTTTGGTTGCACCAGGATGTATAGAGTACCTCGAAGTATGAGCTTCTACAAGAATAGTCTGAATTAAATCATCAACACGGGGCACACATACCCTCCCTTTACTCCTTAGAATGCCTTTCTCATCAATTACAGCTTCCTTGGCCTCTTCCCGCAAGACTATATCACGAATTCGGCTCAACTTCTCATCATTAACCTGCTTCTCTTTAATCTTGTCAAGAAATGATGATTTTGCCTCTACACAGGCTAAGAGTCCTCCCTTCTCAGTTACTTCCATCCTTATAAGGTTGTTAGCTAGAGCTTGGACCACTCTAACTAATGGACACCTAGAAACCTGCAAATCGGCTAAACTCCCCATGCTTCCTGCTTTTCCACTCAATGCATCAGCCACAATGTTGGCTTTGCCAGGGTGATAGAGAATAGTGATATCATAGTCTTTTAGCAATTTCATCCATCTTCTTTGCCTCAAATTCAAGTCCTTTTGCGTGAATATATGTTGTAAAATGAGATGATCAGTATACACTTCACATTTGACCCCATATAGATAATGTCTCTACTGCTTCAATGCAAACATAACAACAACCAACTCTAAATCATGAGTGGGATAATGAGGTTCAGGCACCGCCTTGAAGCATAGGCAATTACATTCCTCTCCTGCATTAACACTGCACCTAAACCAGAATAAGATGCATCACAATAAACAATGAAATCTTTATCTTCTGCTGACAAGGAAAGAATCGGTGCGGTAGTCAATAGGGTCTTAAGTTTCAGAAAACTCTCTTCACACTCATCTGACCATATAAATGGAACATTCTTCTTAGTCAAACTGGTCAGTTTGGAAGCAATAGAAGCAAATCCCTTGATGAATTGATGGTAATAGCTAGCCAAGCCAACAAAACTCCTCACCTCTAAGACATTAGTGGGCCTTGCCTAGTTTTTCAGTGGATCCACCTTCTGGGGGTCCACCATAACTCCAACTTTAGAAACCACATGCCCCGAGAAGGAAACTGAATCAAGCTAAAACTCACACTTAGAGAACTTGACATATAATTTCTTCTCCCTTAGCAGCCCTAGAACAATTCTCAGATGCTCTTCATGCTCCTTTTAGCTCTTTGAGTAGATCAATATATCATCAATAAAGACAATAACAAAGAGATCCAGGTGTGGCTTAAAGATTCCATTCATCAAACTCATGAAAGCAGCAGGAGCATTTGTAAGTTCAAAGGACATTACAAAAAATTCATAATGTCCATACCTTATTTGAAAAGTTGTCTTTGGCATGTCGGCCGCTCGTATCTTTAATTGGTGATAACCAGACCTCAAATCAATCTTTGAGAAGACACAAGCACCCAGCAATTGATCGAATAAATCATCAATACGAGGAAGGGGGTCCCTGTTCTTAATAGTTACCCTGTTCAACTGTCTGTAGTCTATACACATACGAAGGATACCATCTTTCTTCTTCACAAAAAGAACCGGAGCACTCCAAGGAGAGACACTTGGTCTAATGAAACCTTTACCTAACAACTATTGAAGTTGGCTTTCAACTCTCTCAATTCAACCAGGGCCATTCTGTAAGGTGGAATAGAAATAGGACGAGTACCTGTCTCTAAATCAATACAAAAATCAATATCTTTATCCAGTGGCATGCCAGGTAGGTTTGGAAGAAAGACATCCACGAATTCACGTACTATTGAGATGGATTCCACTGAGGGCACTTCAGAACTATTGTCCATAAGATGTGGTAGAAAGGCTAAACAACCCCTACTCACAAACTTCTTAGCATGCAGAAAAGAGATGATTCGAATGGGAAAAGGAAAATAATCACCTTCCCACACCAGTTGATCCATCCCAGGCTTGGCCAATGTCACAACCATAGTATTGTAATCCAAGATAGCAAAATTTGGAGAGAGCCAAGTCATACCCAAAATAATATCAAAGTCAACCATCTCTACAATAATCAAATCTACATAAGTCCTGCTTCCCACAAAAGTCACAAGGCAAGATCTATACACCTTCTCAACTAACACAGACTCACCAACAGGAGTGGAAACATGAATAGGTGTATCAAGTAAGTCATAATGCAATTTAAGTCCATCAGCAAAAACAGAAGATAAATATGAAAAAGTGGATCCAGGATCAAATAATACGAAGGTAGTGCAATCGCAGACCAGAAGGGTACCTGTGATAACAGCATCTGATGCCTCTGCCTCCGGCCTCCTTGGAAAAGCATAACAATGGGCTTTATCACATGTCTGCCTATTTCCTCTGCCACGCTGCGTACTAGTAGCTCCAACCTGCCCACGACCTTGGCCAGACTGGTGACCCCCACGACCTTGGCAACTACGTCCTCTAGACTGATGGCCCCTACCATGACCACCTCGACCTCTAGCTACAAGGCCTCTATGACCCTGATCATACCAAGGCTAATTCTGCCTCGGATAATATCTTCTAAGATGTCCAACCGCACCACATCTATAATAAGCCCTAGAATCAAGTGTGGGCCTCTGTGAAGATGAAGAAGACGGAATATAACCCCCAAAATTAAGGGGACGCTGGCTAGTTCCTGATGGAACTCCATCTGAAACCTGCAATGAAGACTAAATTGGACGGGCTGAATAATCACCTGAACTCTATCCTCTAGAGTAAGACCCGCTAACCTCTCCTTTTTTACGGAACTTCTTAAATGTTATCGTCTTGGTGAAATCATCTAGCTTCGGCCCCTCTACCCGTATAACAAAATCAACCACTTGCGAAAAGGATTTTGCTGAATCAGCCACCTGCAAGGTTGAAATCTGCAAATCTGACCTTAGTCCCATCACGAAGCAACGAATTCTCTCCTCTTGACTAAAACAAAGCTGAGTAGCATACACTGCCACTTTAAATAAATCTCTACAATTTAATCTATGCTAAGTTTATACATTTATACTATTATTTAATGCTAAACAAATCATATTGAAATAAAGCAAAATGCTTACTTGAACGAAAATACAATCTTTTCTCTTTTAACGTGCATTGTATTTCTTCGTTCTTCTATTTGTTCATCCTTTGCTGACTTTAGGGTGTTCAACCCTTCCTCTTTTATGTATGTATATATCTTTTTATATTTTATTTTATTCTAATTATGTATTATACAGGAAAATCCTACTACTTATTTTCAATAAATATAAGATAAGTGGGGAAAAAAGAGATTTATAAATAAATACACACTCTAGTCTATAAACTAAATTAATTATTTACTAGTCCAAAAATTCCTCTCAAAATTTACGAGATAAATCTTTCATGGAATAAAATTTCTAGTACTTAAAATGACCTAATGGGTCGTTATAAAAAAGCTCTGGTTATTGCTTGATTTGGGTACTAGTTAGGGAAAGTGAACTTCTTTACCTAGTTAAGCTTACGTGAACATTATGTTTCCTTGATTTGTGACTTGAAGTGATTGGATAATAGTTGTTGGATTAGTTGGACTTGGTGAATTGTGGAAATTAGATGATATTGTGAATCTTCCTTATAATAAGAAAGTATATATTAGAGATTAATAAGTTTTGACTTGTGATTGGATATTAAGAATCCTTTATGACATATAAATGTAAAATTGTGACTCATGTTGTGAATAATTGTAAAATTATTGGAGATGATGTGATGAGTTTCGCTTATGGGTTAAAGAATGGACTATAGGTTGGAACGTATCCTCTTTATCATAAGTATATTACGATGGTTGACTTAATTTGATGTACATGTTGTAATGTGGACTCTCGCATGCACTGAGTACCATTTATGAGAAATAGGAATCGAGCCACATGTCCATGGCTGGGAAGCACTGATATGTGATATTAAAATATCGGGAATGGGCCTCACGAGTCGGGGAAGATATATAGACAAATATGTCTCCCATGGGTTCCGGACTGATGACATCAGCGATGTGTATCGTAGAATAGACATACGTCATGATACTTGACATTGCAGTATATCATTACATTTCATATCACTTCACTACACAGCACATCATTCTATTATGTGCTTTTGTCTTGTTTTAGTTATTGGGAATGCATTTTGGAGATGATTATGTTTGGACTATATCTGTTGAGTATTTGAAGTTATGTGATGATATTTATTGTATGATCGAGTTGTATGTTGAAACCTTATTATATATCTGACCAATATCTGCTGTTACTATCGATAGTAGTTGATGTATAGATGTACATGTATATTATTGTTGTGCTGGGACTTTTCTAATAGTTCGGCGGTATTCAATTGGGATGAAAGAAGAGTTTTGTTCTATATGCTTTACTTATTGTTTAGATCCTCTTACCGAGTGCCTGTTGTTTTTGGTACTCACTGTTGCTCTACACATGTGTGGAGGTTGTGAGTGTCACTACCTAAGTCTAGGGTCTAGACGTGACATGATGAAAAGGAAGTCTGAAGACAACCCAAACAAACCTCTTAGCATATCATTTACACATCCTTGGTTGTGAAAGCAAATTAAGACAATAACAAAGTCAATTATAAAGAGGGAAGCAGGACTAAGGGAAGTCTTTTATAATCATAAAAAATAAGAAGAGTCGAGCTCATAAGCATATACAATCATAGTATCCAACAACACCTTTACTAGAAAATGGAGTGGGGGCCAAGACACTTCCCGGGCTCAAACTCATGATAGTAAGTATCTGACATAAAGAGAAAGTCTTAACATAACATGAATGGAAATAAATATTCTCCTCGGAGTTGAGGACTCACCAACTAGCTTTCTTCAAGAACCGAACTAGCCAGGTAGAGGAGGATGGTCGAAAGGAGCTCCGATACCTACATGGTAATATCATGTAATCACAGAGTATGTGTTAGTACTTGGAATGTACTAATTGGGGGGGTGCTATGCAACAAAGACATAGGCTATAATATTCAAAATGCATATATATAGGCAATGAATATAATCTCAATATGGCATGTATGATTAATGCTTGCAATAAAATATGCATGTAAAACATTCAACTTGCACAATAATAATATATGTATGTGGGAGGAGACCTTAACTGACATACAAGACCAAGCGAGCTACTACTTGGAATTTTGAAGCATGACATCCCCTCGGAAAGGTGTGGTCTACTTGTCAAGGTAAACTATACTTGGCCCCACTTGAGGGGAAACATGAACTAGATGGATCCACTAGTAAATCCCATTTAGGGAAATAATATAATCCTATGGTGGCACATAGTTTAGAGAGTAAAGTCTTTTTATAAGGACCCCTTGAGTCAAGCCCCCACCTTAAGCCTCAATCGGTGCTAAGTCTAATCCCAAAGAATACTTGAAATAATCATAACTTTAATCATAATATGCATAACTTGTAAGAGACATGATAACATGACATGAGTAGCTCATTCACATGCTTGACCTCTACTAGTGAGCTTAACTTGGATAGGGGGTAAAATAGTAATCATGCTTGACCTCTCAACTTGACATGAATGGCTTACAAAAGTGTAAAATCTTAAAATAGGACTCAAGTTATCACTTGTAAATTATAGAAACCTTTCATGAGTTTAATACATGCTTGGGAGCCCATAATTATCATGGAATCACTTGACTTGTAAATCATGCAATAATTCATCTTTAACTTGAAAATCCTTCTCAGGTAATTTAATATAACAAGTGGTGGGTATATGAGCACATGTTCAAAATCATTCAATGCAAGAGTATAATACAAGAAGGAGTAGACTCAATTCATTTCAAAGTCATTCAAATCAATCCACCAATATTGTAGTAAAACCCTCATTTTGAGTATCATGAAATTCATCTAAATAATTCACAATAATTCATCATTTTCATAGTTCACTTCATGCATAACTTCAATAGGTATAAATCAACTCATGGAATAAGATTAAAATAGATATCCATGTATAACCAATCAATACTTGATAAAGACCCAACATAATTCACATTTATAATGCATAATAACAGATACCCATAAAGAATTAAACCTTGAAAATATGAAATTTTATAAAAAGAGAGAGATGGGCTCCATGGGTGAAAGGATCCATGGATGAAGACCCACATACCTTAAACCTTGAATTTCTTGAAATTGAATTGGGGAAGAGTTTAAGCTTTTGATGGGTCATTAAATTTCAAAACATATGCTTGAAAAATTTACACTGGTCCGTTTTCAGTGCGCGACGCGGACAAAATGCGAAGAACAATCTGTGCTAGTCCGCACCTAGACTGCGTCGTGCCCGGGGCGCGGATGCACACTGTAAAATTATTTTCTTGCGAAAATTACTTTTTTCTATGGTTCTTCTAAAATCTGAGGGTTACCCATTCCCCACTCAAATTTGCCCCCTGAAAAAGAATATGAAGTCAGATTTTCGAAATTACGCATAATTTTTTAGATATTTGAAAAATACAATTATGGGAGATTCTGAAGCACATGAGGGGTATTTCAATATCTCTCTCATTTAGGAATATTTGTCCCCAAATTTCAAAGAAACATGCGTAAGAGAAGTAATTATGAAGCTTTCATCTCGAAAAGAATGCAACAAATGCACTTAAACATCATATTCAAAAAGTTTCATATCTATGCATTAAAATCATCAAAACTTGTCAACATGAACATGCATATATGTAAAAATGACATGAGGGCTGAAACTTAAGACTTGAAATTATGGATAGGACTTAATTTATTACCTTTGACTTCAGTAGAGTGGAAGACGTATGGATATTATTTTTTCATGTTCGCTTCGGCTTTCCATGCATCGCTTTCAACTTGTTGATTCCTCTAGAGGACTTTGATGGATGCCACATCTTTGTTTCTCAACCTTTTCACTTGTCTGTCCAATATCTCCACCGGGACCTCCTCATAGGTCAAGTTATCTTCCACAACACCCACAACTACCACTTGGGTCACCAACATATTTCCTCAATATAGACACAAGGAAGATAGGATGAACCATATTTATATCCATAGACAACTCTAATTCGTAGGCAACTTTACCAATTCTTCTCAAAATTCTATAGGCTCCCACATCTCAATTTCTCTTTCTTGCCAAATTGGACCACACCCTTCATGGGTTAGACCTTCAAGTAGACCCAATCATCAATATTAAACTCAAGGTATCTTCTTGTCACATCGGAATAAGACTTTTGTCTACTTTAGGCCATTTTCAATCTCTCTCTTATCAACCTCACCTTCTCCAAAGCCTCCATAACCAAATATGGGTCTAACAAAGCCATCTCCCCCACATCAAACCACCCAACTAGGGATCTACAATGCTTACTATATAAACCTTCAAAGGGAGCCATGTCAATGCTAGAGTGGTAGCTATTGTTGTAAGAAAATTTAATAAGTGGCAGATGTTCATCCTAACTACCTTTAAACTCCAAAACACAAGACCTAAGCATATCCTCAATATTTTGGATTGTTCTTTCAGCTTGGCCATCCGTTTGAAGATGGAAAGTCGTGCTAAGCTTGACCTTGGTACCAAGCTCCTTTTGGAAGGACCTCCAAAAATGTGAAGTGAATTAAGCACCATGATCTAAAATAATACATAAGGGTATTCCATGCAATCTAACCAACTGATGAATATACAAATTGGCATAATCTTCGACACCATAAGTTGTTTTAACCGGTAGAAAGTGAGCCAACTTGGTCATTCTATCAACAATAATCCAAATAGGATCAAAGTGTTTCCTAGTCTTTGGCAAACCAATCAAAAAAGTCCACGTTGATCTCTTCCCACTTCCAAGTAAGAATTTGTATGTCTTGGGCTAGGCCACCTGACCTTCGATGTTCGACTTTCACTTGTTGGCAATTATGACAACCGGCTACAAACTTGGAAATATCCCTCTTCATACCACCCCACCAATACACCTCTCTCAAGTCTCTATACATATTTATGGAACTGGGGTGAATAAATAGGATGAATATGGATCTCTTTCAAAATCACACCGTCCAGTCATCAATATTTAAGCACACATAGCCTACCTTAGTACCTAAGAACATCATTTTTCCCTTGGGAGAAAACCTCCACTTTACCATTCTTCACCAAAGCCTTTAACTCTAGCAAGGCTGGGTCAAGATCTTGTTTTGACTTGACTTCTTCAATCAAAGAAGATTTTGAACCATCAACAACCACTACACCACCATGTTGAACTTCATTCAACCTGATCCCAAACTAGCTAACCGGTGAACTTCTCTAGCCACCTCCTTTTTATCATCAGTATTATGTGCTACACACTCTACTTAGAGCATCAGCCATAATATTAGCTTTGCCGGGATGATATTGCATAGTCATGTCATAATCCTTAAGGAGTACTAACCGCCTTCTTTTCCTGAAATTAAAATCATTTTATCTAAACACATATTGGAGACTCTTGTGGTTAGTAAATACAACTACATGAACCCTATACAAATAATGACGCCAAATTTTCAAAGCAAACACCATGGCCACCTATTCAAGATCATGGATAGGATAATTTTCGCTCATAAACCTTTAGTTGCCGAGAAGCATATGCTATAACTTTGCCATTTTGCATCAATACACACCCCAATTCAATCCTTGAGGCATCACAACAAACCACAAACCCTTCTAATCCTTTCAGCAAAGCATTATAGGAGCCGAGATAAGCTTGACTTTCAAATTTTGAAAAATCTTTCCATATTCATCGGTCCAAATAAAATTTGCCTTCTTTTGTGTCAATTTTGTCATAGGGGAAGCAATAGAAGACAAACCGTTCACAAACCTCCGATAGTACCCCGCTAAACCCAAGAAACTCCTAATATCTGTCAGAGTCAAGGACCTAGGCCAATTCCTTATCTCCTCCATCTTCTTAGGGTCTATTTTAATTCCATCACCTGACACTACATGCCCTAGCAATGCAACCTCTTTCAACAAAAATTCACATTTGTTATATTTAGCAAACAACCTCTCATCCCTCAAAATTTAGAATACCACCCTCAAATGATTCACATGTTCTTCTTCACTCCAGAAATAAGTCAATATATCATCTATAAAGACCACCACAAACATATCAAGGTAGGGATTAAAGACCTGATTCATGAGATCCATAAATATTGCCAGTGCAGTAGTCAAGCCAAAGGATATTACCATAAATTCAAAATGACAATACCTAATCCAAAAAGCCATCTTGGGAATATCACACTCCCTTATCCCCACTTGGTGGTACCCGGACTGAAGATTAATCTTAGAAAAATGGCTAGCCCCTTGTAGTTGATCAAAAAGGTCATCTATCCTTTGTAGAGGATACTTGTTCTTCTTAGTGAACTCTATTGAGTTACTGGTAGTCGATGCACATTCTAAGGGAACCATTTTTTTTTACAAACAATACTAGTGCAACCCAAGGTGACTTGCTAGGCCTTATGAAACCCTTCTCCAACAAATCCCTCAATCGATCCTTCAACTCCTTTAACTTCGTCGGGGTATACGGTAAGGGGGAAAGGAAATGGGTTGTGTATGAAAGAGAAGTTCTATACCAAAGTTTATTTCTCTTCGGGAGGAACACCAGGAAGTTCATCGGGAAAGACATCAAGAAACTCATTGACCACAGGAACCGACTCAATGGGAAGGACTTTAGACTCCACATCCCTAAGCCTCACAAGTTGGTACATGCAACCCTTAGAAATTAATTTTTGGGCTTTAAGATAAGAAATGAACCTACTCTTAACTACCACATTATGACTTTCCTACTCAAGGATGGGCTTATTAGGTAAGTAGAATCTAACTTTACGGGTTCTACAATCAATGGAAGCATGATATGCATGTAGCCAATCCATCCCAAGAATAATATCAAAATCCACCATGTCAAGTTCAACAAAATCACAAGGCAAGACTTTATGCAATATAGACACAGGATAGTCCATATAGAATCTTCTAGCAATAATGGACCCACTAATGGGGGTAGACACTTCATAGGGTTCACACAATAATTCAAGACACACATGAAGCTTATTTACAACAAAAACAGTAATGAAAGAAAGAGTAGCGCCCGGATCTATCAATACATACACATCATGATAAAAAATCTTTTACATACCAGCAAAAACATCAGGCACCTCATCCACTCCTTGCCTCTCCTGAAGAGTATAGAACTGATTTTTTTTTTGGAGCACCCCCTTGTTGGCCTCTCTTTGCCCTTTGACCTACATTGGCACCATGGCCTTGAGGACGACCACATCTACCTTTGTTTTGAGCATGTGGAACCCTTGTTTTAAGCATGTGGACGATCAACAATCTTGTGACCCACATCACCACAACCATAGCAATCATTAGAGTTCCTCAAGCATGGACCACCATGGTTTGTCACACATTTTTGGCACCTAGGATTAGTCATCCTACCATTGCCATCTTTAAACCTTGGGTTAGAAACCCCATCATTAGCAAATCTCTTGTTCGGAGCATTGGAGGATCCTTGACCTTGGAATTTATGACCTTGTTAGAAACGGCCACCCTTAGCACCTTGGAAACCACCATCAAATCGAGCTCTCTTGGACTCCCCATTTCTCCTCTTTCTAAGATTCTCCCCTTCAAGTTGTTTGGCATATGTCATGAGCTGAGACAAGTCCATATCACCCACTAGCATAGCAGTTCGGCACTCTTCATTCACCAAATTAGACACCCCCGACACAAACTTATTTATTCGTGATCTAGGGTCGGCAACCAAATGAGGAGCATACTTTGAGAGCTTGTTGAATTTGAGGGCATACTCCCTCGCACATATGGAACTTGCTTGAGATTCATGAATTCCATCATCTTGGCATCTCTCAACTCAATAGGAAAGAACTGGTTGAGGAAGGTGGCCTTAAACTCCGCCCAAGAAATAACATCATTATCTCTCCTCTCCAATTTCCATTGATCAAACCAAATTTGGGCAACACCATTGAGTTGGTAGGCCGCTAGTTCTGCCTTCTCCTCCGAATTTACCCCCATGATAGCTAGCACCTTATACACCTCATGGATAAACTCTTGGGGATCTTCCTCCGCTTTGTGTTAAATTTGTATGATATCACTTTGTTTAAATTTGACTAAGTCTGCAGTAGGCTATTTTTTAGCTACAATTGTTAGGCTGTTAAGTCTTTTACGTTATTATTTTCCTAGTAGAAGATAATTCCTAAATTTTAGGAGAGTTGGGTTAGTGCAACTTGTTAGTGGTTTAGTTGGTTTATGAGTCTATCTCTATTATTTAAAGGGCCATTAACATATAATAAAGTTAATTAAGTGTTGTCCACATTTTTTTGAAAGCTTCTTCTTACGCCAATTTTTTTATTGAACTTTTTGCTTCATAAAGTTCATCATTTGGTAACAGAGCCAAATTGTTCTTTTGGAAATCACTCGTTGTAGCTTTTCCCTATTTGTTTTGGTTTTCCTTTCTTTTACTATTGATAGAATGACAGACCTATGAGCTGTTGGCAGTATGAAAAAGCTCAACAACAATAACTACAGTACATGGTCCACTTGCATAATGTCTTATATGCAAGGGCAAGATCTTTGGAAGGTTGTGAACAGTAGCAATGTGACACAACCAGAAGCAAAATATATACATGACACATTGCGTAAGTGGAATATAAAAGCAGGAAAGGCCTTATTTGCATTGAAGACAACAGTGGAAGAGGATGTGCTAGAGCACATATGAGATGCCACCATGCCAAAGCAGGCTTGGGATACATTCGCCAAGCTTTTTTTAAAGAAAAATGATATGAGGCTCCAGCTCTTAGAGAGCAAATTATTCTTAATAGGACAACACAACATGACAATTGCATAACACTTTCATAAGGTGAAGATGCTATGTCGAGAGATTTAAGAATTAGTTCCACAAGCTCCAATTGGAGAGACGAGGATGAAGCAGATCATTATCCATGGTTCAAAGCCTTAATATAGAGGCTTTGTTGCTGTTGTACAGGGATGACAAAATTAGCCGTCACTTATGGAGTTAGAGAATTTGCTAGCAGGTCAGGAAGCCTTGGCAAAGCAAATGAGTGGAGTTTCACAAAAAGGCGAGAAGGAAGCACTCTATATCAACAAAAGCAGAGGAAACTCCAAGAAGTATAATGCAGGTGGATCAAAAAGAAATGATAATAAGGCAAAAAGTCATTAGGGAGAGGGAAGTTATGGTCCAGAGGGAGGTTCAAAGAATCAATGGGGCAAAAACAAGAGGTTTGAAAGGAAGTGCCATAACTGTGGAAAGAAGGGCCATAAAGCAAAGTTTTGTTGGTTCAATAAAAGGTCTGTTGAGAGTAATGTTGCTGCCACTTCTGGCCCAAACAAAAATAGTGAAGATGTATGGGATGCTAAAGCACTATTTGCCATTGAACAAGAGGAGTTGTCCTTTACAGTAACAACCTCTAAATAGATTGACTACGTGAATGATTGGATTGTTGATTTTTGATGCTCAAACCATATAACTAGCAATAAGGAGAAGCTACAAAATCTATCTGAGTACAAGGGAAGCCATGAGGTAGCGACAGTCTACGATAAAAAATTATCGATAACTCACATCGATCAGGCTGTAGTGTCTTTAAATAATTGTGTTGATCTGATGTTGCTCCAAAATGTGTATCATGTACCAAGTATGAAGAAAAATCTTCTTTCGATAGCACAGTTAGCATCTTCAAATTACTTTGTTCTGTTTGGTCCGCAAGATGTAAGGATATTTCATGATTTGGAGATTAAAGAAGAGCCACTAATAAAGGGAGATAGATTGAACTTTGTCTATGTAATATCGACAGAAACCACATATATAGACAAGACAAGGAAAAATGAAACAGCAGACTTGTGGCATATGCGGTTAAGTCACATTAACTATTCAAAACTTAGTGTCATGATGAAAAAGTCATGCTGAAGGGTCTTCCTAAACTTTCAGAAAGGACAAATGTAATTTGTGCAAGTTTTCAATATGGTAAAGTGCATCATTTTTCGTATGAGGACTCAAAATATAAAGTCAAAGAACCATTAGAATTAATTCATTCTAATGTATTCAGACCTGTCAAGCAAGTGTGTATTGGTGGGATGAAATATATAGTGACATTCATTGATGATTTTTTCAGGCATGTGTGGATTTATTTTGTAAAGGAAAAATTTGATACATTTTCAAAGTTCATAATTTAAAAAGGTTGTTGAAGTAGAAGTTAGTAAGAAAATTCTTTGTTGCGAACTGATAATGGTGTGGAATATACTTCATATGAATTTTCTGACTTCCTTCGAGAGTATCGAATACGTCATCAATTCACATGTCCAAACACGCAACAACAAAATGGTGTAGCGAAAAGAAAGTACAGACACCTAGCAGGAATTTGTCGAAGCATGCTTCACACGAAAAATGTCTAGGGACAATTTTGAGCAAAAGTTATGAAGACTGCAGCTTATGTGGTCAAAAGACTTCTGCAACAAAGGTTATACTTTCTCTCACCCTTTGAAAAATTATGGAATATGAAGCCTTCAGTCAGCTATTTTCATGTTTTTTGGTGTGCATGTTATATATTTGTACCTAATCACTTACGTAGCAAGATGGACAAAAAGGCTATCAGTTGTATTTTGGTAGGGTATGACAGCCAAAAAAACGTTGTTGTGATCCAACAACTGGGAAGTGTTACACTTCTCGGAATGTGATATTTGATAAAGTTTTTTCATGGTAGTCTTCAGATAAGGTGGCAGATTCAGATGCTTTAGAAGATGTATTGGGTTCGTCTCATATCCAATTGAGTATAGATGAAGGTGAAGACAAAGCTAATGAAAATAATAGTGAAAAAGGTATTACTCGGAATCCTTGGCAAACTGGTTTGTACCAAAATCCAAGTGAAGAAGGCAAGTTAAATGGAGCAAACACACCACATACACTTAAAAGGTCAATGAGGATCAGAAAGAAAAATTCCAAGTATGTCAATGCTGCCATATAGAAGAAGATGATGAAAGAGAACGAGAAACTTTTGAGGAAGCATTCCAAAATCCGAAATGGATTAAAGCTATAGGGGAGGAAATTGATGTGCTAGAATTAAATCAAACTTGGGAGCTCGTGGCAAATCCAAAGGATGTCAAGCCTATTTCCTATAAATGGATTTATAAGATAAAACGTCACCACAAATGGATAGATTGAAAGGCACAAAGCTCATCTTGTAGCCCGGAGTTTTTCTCAGCAATATGGACTAGATTATGATGAAACATTTAGTCCAGTGGCAAAGCTTATTGCAGTTCGAGTTCTACTTGCACTTGTAGCTAGTAAGGATTGGAGCTTGTGGTAGATGGATATGAAAATTGCGTTCTTGCATGGAGAGTTGGATCGAGAGATCTATATGTGTCCACCAGTAGGTTTTCATAGCAAAACTCATCCTAAGTATGTTTGTAAGCTTCGAAAGGCTCTCTAAGGATTAAAGCAAGCACTGAGGGCATGGTATGGTAAGATTTTTGAATTTCTTACTCAAAGTGGTTATTTAGTAGTACCATCAGATTCTAGTCTGTTTCTGGAAAACATTGGCAGAAAACTAGCTATTGTACTAGTATATATGGATGACCTAATCCTAACAGGAGATTGTGAAGAAGAAGTTCTCCAAACTAAGAAGAATTTATCAGTCTTCTTCTAGATGAAGGAACTTGGATAACTCAATCATTTTCTTGGCTTGGAGGTTGATCGTAATGAAAAAGGAATTTGTTTGCATCAACAAAAAATACTCCAAAGATCTCTTGAGGAAGTTTAGGATGGTCAATTGTAAACCAATCTCAGCACCACTAGAGCCAAATGCTAAGTTGTGTTCTCACGAAGGGAAAGACTTGGAAGATGCAACAATGTATCTGCAATTGGTGGGTAGTTTGATCTACTTAACTTAACAAGACTCGACATCTCTTATCCAGTTAGTGTTATAAGTTGGTACATGCAAAATCCAAAGAAGTCTCATTTGGAAGGAGCTCTTCGAATCTTGAGATATGTGAAAAGTACACTTGGCTATGATATTCTGCACAGAAAAGAGGAAGATTGCAAGTTATTTGGTTATTGCGATGTAGACTATGCATGAGAACATGATTCTCGATGCTCAACTACTGGATATGTATTTATGCTTGCGTCTGGGGCAGTCTCATGGTACAGCAAAAGGCAGCCAGCTGTGCCTTTATCAAACATAGGAGAGGAATATCAGGCAGCAGCAGTTGCAACTCAAGAATGTACATGGGTCATACGGTTGATGAAGGACTTACAACAATTTGTGGACTATGTAGTGCCTTTATACTGTAATAATTAGTCAGTAATTTACTTGGATTAAAATCCAGTATTTCATGTAAGAACTAAGCATGTGAAAATACATTACCAATTTATCATGGAGAAAGTCTTGCAAGGAAAGATTGCTTCGGAGCATACTAAAACAGAACGTCAAATTGCAGACTTGTTCACAAAAGGTCTAACTACTAACAAGTTGGAAAGTTTCTTCTAGTAGCTAGTCATGGTTAAGACTGGGAGTTGATGTCGAGAAGGGGTTTAAATTTATACGATATCTTTTTGTATAAATTGACTAAGTCTGTAGTAGGCTATTTTTTAGCTACAATTGTTAGGCTATTAAGTTTATTTACGTTATTGTTTTCCTAGTAGCAAATAGTTGTTCCTAAAGTTTAGGAGAGTTCGATTAGTGCAACTTGTTAGTGATTCTATTGGTTTATAAGTCTTTCTATGTTAATAAAGGTTTATTAACAGATAATAAAGTTACCTAAGCATTGTCCACATTTTTGTGAAAGCTTTCTCTTATGGCAAATTTTTTTTATTGAACTTATTGCTTCATAAAGTTCATCACTTTGGACCCATGAAACTTGAAAGGGTTCATCCTTGTGAAATCCCTCACCTTGAGGCCGGAGTAGGAGCATGAGGAGTTTGAGCCCCTTGGTTTAATTGGTTGGTCATAGCATGGGCCAAGATAGTGATGGCATTTCGGAACTCAACTTGGGCTGCCCCTCCATCTTGAGAAGCTTGAGGTGCGGGATGGTCCGGTTGCTACTCGGGTGTACAGGCG